>JARQOC010000004.1:86069106-86457587 GCA_033576535.1 Allobates femoralis
ATGTGGACCTTTAGAGGACTCTACTAATAAAGTGTAACCCGTAGGCTTTATAAAGTGGAAGCGCACGTCATTTGATACACTTGGAAATAGCGCAAGATTTCAAACTCCGGCACTTAGATACCAGCGTTTGACCTGCGCTCGTGGGTCCGTCACCAATAGGAATGTATTGGCAGCGTTAACACAGCCTTACCTTTTATAGTAACACTGCATTAATGCTGCCAGATTCTCTCTTTTAAATGTAACCCCCCTGAACGCAAGCCTAGCGCTAATGTAACCCTAGCCATAGGAGCAAAACTGATCATTGATTACCTAGAGGCATGGCTGAGAGCAGGTTGAATCAAGGCAGAGAAACCACACCATAGGTGCCCATCACCTCGGTGTACGTTTCTACTTCACAGGTTTCGTCAGGAGGACAAACTTGCAGATCAACAATGACTCAATGAATAACACGGGTATGAGTGCACAGCAAATTTTTCTTGCATTGTCCAATCCGTCTTATATTCATGTGGGAGTGAACCCTTAGTTTACTGTTGGGAGCTGCTGGATAATGTTATACTTTATGACCAAGAGAGCAATAATGGATTTAACAAGACAAAATACACATGATAATTTATGTAGGCAAGTGCATAAATGTGTGCAACAGTATTATTAAAAAGCTTGTAAGAAATGAAGGGTCAACATATATTTCACCTGCTGGTTACACTATTGATTGCTGCTTTCTCAACCTTTTGTTATGGATGTCACTACCACTACTGACTTGTGCTATGTAATGCTTGGTGTTACATGTTGACCCATCATCTCCTGCAAGCTTGTAATAATGCTGTTTTGTACACGTTTAAGCACTTTCCTAAATAAATTATTATATATATTTTGCCTTGTTAAATCCATTTTTGCTCTCTTTGTCATACAGGCTTATTAGTGGATAGACACTATAGTCGTCTGTGATGTTGTTTGTGCAATTATTTGTCCTTATGGATATTGTTTTTCTTATAATGCTATGCTGGTTAATGTTTCTAGATTTCAGCTACAGTTATTCTAGTACATTTTCCTTTTAGAGATCTTGGCCCATTACAAGACTACTCTTTCATCTTTTTATTTTCTTCTATGACTGCAATCCTGGTCCTAACCAGGCTATCAGACCACTACTGCCAGCCTGCACCATCAGCCAGAAGCTGATTTTGAGGTACCAACATAAGACCCTCTGTGTAAGCCCGCATCCTTCTATAGTAGTTAAAAGGTGAAGGCTTAGGCAACACCTGGGATCTTGTAAATTAAATTGTCTGTTGCTCAGTCATGGTAGCCTTTTTTTAAATTACCTTGTGACAACTAATTGCCTCTACTATACATGGCAGTACCAAGAGAAAATTCCAAACATCAAAGCTACAGTACCAAAAAAAGGGAGTCAACCAATAATCTATTATAGTCAGTCCTAAGGATAAGCATCAATTATGATCCCAAACATACTTTTTTAGTTATGTATATCAATGACATTGTGCAAAGAAAGCCATGCACCACACAACTGTCCTTGGTGAAATTGCAGTCACCTAATATCTCCCTGGGGCAGCCGGCTAAACCGTGGTGTGTCTAAAAAAAGCAAGTCTATGAATATTGAATAAAAAAGAAACTGCACTCACTGGTTTTCAGTGCTCGCTGTATTTATTCAGAACAGGGTTACATCGGTGCGGGGAGGGGCTGCTGGAGCTGGACTATGGCTTGCCATTTCATACAAACTTGTACTTGCACAGATCCTGAATGGTTCATTCATGGTGATTCAGGACCCGTGGAAGTACAAGTTTATACGAAACAGCAAGCCGTAATCCGGCTCCCGCAGCCCCTCCTCGCACCGATATAACCCTGTTCTGAATAAATACAGCGAGCACTGAAAACCGGTGACTGCAGTTTCTTTTTTATTCAATATCAACAACATTTCAGATCTGGCAGCTGTCCTGACATGTATGTTTAGTATTTTATTAAAATGTACAATATTTTCATAGAACTCTGCATTCCTATTTTTTTTTATCTTGGAAACTGTCATGGCTTGGTTATAACAGACAAAGGGGTATGGTAGCAGGATGGCAGTGATGGGAAGAAAAGGCAATCAGGAGAACTAGTCTGACCCTAAGACTTGGGGTCCCTAGGTGACACTGTTCTTAGAAAAACCTCTAAAGGTCAGGATATCTGGCCCGCCATCTTGCCTTGCTCATGACTGGCACTAGGCTAACACCCCATCACCTCCACTCAGGGATTGGGATATGAACAAGAACTCCATAGGAACAGACAGCTTCTGAAAGCTCCAGCAGAAACTGTACACAGCATCACATAGCTCACTGGTCAAAGAGTGAATGAACCCTATCAGTGACACCAGCTGATGGGTCATGGGACTACTTAAAGGCTGGGAAAGTGGACATCCACATGACCTGATACACTCATCAACTGCTACTCCAGAGCTACAGAAATTAACCCTTAATAAAATAAAGGAAGTTAACTTTTTAACAGAGACTGCAGAGCATTCTACTTGTGACAGGAACATGAATAAATTAACATGATCATCCCCTATGGCAGGGGTGGGGAACCTATTTCTTCCGGGGACCATTTGGAAATTTCTTCCATCCTTTGGGGACCGTACAAAATTATCGACTTGAAAATTACCCTGCTATAGTTGGTTAAACCATGAACTCACCCCTACTGTGGTGGCTGGGGCTGCTTCTCTTTCACATGCCTGTGATATTAGGTGATATTGATCATGGGCTTATCAACTGCTTTCCCAGGTTTGATAGAGCCCTACACATCACATGAAAGGCTGGGAGCATATACATCACTGGGGAGGCTGAGGCTGGGGCATAGAGATCACTAGAGAGCTGGATTTAAAGAGCAGGAAGTTGGCAAAACACGTCTGCCAGCCTGAGCACTGTGGTCCCCAGGAATCTGCCCAGGGGCCACATAAAGAATCATAGAGGGCCGCATGTGGCCCTGGGGCCTGAGGTTCCCCACCCCTGCCCTATGGTAATAAGTTGTCCCTGCATTATCTGATACAGTTTTTAAATTGAGAGACTGAGTAGAAACACACCCTATTGACAGGAGAATGATAACACCCACTATCCAATTTTTCATTTATCTCAGGATCAATAACGGAAGAACATCACAACAAAAAGTTCCAAGAAAAGCTGATTCAGAATTGTTATTTTATAGTGAAGGCGGATAATTATTAAATCACATATGTTTTCTGGGCTCTTTAAGATCATTCATTTTACAATGTATTTATTTTTATAGAGTCCAGATGTTTCATAAATGAATATGAGGTAGGGGTTAGCATTGTAAAACATACAGAGATATGCTAAGATTTTAACAACACTATTTTCATTTATCATATTTTCAGTCTTTTGTGGAAGAACTGTAAGATGGCTCAAATTCTCCATTTAATTGAACATTTTCATAAATTGCCAATCTTTGACTTGCTAGTAATAAAACTTTTACAAGGTAATAAAAAGGAATATTTTTTAGAATGGAATTTAGATGAGAAAAAATTACATCTCAGATAATGAAATGAAAATGAAATAGTATCAACCGCTCAATATTGTTTAGGATCTTTAAATCTGAAGTGAAGTAAATTGTGATGCGTGACACCTATCACAACAAAGACAGTATGCGTTCCCAACAAGACAATTACATGGAATAGCAAACACACAATCCCACAATAGCACTGATTGCATTTAGGAAACTGATCCCGGGAATTCTAAATATCAACAGAAATTATTAGTCATATGGAATAAAATATAAGACAAAAAAGCTTCACTCTTCTCTTCTCTGAAGTTTAACTCTGTGATAGTGATGAGCGAGTGTGTTTGTCACTAATAATAATAATAATAATAATAATAATTTTTATTTATATACCGCCAACATTTTCCGCAGCGCTTTACAATTCAGAGGGTATACGATACAATAAAATAATATATAATAACATACAATACAATAATAAGATAAAATACAGTACAATATAGGACAATACAAATATGATACTATACAGACCATATGAGACAAAAAATAAATACATCACTGAGCCCATTAGGAGTGAGGTCCCTGCTCGCAAGCTTACAGTCTATGAAGAAGTAGGAGAGACACAAAAGGTAATAGTAACAAATGCTGTCATATATGGTCCAGCTATCAATATAATACATAGAGGATTCACATAATGCTGCATGAACCGTTCACCAGCCAGGACCTGTACAAGAACAGATAAAGTGCTATAAAATGCATGGGGGTGTAGAATGATGATACAAGAGGCCAAATTTTGAGAAGGACAGAACGGGAATAATTACATAGATGAGGTGAGGTGGTAGGCTAGTCTAAAGAGATGTGTTTTTAAAACTCGCTTAAAGCTATGGATATTTGGAATTAATGAAATTGTTCTTGATAATCCGTTCCAGAGAATTGGTGCAGCTGGTGAGAAGTCTTGGAGATGGGAGTGGGAGGTTCGTATTGTAAAATATGTCAGTTTTAGGTCACTTGCGGAACGGAGGGCACATGTAGAGCGATAGACAGAGATTAGGGAGGAGATGTAAGGTGGTGCAGAACTGCGGAGGGCTTTGTGGGTCAGAGTGATAATTTTATATTGTATTCTGTAGTGGGTGGGCAGCCAGTGCAATGACTGGCACAGGATAGAGGCATCGGTAAAGCGCTTGGAGAAGAATATAATTATGGCTGCTGCATTCAGGATGAATTGCAGAGGAGAGAGTTTAATAAGAGGGAGACAAATTAGTAGAGAATTGCAATAATCTAGATGAGAATGTATAAGGGCGACAATTAGAGTTTTTGCAGAGTCAACAGTAAGAAAAGGTCAAATTCTAGAGATGTTTTTGAGGTGTAGGTGACATGAGCGAGTGAGTGACCGGATGTGGGGAGTAAAGGAAAGATCTGGGTCAAATATAACCTCAAGACAGCGGGCGTACTGCTGAGGAGTAATGGTAGAACCACATGCAGAAAAGGCAATGTTAGGTTTTGGAAGATTAGTAAATGGAGGAAACACGAGAAGTTCAGTTTTTGACAAATTCAGTGTAAGGTAGAGAGAAGATATTATGTTAGAGACAGCAGACATACAGTTACTGGTATTTTGTAGTAACGTAGGGGTGATGCCAGGAGAAGATGTGTATAATTGGTTGTCATCAAAAAACCAAATCTACTGATGGTTTGTCCAATAGAGGCAGTGTATAAAGAGAAGAAAAGGGGACCTAGGACTGAACTCTGAGGATCCCCAACCATAAGGGAATGAGGACAGGAAGAGGAGCCAGCAAAAGATACAGTGAAGGAGTGGTCAGAGAGGTAGGAGGAGAACCAGGAGAGAGCTGTGTCCTTGAGCCCAATAGAGCGGAGCATAGAGAGAGGGAGCTGGTGATCCACAGTATCGAATGCAGTGGAGAGATCAAGAAGAATCAGTAGATAGTAGTGACCATTAGATTTAGCTGTTAGAAGATCATTAGAGACTTTAGTGAGGGCAGTTTCAGTAGAGTGTGACGTGCGGAAACCGGATTGTAGAGGGTCAAGAAGAGAATTAGAGAGATAGCGGATCTGATGGAAGTGGAGCAAGAGTTCTAGAAGTTTAGAGACGAAGGGGAGATTAGAGACAGGTCGGTAGTTAGCAGCAGAGTGCTGGTCGATGGATTTTTTTTTAATAATGAGTGAATGCTGGCATGTTTGAAGGAGGAGGGGAAAACACCAGATGAGAGGGAGAGATTAAATATTTTAGTCAGGTGAGATGTGACAGCTGGGGAATGGATTAAAGGAGATGTGAGGGAATAGGGTCGCTGGTGCAGGTAGTAGGGTAAGAAGGTGCAAGGAGCCGGGTGACTTCCTCCTCTGTGACCAGATCAAAGACCGAAAGTGAGTTGGATGAAGTGCAGGAGGAATGAGAATGAATGATGTTGTGAGGCTGTGAGGAAATTTCCCATCGTATATGGTCAATTTTGTCTTTGAAGTAGTTGACCAGATCGTCAGCTGCTATGCTAGTGGTATGGGCCTGTACTCTTGGACTGAGGAGGGAGTGGAAAGTCTCAAATAATTGTTTAGGATTGTTGGCTAGTGATGTGATAAGGGTGTTGTAGTAAGCTTGCTTGGAGAAGTGAAGGGCGGTGTTGTATTCGCTATTCGCACAAATAGTACGGTATTTGCTTTTCTCATTATTCTGCGAATATTTGGGTACTCACCTCCTCTGCAGTGAATAAACATGCTGGGCTTCTTAACCAATCACTGTAATGCCGCAGACATCATGGTTGTGGCATTACTGTAATTGGCTGGCCGTCCAGCATCATAGGGGCTATTTAAAGGGAATCTGTCACTTCCTGAAAAACATCTAACCTATCAATACATGTCCCTGCACCTTCCTATTAGCATTATAACCATCCCTCTCTGTGCTAAATGCTTCCTTTCAAAGTTGAAATAAACACTTTGATGCTTACTAATTAGGATGATAATGAAGTGGGGACAATATGCAATTGTCCCGAGGTCGTGTTGTTTAGCACCTTGCAGGATCCAGCCTCTCTGTCTGTGCTGCTGTGATGTGTAGCTGAAGGCAGGACTAATGGTTTGCATGCTGTGCGTGACAAAGTAGGAGAGGAGGAGGGCAGAGCCAGTACAGCAGAACCAGCACAGAGAGGCTGGATCCTGGAGGCTGCAAAACAACACGCCCTGGGGACAATTGCATATTGTCCCCACTTCATTATCATCCTAATGAGCAAGTATCAAAGTGTTTATTTCAACTTTGAAAGGAAACATTTAGCACAGAGAGGGATGGTTATAATGCTAATAGGAAGGTGCAGGGATATGTGTTCATAGGTTAGGTGGCTTTTAGGAGTTGACAGGTTCCCTTTAAGCCCTGCCGGCATTTTGCCTTCATCGCATCCAAAGCCAATGTTGGAGAAGCTTATGGAGAGCTGGCTCAACTGCTAGAGAGAGTGTTTAGGCCTCAACATAACACAAACGCCCTTTTCAGGGCTACTCTAGTGTATACTATGTCAGTGTAAAGGAGATAGGGAGAGATACTCGAGCAGGGACAGTTGAAAGGAGCCATTCAGTAGCTGCATAATACCACCAAAACCGTAGCTCTTTTGAGAGCTGAAGACACAGAATAGTCAGACTACAGGAAGGAAGAGATAATCGAGCAGGGACAGTGTAAATGAGCTGTTTAGTGGCTCCATTATACCCCCAAAAATAGCTCTTTTCAGAGCTGAAGACATACAAGAAAGTCATTTTTCCCCACTGTATTTGGGGTGACAGACAGCCTGCCTTCTGCTTTCCACATTACAAAAAGGCAGTTATTGCCCAACGCAAAGTAGTAGTCCAAACATTTCTTACATCCTGCTACAAAACTCACCCCAGGCCGCTTTACCCGCTGGTGCTTCTGCGGTCCACATTACCCCACTTAAAAAGGCAGTTATTGCTCAACGCAAAGCAGTAGTCTAAACATTTCCTAATGCCTGCTACAAAGCTTGCACCAGCTGTTTTACCCACTATTTTGGCTGTGAGAGCTAGGTTGGCTTGTGACATCCACACCTGAAAATCTGTCAACAAAACCCAAAAAGCAAAAAAAAAACCTGTTGTTAAGGGACAGGGACATGGCCGTGTTGTCAGTGGTGTGCGAGAACGCACTGAGTCTTTGCATCCACTAAGTTCCTGGAAAAATTTCCCGGTCTTGAACATAAATGTGCATGGAAGCCAGAAGAGCAAGAGCAGATTCTGTCTTGGACAGCAGACACAGCCTCTACGCATTTGTCAAGCAGCAACAAATCTTGCACGACCACCAGTCTAATGTCGATACAGAGAAGGCTGGCACATCCAATCCTGAAGCTGGTTCTCCTTACTTCTGGCTTTATCAGTCACAGAAGACATATGATCCTAATCTTGGCCACTCCAAGGATCTGTTTGGTACGTATCCTTTGGTTGGCTGTGGCCTATCACTGTGCAGCACTGAAGAGGGAAATGAGGAGGTGGCATGCGTTGATGCTCAAGTATTTGAGGACCTACGGCCAGAAGGAAGCAACTTAGAGCAATTTAATTTACTGTGTCCAGAGGTGGAGGCTGATGATGATGAGACACAGTTGCCATCAGGTCAGCCTACAATGTCAATTGGGAAGAAGTATGAGATGGAAGATGAAGTGGTCGATGATGAGTCCTTTGATCTGACCTGGACTGTTGGAACGCATATCCATGACAGCAACACAGAGGAAGATGGATATGTAGCACCAACACAGGCACCAAGGGGTCATGGACTTGGTTTGCCCACAGTGAGAGCTGGGTCAACTGTCCTCTAGACCAGGGGTCCCCAACCACCGGGTCACGGTCCAGGACCGGGCTGTGGGGGTCTGCGTACCGGTCTGTGCCGCTGCAGACCAGCACTACACACTGTGTGCTCTGCAGCGACTCGGAGCGGTGGATACTGCCCGCCTCCCTGTGTGAATGATAGAATTATTGGTAATTTCTATATCTTACATACTTTATATAGACCCATAATAAAACAACTCCCCATCACTCAAAACTAATCGTTTGTAGCTGTGGATAATAACATGGAAATGAGGATAGCCATCCCTTGTGTTCTGGCAGGGAATGTGCCTAAATTTCAACTAGAGCCTACACCAGGGATTTAGTGCGCCCGCCAACCTCTTTCTAATAGGAAAATAAACATATTGTTGCTTCTCCAAGCAAAGATGTTGTTCAGTCCTTTGTTCCTTGTGGAAAGATGTTTTATCCTAGAGAAAATATATGAACCATAATCAGTATACATAAGAGCCAGAGACCCAATGTCTCTCCTGGAAAATCTGCACATCCCATCCTATATCATCCGTATTCCATTGGATTCGGAAAAGATTGAAAATATTTGTTTACATTGATTTATATTGTGATTTACCCATTACAGTGTGTTGAGGTTTAACATCTGCAGGGGACACCTTGAACTCTTTCAAATCTGCCTTTTAAGTGTTTTTATTTTTGTCTGTTGGTGTGGTCTAAACAATAAAATTTTGATATGTATTTTGTGAAAACAGTTTATTGTATAACTTTGGTGATCGCTCGGCTTATACATATTGTCTCCTTCTTCTTGTACGTAAAACTGTTTTTTGACATGTTAGAGCGGATCCCTACCTTGTAAATCAGTGGTGCCCTCAGTTCCCCCTTCCCTTCTAGCGATCCCGACATTGATCCGACCTGGTCGGGATTGCGGGTGCGTCACTACGTGGTCGCCTGGTGAGATGCCACACATGCAGACTTACCAGTGATGACCCAGTAATGCGCCAATAACCCGACGGTCGTTGGGATCTGTCAGGTTCTCGGCCGCAGAATGGGGATCGCTGTTCGTTGCCCGTGACACACACAGGGATCCAGCATGCCCAGCGGGAGATCGTCAATCAAAACATGGTCCAGGCCATTCATTAACGATCAGCGATCTCCCAGCGGCGGGCCAATCGCTGATAATGTCACACACAGGGATATCGCTGGCGAGGTCGCCGCAATGTCTCAAAACCTGTGACGTTGTGGCGATGTCGTTAGCGATATCGCTATATGTAACGGAGACTTTAGACTTTATTGTTGTTTTAATTTTCACCTCGGTATATGTTTTAACTTGCACAGTCTCATTCCTTTTCCTCCTTTGACTTCTCTTACAACAGGCTAAGACGCTTGCCATGCAGAAAAGCTGTCCATATAACGTTAGTCTCACAAAGAATCCAATTGTGCTCCTTTTATTGTAACGTGTGGTCCATATCCATTCAAGTCTATGAGTCTAAGAGTCCACTTTCATGGATTAATCCCTACAATAAAACCTATTATTTTTTGTATACTATTCAACATAAATTGCACCTAAAAATACAGTATTTTTGTTCCATTGAGGTCTTTGATACTAACAATGTTTCATTCTGTCTTTCCTCTATTTTACGTCAAGAACACAACTGACAAATGTCTAGCTGTCACATCTATACCTTGGAAAATATATATACGCAGACGTAGTACATTATATATAACTCTTTGTGTTATATACCGGCATCTTACAGCACATATATCTTAACTCCGAGCTTGGGGGAAAGTGAGCAATTTCATTTTGTACTCTAATGCCTAGACTATAATAGTTCAAAGGAAAAAAATACAGTAATTTGTACCAAGGTTTGATTGTCAATGATGAACAAGTGTAACATGTACAGAACAAAAATATAGCCAGAGGCACGTGTGATTATTCTTCTTGTACGGAAAATGAGAGAATAGGCTGAACAACATGCACAACTCATCATTGCTCTTCTATTACTTATAGTCTAGCACTTTTTATAACTTTTTATTTTAATTCAAAAATGAATTTTCCCATTAGTTGTCAAATTGATTTTGTAAACATATTATATGTTTAATTTTATTATTTTTTTTACTCCAATTGTTACAAAATAAGAAAACATTGCAAAACTTAATAAAATAGGTAAAATGACAATTTAAAAAAAAAAGGGAAAACAATGTTACTTTTCACATCAAGTAACAGAAACTACCGTAATAGTAGGTAGGTCACCCAAGGGTTCACCTACAAGATGTTTAATCGTATTAGTGTTTCGCATAGCAAAAGAGTAAGATAAGAAGTACAATGTAACGGAAATCATGCAAAATCTATGACTGAGTTATTCACCTTTGCGCCATTTATTACACTTGTGTCTTTTTCCATGACAAAAGGGTGTTTTGCATATATTAGACTGATTTATTCTTCCAAAGTAGAAGGAGCTTTGGGCACAAGAGATACTGGATGAGACTGTTATCTCTGCTCCATTTAAAAGCATTCTCCTTTTTATAAAGGGGTTTTCCACTACTAGGACATCCTCTTCTGATTCCACATGTCTTCCCCAGGCAAAATAAAAGAACCTATATTCACCTACCTTGCTGGCAGCGTTTAAGTGGTGTTGCAGTTCTGGGGCTCACGTGACATTGTGACATCACGTGAGTCCCACGTCCAACTTTCCTTGCCACGCCTTTAGACCAAATATGTAATCAACAGGAAGTGAGTGGCAGCCTCAGCGTCACTTCCTGTTGATGAAATCTTTTTGTCCAAAGGCGGGGCCACAGAAGGCGGTAGTGATTGGATGTGAGACTCACGTGACATTACACTTTCACATAAACCCCAGAACCATGATTAATACACTACTTGAATGATGCCAGCATGGAAGGTGAGGTAAGGCTATTATCTTTTACCTGGTGTCATAGGGTGGTAAAGGGAGTCAGGTAGCAGGTTAGTAAGTTGGGTAAAAGGTGAGCAGGGGAACTACTCTGACTCTTATCCAGAAATCCAAACAGGATTTGGTGTTTTTATGATCCGCGCTGCCTTCGGGATGAAAAGACCAGGGAGACCAGGGTCCTTCAAAAAGCTCCTTTATTTCCTACGCATTTCAGTGTCATCTTTGCATGGGGTACTCTGACTCTTAGACTGGGGTTCCTTGGCTGTCTCTGTTCACAGAATTACCTCCAAAGATGATGATGTCCGGCCGAAACCCTTGCTATTTGCTTCTGGTCAGCACTAGGCTGAGCCCCCCCTCACCTCCACCTACGATCCTGGGCACACAGCAACTCCCACAAAATAAAGAAAACTCAAGGTAGGAACAGCAAGAAGGCATCAGCACAGACTGCAGAAGTAATAACTTAAAGGAATCATCCACTACTAGAACACCACCTTCTGATTCCTCATGTCTCCACCAGGTATTTCATGTTTACTGCTCTGCAGTCCATGTGAAATACTCTGCTGTAGTTAAATGGAAGTTAATTTCCTTTGGCACATTTGGAGTTAATGTCAGAAGCTGCTGCTATGGTTCTGTTTCTGGCCTATAAATAGTTTCCTCTTCCACCAGCAGATATCGATGATAGAGTTTTAGTCTGACTAGACAGCCAAAACTGTGTGCTGTAAGGACGTAGTGCATTTATTTAAGCAAATGTGTCTTCAGAATGATGCATGGTAAATTAAACTCTGGCCATAATGATTCTTTTATACAAATATAATAGATATTTTCAGTGAGGAAATCTGTAATCTGTTCTTGTTAAGTCATCATTAGACGTTTTGGGGCTCTATGTATGGAAACTAAAACCTTCTAATGATAATTTAACGAAAACCATGCTACTGATTTCTTTGCAGAAAATATCAATTAAATCACAGTATACAATGACGGATAAAAGGGTAACAATGTTTTGAAGTTTTGACTTTCAGGGCACGTTCCCACAATCAGTGTTTGCAGTGTTTTGGATGTAGCGTGTAGCTCCTATGTCCAAAACACTGCATTGTTCAATGCCAGCACACTGGATCGGTTTTAGATAAATCCCATGTCCAATGCGCCTGTTTTCTTTGCAGCATAAACTGACATGTGGGGAGGCTTCCTGGCGGCAAGCATGTCAGTTTATTGCTGCTGTTTTGGAGGCGATAGGCGATCTTGGTGGGAAATGCCACCATGAACTGAACACTGACTGTGGACATGGGTGGTTGTGTTCAGCTGCAAAAATCACTGCAGGAAAAGAGACACTATGTCCTGGACAGAGTATCTCCGTTTCGTGAGCACATAGCCTCAGGCTTCATATATCACCATCCACTTCAGCTTTGAACGTGAGACTACCTTCATTTATAGGCAATCATCTTGACTATCTCATAAATAAATTTGACTTGCAACTATTTAGCATATGATTAGTTATGCAGAGTCCTGTCGTGTCACTGCATTGTTACTGTTTTGCTCCAAATAATCCACATTTTAATTAATTTGTTAGTATTTTGTAAATCCGCCTTTGGCTTTCAACACTGCTTGAATTCTTCTGGGCATGCACTAGATCAAATTGAAGCATGTCTCAACCAAAATCTGATCCTTGGTGTCTTCCACATGTTCCCAATATGGTGTATACTGCTCAACTCACTTGGGTATGTGTACAGCTTTTCTTAAAACTACAGACACAAATTTTCAACTTGGTTGAGGTCTGGGGACTGTGGGGACCAAACCAGCACCTCTACTTCATTGTCAGTGAACCATTTCTTTGCCAATCTCGACATTTGCTTTGGGTCACTGTCCTGCTGAAACACTACATCGTCCTTTTCATACCCATAGTACTGTACTTGAGTGTATGAAGTTCTCATTCTGTAGGATACTCACATATAGCTCAGTATTGAGACCATTATCATTCCTGGGCAGAATCCAATGACTTTGGCTATGAAACAACCCCATATCCCCATATATGAAGGCTTCCTATACCAAACTTGACAGTTCCTTCAATTTCTCAATCACTTAGCCCCTTTTTCCCTTTTTTTTTCCAGTCCCATTTGTCGCATCAAAACCTTGTGATGAGCTGAATTGTTGACTCCAATATTTTGCTTTTGAATTGCCGGAATTCATTTCCTATTCTTCCAAGTGTCATGGCACTAACATAATCCAGTTTCACAATTTTCTTGGTTGAGAGTCCGCTATTGATGAGCAGGATGATGTTATTTCTCTTTTATTGGGATATCTTCTTCAAGGCTGCTCCTTGATTCCTTGAAACCAATAAACGTTTACTTGAGAATTGACCTAATAACACACTGAGACGCATCTGTAGGCACATTTCAGACTCAAAGAATCCAGGTGCGATTAATATGTCTGCAGTATCACTCAATTTGGCTAGGGTCACATTTGCGATGTGCCCCTAGCCTGCCGGATTCCGGTATTATCTTAGAACTTTTTCCTGCGCCGCATAGCGTTTCCGCTATGCGGTGCTGGAAACCGCTGCCCTTAGTTACCCGCTGTTTACCTGCACGACCTGTCACACAGGCAGCGGCTCGGAGGGCGTTTTACAGCGCCGCACAGGAAACCGTTGCAGACACGATTTCCTGTGCGGCGCTGTAAAACGCCCTCCGAGCCGCTGCCTGTGTGACAGGTCGTGCAGGTAAACAGCGGGTAACTAAGGGCAGCGGTTTCCAGCACCGCATAGCGGAAACGCTATGCGGCGCTGGAAAAAGTTCTAAGATAATACCGGAATCCGGCAGGCTAGGGGCACATCGCAAATGTGACCCTGGCCTTTTTCAATGGTTCACAGTGGTGATACCAGTACACTGAGATTTAAAGGGATAGAAAAAATTTCCAACTCTTTTAGGGGAATAGATATTAAACGTAAGCTGCTCAACCGTGAATCATTCTGAATATTTAAATTGGGCACAAGAACGCCCCTAGGTCTCAATAAAAGATAAGACCTTATCTGGCAATATTAAATGATTGTGGTACAGTTTGTATATCTAATAACAGTTTTGTTCTCTGTTCTAAGTATACTTTGTATCATGATTTTAAATGGATATATGTTACCGTATATACTCGCGTATAAGCCGAGTTTTTCAGCCCAAAAATTGGGCTGAAAAGTCCCCCCCTGGCTTATACACGAGTCACGGTGTATTTGCTGAGGGGGGGAGCTGTGACTGGGGGCTGGAGGAGGCAGGAGGGGGCCGCGGTGACCGCGGGCGGTCACGTGGGGCCGCCTCATTAGTGTAATGAATATGCACGACATCCCTCCGTCCATCAGCGGCGGAGGGATGCCGTGCATATTGCAATACACTGGCCCCCAGCAGTAATACACAGCCCCCCCTCCTTATTATGTGTCCCCCAGGCTGCAGCACCTGTTAAAATAACAAACGTTTCATACATCACCTTTCCGGCGCCGCTCCTCCGGTCCCGGCTTCTTCCTGCTTATGCCGGTGTCATATGACCGGGCGCAGCCGATGATGTCATCTCCTGCGCCCGGTCACAGCACTAGAAGCCGGCACAAGAAGGAAGAAGCCGGGACCGGAGGAGCTGCGCCGGAAAGGTGATGTATGAAACATTTGTTATTTTAACAGGTGCCGCAGCCTGGAGGACACATAATAAGGAGGGGGGGCTGTGTATTACTGCTGGGGGCCAGTATACCACCACTGGGGGCCTGTATACTACTGCAGAGGGGGCCTGTATACCACTGCACAGGGGCCTGTATACTACTGCACAGGGGCCTGTATACTACTGCACAGGGGCCTGTATACACTGCACAGGAGCCTGTATACACTGCACAGGGGCCTATATACTACTGCACAGTGGCCTATATACTACTGCACAGGGGCCTATATACTACTGCACAGGGGCCTGTATACTACTGCACAGGGGCCTGTATACTACTGCACAGGGGCCTGTATACACTACACAGGGGCCTGTATACACTGCACAGTGGCCTGTATACTACTGCACAGGAGCCTGTATACTACTGCACAGTGGCCTGTATACACTGCACAGGGGCCTGTATACCACTGCACAGGGGCCTGTATACCACTGCACAGGGGCCTGTATACCACCGCACAGGGGCCTCTATACCACTGCTGAGGGGCATGTATACCACTGCTGAAGGGCCTGTATACCACTGCTGAGGGGCCTGTATAATACCACTGCTGAGGGGCCTGTATACCATTACTGAGGGGTGCTATATACCAGTGACGGGGGGGCTATATAATAGGATGGGGGTCTGCTGCATTTCATACCCTAGGCTTATATGCGAGTCAATAACTTTTACCAGCTTTTGGGGGCAAAAGTAGGGGGGTCGGCTTATACACGACTATATACGGTATATATACTTGTTCTGTGTATATTCCTTTCAGGTGTGTGTTTTTAATTATCTGCATCACATGTGTGTAAGAATAAGGAGTGTATTTAAACATCATGTAGGGTGGCACCCCTGAGCCACGACTAAGACATTTATTGTCAAAATACGTCGGTGATCACATTGGTTGTCCTTTGATGTGATGGCATTGAATTTGTAAATAAATTTTCAGAAGCATAAAGACTCGAGTGCTGGAATCTTATAAGTGGATTAATGAACAATCTTCTGCTGTTTCCAATACCGCTGTGGTCCTTTTCTACATCATAAGACCTGGAGTTGTGACTTTCCAGATCACCTCAGTTTTTGCGGGGCAAACTGTAAGTCACTTGCTAGTGCAAGCCTATAAGAACGAGGCCCCCGTAGACTTACATTTAAAGAGATAGCAACCACTAACAGTGTACTCCAGCCAAAAACAGCTGCGGACACAAGATGGCACAGAGGGACCAGAGTGGTAACTCTAAAGATAGTCACAAGTAAGTGGATTGCTATACAATAATGATACCTATACAGAATGCTACTTTAAGTAAGTTATGATGCAAATAAATTTCTTAATGTTTAATTCTGCTTTTTATCGAATTTCTTTTAAATTATTTATAGCCACATACGTTTCATTAGTTGTTACATTGCTCATCTGTAAGTTATGCAGCCCTGACAAAGTCAGAAATTAGGCCTGCATAGCAATAGATCATATTCTACTGGGAATCAGACATACTATATTATGTGGTAGCCCAAATATCAATGAAAATCTGAAAACACAATGGAGAATATACATAGAATCATAAATCACCACTGGCATCATCAACATGACTCCAAGAAATGAAAATATTAACAGGAAAGAACAGATCAAGAATTATTACCTTTGGACAAATACACTTTACTTTTTAGTTTATAAAATGTAAAAGTCTGTAATTTGTGTTAATCTGGGTATAGTCCTAAATAAAAATGTTTGGTATCCATAGAGATAGACCATATTGCAGCCCTTCAAGAAATGGATAACATTCCTGGCTGGTTACATCCCCAATACTTCTATGTAGACCTCCTCTTCACTAGACCTTCATGGTTGAAAAATAAAAAAATAAATATGTGCATGTAGAAAAAAAAAGTTTTCGGCACTCACCGGTTTGTGGATCTTCTTTTATTCTTGAAATTCAAAGATGAATGCAGTTTGGTGCAGCGGGGAGAGGGAGCAGGGAATCAAAGGACGACAGCTGCTGTTTTTCGGTGTTATGCCGCTTCAACGGGTCCCGTTGGACCCGTTGAAGCGGCATTACACCGTGAAGCGACAGCCGTCATCCTTCGATTCCCTGCTCCCGCTACATTAATGTTTGAACTTCACGAATAAAAAATGATCCACAAACCGGTGAGTGCCATCAACTTTTTTTTTTTTACACGCACCTGCTTAGAATTGTCTATATTAAAGGCGTGCAACACCGAACAACAGAAACATTCAGGAACATACGGCAGGCTACAACAGTTAATTAGCCCTCTTTGCTACTCATAGTGCCTGGTATTTATCATTTGTACACTGAAAAAAATTAATACATTTGCTGATGTGATGCGTCATGTAAAGGACATTGAAAAAGCTAAAAGTAAACATCACTTCTGTCCTGGATGTCAAAACATGAAATTTAGAGAGGGGGCTTTCTTAATCCATCTGGCACTGGCTAGAACAGCATGCAAAGTCTTGAGAAACTCTCCATTCTTCATATTTTCCCAAACAGATAATCAGGACAGGGTACACCAAATAGTGATTGATTTAGTTTGGGCAAGCGCTGTAGAGAAAAGCATGGAGCAAATTCAGGGAAGCAGCCAAGGGTCGTCAGGATGCAATCAAGCCAAAGGATGAGACTGAGCTGGAGGAAGTTGTAGAAGAATCACAGGAAACAGATGACAATACTTTGAGATAAATGAGAAAGTAAGTCAAAGTCTTTATCAGGATGAGTAGTCTAATACAGACTAAATAAAAATAAGAAACACATAGCCATGCATGGAATGTCAATGATGAAAAGAGAAGAAGGCAGCGGCACTCCAGAACCATAAAACGTCCAAACTCTATTAAAGATATAAAAGCATTCTCAGGAAGGTGCTAGGTGCAGGGGATGGCAACCAGTTTTACGCCTCCTGGTGCTTCCATCAGTAAAGTTATGGATCTGGAGTGCTGCTGCCTTCTTCTCTTTTCATTGTTGACATAGGACTTTGTCTCTGATAAGCTGGCACCCGTTGTTCTCGTGCAGATTCTACTCTGAGGACCCACGAGGATCTCCTCTGCTATCATCCATGTGAGTGAGTGCCAGAGATATCTTTCTCATCTCATTAATGCAAGGAATGTCCTACTGCCCAATCAGAGACCACGCAGGAGCAGATGTCCCTTTTAAATACACCACCAGTGCCATCTCTGGACAGAAAATACCTTCGGAAGCAGAAGTAATTGTGTGAAGAAGGAAGCAGACCTGTGGTCTAAGCTAGCTGGACCTATGTAGGCTGGACAAGATCCATCTTCATACAGAGCGATTATCCATTAATTCGCCTTAGCTCGAAATCAAGCTGAAGGCCGATCAGTACACAATAAATAAAAAATTAAAGTTAAGAAAACCAGTGTCAAGAAATGATGCAAATATTGCCTAAAGATGGGTGGATGAACCAGGCAAATAAACGTACTCTAGATAAACCATCAAAATATCACAAGGAATTCCATAAACAATATGGTCCGCCTCTTCTTCTCATCTGGATGCGTTTCTCTTTCCTCAATAGTCTTCATATGACACTCATACTGTAGAGCATAGGATGTTCTACGTCTAGAACAATGTTTTCATTATGTAATTTAGTAATTAGGGCTAAAGCTACTTAAAAATCATTGGCTGCTTCTTCCCAAGTATGTTGCTCTTCCGTTACACAAGAAATCATATTTTTATTTCATGATTTATTTTGTTCCAGAGCACAAAGTTAATAATACAAATGAGAGAACGTCTGAGAGACTTTGACTGGCAGGTATGACCATAGGGAGGGATTAATGGCTACATACACAGCACCTGATATGTTAGTGCCCTGGGCAAGACTGTGGGGCTAAAGGAACACCTGCCCTAGTTTACTATAAGAATATCACAGGAATTGCACATGGATATGGTCGTATAAGACAAGCATCTAATACAGGCATGGTGGCCTCATAAGAGGACATTAGTGATAGATTAAATCACCATAGCCTGGAGGAGAGCCTGGAGCATGAGAAAGAATAACGCTGAACATCACAACCAAAGGGGTAGATGGACAGGATGGGCAGGAGCTGGATATCTGATGCAGCTTTGTATTGCAGTATATGAATGCCCATCAAGACTACGATAGCAATTAAAAAATAAAAGAGATGGATGCCCAGCAGGTCAGCTGGGCACAGGGACTATTCAGGTCAGTCATTTATTGTTATAAAAGGAAAGAAAAATAATAGTGTGACTACTCTGTGCTGATAACAGATGAGCTCGTCTATACCCTCGAGACCATACATCTAGAGAACAGACTCCACTAAATTCTCTGGTACTGAACAAATAACTTCAAAATATCCACCTTCATATCACCAAAGGAGAGAGAACGCGATGCCACTGCCCTCAGGCTCTTCTCTTTACATTATAATACTAATGAAGGTAAACGAGTATCTCTCATTAAACTACAGGATTATTAATTGATAAGAAAATAACATCTGCAAACCAATTTACTAAAAAGAAAAAAATATATAAAACAGATAAAAGGCAAATTAAATGTTACTAAAAAAATTGCTGCCAGCCCACTCACGACCATGCACATATGCACATGTAACCTTTTTCTCTCTTAATGACTCTTTTCTATGACTTTTTTTCTTACTCACTCTTTCTCCCTCCCTCTATGATTTGCTTTTAAGACTAGGGTCACATTTGAAAGGCACAATCCGATATCCACATCCATTACCGGGTCTGATATTACCATGTGCCGTCACATTTGGCATCACATTGCAGATCTGGATCCAGTAATGCAATGAGAGAACATTGTGGCAACAAAAACCGGATCCGATACCGCAAGGTACATTCATGTACCTTGCGGTACCGGATCCAGTTGCCATAGGCGGCCAGTATAAAAAAAATGGATCCGGTTTTTCAACCGCTCCGAAAAATGCAGCTTGCATGAATTTTACCGCAGGCTGAAAGAACGGATGCAGTAACCAGGTTGCATTGAGTGCAATCCGGTTTTTCTATTGCAGCCTATGGCTGCAGATTTGGATCCGGTTTTGTCCATTTTTAATGGTCAAATCCAGATCCAGGTTTGAAAAAACAACCGCAAATGTGACCATAGCCTAAGCTATATTAATGGTTATATGAGACTAGATGGGAGCCGGATGCTATCGCATCAGGTCGGAGAGGACATCACAATGGAGGTGGGCTGAGTGTGGGGGCACTCAGTGCTAGGTGAATAATGACTGAGTGCGGGGTGAGTGGGGGCTGAGTGCTGGGTGAGTGGGGGCTGGGTTCTGGCTGAGTGAGGGCTGGAAAGTAGCAGCTGAGTGTTAGGGCTGAATGCTGGGTGAGTGGGGGCTGAGTGGGGACTGAGTGTGGAAACTGATTGTAGGGGCTGAGTGCTGGGAGAGTAGGGGTTAAGATCTTAGTGAGTGTGAGAGCTGAGTGCTGGGTGAGTGGGGGCAGAATTTGGGGGCTTAGTGGGAACTGAGTGTTGGGACTGAGTGTAGAGGCTGAGTGCTAGGTGAGTGGGGGCTGAGTGTGTGGGCTAAATACTGGGTGAGTGGGGCTGAGTGTGGGGGTTGAGTGCTGAGTGACTGGGGATGAGTGTGGGGGTTGAGTGCTGAGTGACTGGGGGCTGAATGTAGGGGCTGAGTGTTGGGTGTGTGGGGGTTGAGTGCAGGGCTGAGTGTAGGGTGTGAGTGTTGGGAGGGTGTAGGGGCTGAGTGGTGACTGAGTGGAGGCTAAGTACTGGCTGATTGTGGGTTGAGTGTGGCAGTTGAGTGTGTGGGGACTGAGTGTAGGGTCTGACTGTGGAGGCTGAGTGTGGGGGCTGAGTGTGGGGGTGTGGTGCTCCACATGGTCAGGCATCACAATGGGGTATTAACCCGTAAAAGAGGTATAATCTTCCCCAGCTGCAAGTGGATCCTAGGCTGGTGGGTGGGACCCATCCTTGCACTCCCACACAGAGTAGTGGTGGGAGGTTACCCCAAGGAAGGGAGATATATTCATCTCTATGGGGGAATTAGAGACAGTTAGTCAGATAAGTAGCGTCTGAGTGTACAGAGTTGGAGTCGGAGGAGAAGGAGTTTGGACTGAGGCGGAAGGTTAACCGGACAGCTCTATGCTGATCCGGAGGGAAGATGAGAGAGGATCCTGAGGGGATCCTGAGAGAGGGTGCCTGACGCGGGAGTCTTGGCCCTAGAGCGAAAGGGGGAACCCCAGCATGGAGCGACCATACTCCAGGAAATTCCCCAGTCCACCACGGGAACGCTGCACACGAGGAAACGGCCAGAGTCTACCTCTGAAGTTGTCAACCGGCTGCTGCGGTTCATTTATCGCCACAGCACCCTGCCAGATGGAGCGATGTGACTGCTTCTTCACCACGAGGAAGGGGAGCCCCAATACTACCATCAAGGAGCCGTTAGGTATAGACTCATCCTAGGAGGGGAAGAAAGGACACGGGTTCGTCAACTAAGGTTCACCACGGGTTCGACCATACCACCTGGCATCCACTTGCCACCTGTAGAGCTATCTGTTTGAATAACATCTTGCTGAACTGTAGACTCTGTATTTCATTGCGGAACATTTACAGTAAAGTACCCAGGAGAAAGTGACTTTGACTAATACCTAACCCTAACCCTAGCACCTAACCCTAATGGCCACTTTACACACGGCTACATTTCTAGCTTATCCACAGGTAACTTACTGGCTGCAGTGAAATCATGGAGACATGGTTCTATCTTGTTGCTGTGTACAAATGGAATAATGTCTCCATGATTTCACTGCAGCCAGTAAGTTACCTGTGGATAAGCTAGAAATGTAACCGCGTGTAAAGTGGCCATATCACATACCCCCTAATTCTAACCCCTAACTTTAACACCTAACTCTAATACCTAATCCCTAAACCTAACTATAACCCCAACCCTAACACCTAACTCTAACACCTAACCCTTAACCCTGACCCCAACCCTAACACATATCCCCTAAACCTAACCCTAACACCAACCCTGTGGGCATTTTTCTTTTGGGCATTTTTCTGGTCACCTTCAATCACAGATGTAACTTTATCATTCAAATCAAAGGGACAATGAATAAAGTACAAAGCACCCTGATGCTCCTTGTGTCATCCGAGTACTGGGGTTCTTCTTTTTCTTATCATACAAGAAAAATACATGCGACACCAAGGGTAAAAATAGACACACAAATCAAAAATGGATCAAAATTGGACATTTAGTTTTATTTTTTTTTTATTTATAGAAACAAAATACAAAACATAAGTGTAATGTGACCTTTTCACTTTGCAAGATTACTGTTTGTGAGGATAGACTTGTATGGATGCAAAGAGTTGGATGTGATATTGATGGTAGACAAATAAAGTTAATATTTTTTTGCAATATTTAAATAATTATTGCAATTTTAATGTCATAAAAACAACATTTTATATATCATATCAGATACAAAACTCAAAGCTCATGTGCTAAAATTGAAAATCTATGAAACCCATTGTCTATTCTGTTATTGGCGTCTCAATAGCAGTTAAAGATTTGGTTCGAATGTATAAGTTTGTGTATTTCACTGTATAACATACTTGTATTTTTATGAGCATATATAAGATTATATTGGCCCCTATACTGCAGTGAATATTTGACTCTCAATCCCATAATGATACAAACTCCATATGTTGTTTAGGGTAGATAATGAATCAATGTATGACAGAAGCGTTATCAAAATCTACAACCGTAAAACATATTCAATCTGTTCAGTAAAATCAATTTTAGCCACTCAGTAGAGTTATAATTTCAAGTATACGTATAAGATATTCTTGATAACTAGCCGGAGTGGACAGATTTGGAAACATACCCCCAATACACATATCTCTAAGCTTCACTTTTGTTCTAGAGCTTCACACATGGGGATCAAGTTATTACTATTATATTGGGTCTTCTTTTGCAAGCACTAAAACCATAGGGTCAATCAAACCAACTGTAATCAGCTATAGTATAAACCCCTCTCCATAAGTCGTGAAAAGTCTCTAGTACAGAAGCGGAAAATTCATTGTCATTCTTAATTGCTGAAAACAATCAATTAACCTATCCAACTTTTTTAATGAGCTGTCATATACTAATATTTCTCTTTCCTGTGGTTTGTGGTGGTGTTACAACTTACCAATAGAACATTGGATGAAGATGCTGATAGGTAGGAGGAGGATCATAGGAGTACACACACAGTCAGCACACCAGGGTCCTGCAAATCTATTTGCTCAACCCTACCACATTACCCTTTTGCATTGTTCCCCTCTTTCTTAGACCCCGTGATGTTATAAATCATTGAGGACTTAGGAGGGTATGGCACGCATATATGACCTTGCATGTTAAACAACCACCATCATGTCAAACTACAGGGCCACGTATGACATGTAAGAGGAACCTGCTAAAGACTTGCAATATGGAGTACTATAACAGGTGCATTATAATATATTAATTACTACGAGGAAGCATTATAGTTTATTAAGGATTATGAGGTGCACTACAATGAGTAGAGGGCTATGCAGGATGCATTATTTTATATGGAGGACTATGGAGGTTCAATAGATTATATTGAAAATAATATGGTAGACCGTGGCTGCATTGATATTTTGCAGGCCATAGGGTTGGTGGGAGGTCCAACCCATTGACAGCAATTGAAGCTGACTTTTACTAATGTATGCCTCTTCAAAAGACCCACAGTTGGGAGGGCCACTTGTCAGCAGCCATTCTAAACTGAATGTGCATGCCCTTGTCAGTCTGCTGAAGCTAAGCAACAGGAGCCTGGGTCAATGTATGGATGGGAGACCCTATGGGAGTCTCCACGAGAGACCTCTATCAGATCACTTGAGATTGTTGACCCTTTTTTTTTGACAAACATGTTGTCCTCATACTGCATGCTTCCTAAATGATTTAAGACTGACTTTCTCGTCACCTTGTATATAGTCTGCTTTTGTTTTCTGTCAAGGAAAACTTTGAACTGTTTATTATTATTTTTAACAATCTGAGGTTACCATCGCCACCTTACACCTTTCCCTCATATGTGGTTTTCATTTATTGTGGAGCCTTGTTTTGTGGCCCCTAACATATCTACGCCAATGTTACCTTTAACCCTCTCTATAATTGTGCTGCACTCTGTGATGATCTACTTTTCCAGAGGTATGCACACTGTGATGGAGTAGGAACTACTTGTACATAGCCTAGATACTGTGTGGGCACTTTTTTTACTGGTTGCGCCGCACCATACTTCCGCTCCCTGGGTCAGGTGACGCGATCACATGACGTCACTAGTGGGCATGTTTCAGGAAGCCCAGAACATGCCCCTCTCATTGCCGGAAGCTGGGAACAGCTTTGGAGTGATAAGGTTCCTCCCCACAAAGGAAACTAGTCTCTAAGGCTCACAAAGCATAGGGAGAACTATTATAAGTTTGCACAAGACTCATGCGCCCTTCCTGTCGCAACATTTGGGAACTCCATCTATGAGGGGTTGAACCTGTGAATGACCACGGCACTTTTTACACGCTGCACCTACTCAGCCTCTATCCATTATGGTAATTAATTACTTTATTATATGCACATATACTTAATGGTATATAAGAGAGAACTGCACAGAAACCTCATGACCCCTGAGGAAAGCCAACACGCTTGGCGATAAACGTAGGGTATCGCCTCTGTACCCCACAATTCTGACCACCCTTCTGGCCATGGATACCTCCTGCAGGTAGATATGCTGATTTCTAGCAAGATTCAGGTCCACTGGACACACTGATGACCAGTTGCTCTAAGTGCATAAATTCCTCTCCTGATGCTTGGGGCTATTTGGTGCAATCGGTCCCAATTGTCCATTTTTTACTATATTGTAATAGGCATTGATAAAAGAGGGAACTAACACTCTTTGGGCTCATATAATCAGGGTAATCCCTCATGTTACATTAGGAGGTTTTAATCTTTTATTTGCACTCTTTGCACTGAACGTGTATATTGGTTAGTGTCTGTTACAAACGCATTGTGTTTGACCTGGCATGATTTCTGCACCAGGGCATCGTTTATACTTGCATTGAACTGCTAATATTGAGGGTTTGGTCTGGATTTATTGTAGGGAGAACTTGTGGTTAATGTACACACCAGTATCGTATTTTTTTTGTACAACTACGGCTTCTTTATTGTTTTTACAACTGATTGTTGTTGTTTCTTGTATTATATTGACTTAATAAAATTTAGCATTGTGTTTTGAAACTATAAAATTATCCTGGTTATTATATCAATATGTTGGTATTTGGTGCTTGAAGGATGGGATGGCACAGAAATGCGACATTGTAATATGGTGGGTTAGGGTTAACCTACACTCTACATTAGAGAGAGAAAAATGCTGAACATAAAAGCTTCTATTGTACAGGAAAGAGATGACCATAGTAATCATAAGAGCTTCCACTTTACAGGAAAGATAGGGGAACCCACTTACAGTGACGTCCATATTAATAAATCAAGGAGCCCCATTGCAGAAGTTCTAATTACCCCCCTCCACCCTTCCTCCCCCAAAAAAGAATATTTTGCTTGGTCACGCATAAACATATGTCACAACTCTGCAGCCCTTACAAAATAGTTTTACTTCTGTTGGAGCCTTAGATTTGCCTATCATTGCACCCAAAATATATGATGCCAAAAAAGTGCCCCACAAACACTGTATAGTACCTGCACAGTAAATTCCTCCACAGTAACCTCCACAATCACAGTATGGTGATTCTACTATACCCCCTCAACTACCCGGGCAAAGTATATTGACCCCTATACAGTTCAATTCCTAACTGTGACCCTTATATAGCAATCAATACAGCACTACAGCACAATGGGCCTACTTAAAATATATTGTCCCACACATCTCTTTGCACTGAAAAATGTCTCCCACTAACCCTCCAAAGAGTATAATGGCCCCCAACACAGCCCTCAGCTCAATATGGTGAACCCCACAAAAACCTTTACACTGTATAATGGCTTGCATATAGTGTAGTATAATGGCCCTTAAATAGCCCTCCATAAAATATAAAGTCACTCACATAGCCCTCCAAATAGTGTAATGGCCTCCATATAGTCCTCTAAATATTTTAATAGCCCCCACATGGCCTTCCAAATAGTATGATTGCCCCTACATTTCCTTCTTTACAGCATTAAAATGTACCCTATAGTCCACAATACAGTATAAGGGGCCCAACACTGACTTCCATATAGCACAATGCACTCCCCATAGCTCTCCATATAGTATAATGGCGCCACATTGCCATTCATATAGTATAATGCACTCATCCTAGACCTAATTAAAGTATTATGCACCACCATAATCATCCATATTGTATGATGCACCATTCATAGCCCTCCAAATAGTATAATGCATGCTCCCTAGTCCTCCATATATTATAACCCCTATATATTATAATGCAGTCCACATAGTCCTTTATATTGTATAATGCACTCTGCATAGCCCTCCATATATTATAATGTACCACATAGTCTTGCATATATTATAATGTAGCCCCCATATTCCTCCATATAGTTTAAAACACCTTTTAGTCCTCTACATATTTTGATGTACTCCCATAGTAGTCAATACATATATTATAATGTACCCCCAAAGCCCTCCATATATTATAACGCACCACTCATAGCTCTCCATATATTACTGTAATAATATAATATATAATTATATATGTATAATGCAAACCATATTGTCCTACATATAATATATTGAACCTCCATAGTCCTCCATATAGTATAATGCATCCTGCATAGCCCTCTACATATTATAGTGCACCTCATAGTCTTTAATAAACTATAATGCTTCCCCATAGTAATCAATTATTATAATGCACCTGCTATAGTCCTTCATATTGCACCTCCATAGTTCCATAGTTCTCTATATATTGTAATGCACACCCCCTTAGTCCTCCATATAATATAATTTCACTCCCTATAGTCCTACAAATATTATAATGCACCTCCATAGTCCTCTAAAATCTAAATAATATAGTGCACACCCATAGTACTCCATTTGTTATATGCACATCACATAGCCCTTAAAGGGATCCTGTCACCCCCAAAACACCTCTAAACCTATTAAAAGCTGTCCCTAGAGCATATTAACACTTACCCTACACTCCTTTTACCTCCTAAATGCACATAGTCAAAGTGAATAAAAACGTTATTATAGTACCTCATTACTGATGATAATGAGTGACTATGGTATTCATAGTCACTCATCCAGGCTGCCCCTCTTCATCATATCACGCCTGAATAGGCGTGATCTACATCACAGATTCAAATTCGCGCCTCCCTGCGCGCCTCTCGGCTCTCCTATTCCGTCCGGGCTTCAGTGTGGGGGCTGTATGACGCGATTCGCCCGGCGCCGGAATGACTTTGACTATGTGCATTTAGGAGGTAAAAGGAGTGTAGGGTAAGTGTTAATATGCTCTAGGGACAGCTTTTAATACCTTAGGAGGTGTTTTGGGGGTGACAGGATCCCTTTAATATAGTATAATGCTCTCCTATAGTCATCCATAACTTACAATGCACACCCCATAGTTCTCCATAAGTTATAATGCTCCCCACAAAGTTCACCATATATTATAATGTACCCCCATAGTCCTCCATATATTATAATGCATACCGCATCATTATCCACATAGTATTATTGGCCACCAGTGTACTCATTGTTAAAAATTATAAATAATTACTTAACTCTTCTCTTTCCCCAGCTGCTCTGGTCTCTGCAGTTGTGTGTGGTCTGCAACTCAACACATCTCAGCACAGTGGGCACGCTGTAGTGATGTCATTGCAACCATTGCCCCAGATCTCACACCTTGAGGGAGAATAATGAAGAGGGGAGCAAAGAGCTCCCTGTTTCATCATTGCTTTCATCTGTATCGGCATCTGCAATGCTGATACAATTCAAAGTGGGACAACAGGTCCAGGGAGGGGGGGCCTTGTGTCATTATGGGCATGTCCCCCGATTATGAGCATCATAGCAACTGTGTGCTCTTCTGCCATTTCAGTATTCCACTGCACTGGCTGCTGGCCATAAGAGTTTTCACTTTACAGAAGAGAGGAAGGACTCTGTATACCATAAGAGCTTACACTCTACAGAATCAACAGACTCACCAAGTGACCCTGGTGATGGAAAACAACTCTGCTGTACAAAGTGTTCTCAACTGGAAACCACTGATCCTTGATGGCCCAAGAACTGACCACCACTGTTAAAGGTATGATAATCCACATTGTCTGCACGGCAATGCAAATTAATGTAGCCTGCTTTCTGAGGCTTCAAAGGTGTCGGAAATAGTTCAGGGACAATTATTCTTTTCTTTTATTTTGTAATCCAGAAATTGAATCTGTAAAGGCCACTTTACACACACAGATATCTGTGTCCAACATCTGAACAGATCTCTGGTTGCAGTGAAATCATGGACACATTGTTCCATTTTGTGGCTGTGTACAAATGTAACAATGTGTCCATGACTTCACTGCAACCAGAGATCTGTTCAGATGTTGGACACAGATATCTATGTCTGTAAAGTGGCCTTAAGTGTTCCAATTTGTGTGAAATTGAATTACGGAGAAATTTGACTCCAACTTGATCAATCCATTCATCTCTAGTGGACATCTTGATGCCTTTTCTCGCATGTGCCAAATGAGCAGTAGACACCTATTTTCCAGATGGAATTGGAAATGGAAGCCCCACTAACAAAAAATTCTTGGCAGTCAGTGTCTAATGAGATGAAACTTTTAACTTTTTTTTTTTATTTATTTTTTTAAATTCTTTATTTTAGTATCATCGGAAGAATACGTTGAAAGAGTCATAGTACAAGCGATACCATATTTTAACACTTTTCTCAGAACAGAGAGAGAAGCAAAATGAAATAAAATAAAAACCAAATAAAATAAAATAATACAATCCCAAAATTGCAGGAGGACCTTCAATGCGCAAGCACATCCCAAGCAGCACAGTATTATCTTAGTCTTACCAATGTTGAGTTGCAAGTGTAAGATTCCTAAACACATTTCCCTATCAGCTAACGTCAACATAAAACTGCATTGTCTTCGTATCGTCATCTAAAAGGGTTGTCACACGCGTCAATACCGCTGTCAATGTCGCTGCTGCACGTGACGTTGCAGCGATATTGACGCGTGCGACATGGTATATCAACCAGCAGCATCGCTGCGTGTGACACGGGGAGTCACGCGATCAGACAGCTCCCAGTGTCTCTCAGCAAGCGCTTGCATCCCGCGCGGCGAGTCCACGCTCTCCAGACATACACATAAGTGACCGCATTGAGGTCCTATTTGCAGGATTAGGGAGAATTAATCCCGATTACTTCGTTCCCATTTTTTCAAATATTTATAAGGATATATTAACAATCCTGCCCCAAATAGGGAAACATATCCTTTGTATTATCTTCTTACAACACAGTTGACTGGTATTAAACATAGCAGAGCTGATATTTGCTTTTCCATGAAAAAATTTTTGTCATAAGATATTCTTAACACTGTGAACAAGGTCAATGTGACCGAAACGTCAGTATAAATTCATTTATGAGAATATCACAAGAATTTTTCTGAAAAAAGTTTTTTTCATTCATCTCCATTTGAGTGCCGAAGTTACTCTTATGCAGCTGGGAGCTAGTATCCATGGTAAACTGCAGGTATCTAGGCAGCGTGCGCTGCCTAGATACCCGGTGTATTCCTTGGTTACCAGCCTTTTCCGCTCACCGGCTGGTATCCAAGGTACACAGTGGGTAACCCTAGTTACCCGCTGTGTACCTTGGATACCAGGTGTTCTTTTACAAAAAATAAGAGTCTTTTTTATTGTGGAGCAACGAGAAACCAACGTTTCAGTCCCACCTGGACCTTGATCACGGTAGTTGCCTCTGTTTTTATAGACTCCTGTTTCGGGTTAGACGTAGTTAGACTGGTTAGACTGTTTTTTCCAGCTTTGTAGTAGAGGGATATAGAATATCAGAAATGAGACTCAGCACCAGGCAAACAGCACAATAAAATAAGGCACCCCTGACAAGGGTCCAATTATTCCCTATATCCCTCTACTACAAAGCTGGAAAACGAGTAGGACCACTACATCTAATCCAAAACAGGAGTCTATAAAAACAGAGGCAACTACCGTGATCAAGGTCCAGGTGGGACCGAAACGGTGGTTTCTCGTTGCTTCTCAATAAAAAAGACTCTTATTTTTTGCAAAAGAACATGTGAGTGTGCGATTGTCATTTTCCTTAATCTACAACTTGGGTTCATCAGACCCCTCAATCGGCACCTCTACTTTTGAAACAAGTCTCAGAGTGCACGCCTTCTTCTTAGTTTTATACCTTGGATACCAGCCGGTGAGCGAAGAAGGCTGGTAACCAAGGTATACATCGGGTATCTAGGCAGCGTGCGCTGCCTAGATACCCGCAGTTTACCATGGATACCAGCCTGCTCCCACTTACTGCAGCCTGGCAATGGGAGCAAGACATCGTGGAAATGATAGTCAAATCATTTCCACAATGTCGTTGGTCCACTGATCGCTGGTGAGTCTGCCTGTGTGACATCTCACCAGCGACTAGCCATCAATGTCGCCAGCGATCAGATCGCTGGCGATATTGACGTTTGTGATGGGGCCTTTAGTTGCATGCGAAATTTGGCAATTTGTGAAAAGTTAATAGCACGACCCTAAGTTCACTTCAGGGTTCAGTTGCAAATTCGATCACCGTGACACCCCCAAGGCGCCCGTGTAGTAAGAGTTTATGTCTCTTCAAAGAAGTGAAACCATGGTGCCCAGATCTTTCTGTATTTATCATGAGACAAGGAGTTCCAACTCATAAGTTCTTCTAAACGATATAGGTTTCTCATTTTACGAGTCCAGTCATCTAATGTCGTTGGGACTCTCTGTTTCCACCTGAGGGCAATCAGCTGCTTTGCCGCTCCCAACATCAAAGGAACCAACTCATGTTTTTTGGGTTGAAAGTTATCTGACAGGAGGGACAACAGTACCTCCACGGCAGTCAGATCTCTCTCAAGTAAGGGTGCATAACTCCCATGACGTTAGACCAGAATTGTCGAAGAGTCGGGCAATGCCAAAAAATATGGGACAAAGTACCCTGCGACTCCTCACGCCTCCAGCACAAAGGTGAATTAATAAGCCCCTGATGATAAAGCTTATTTGGTGTGTAGTACCATCTGGAGAGCAATTTGTAGGCCATTTCCTGGAATAAGACACACTGTGAAAAGCTGCATGAATTTGAGCATATTATTTGTTTATCCTGTGCTGATAAAGAGATATCGAGTTCTGTTTCCCAAGAGTGTAGGAATAAAGGTTGGGTGGCGGAATCAGCATTAACGAGGTTAGAACAAAGCGTGGACACAATTTTCAGGACAAATTGCTGGACTCTCGTCAAAATTTCCAGCCATAGCCATTGGGTGGGGGGCCGAAATGGTATTGAGATTTGTCTCATATAATAGGCAATGTGTAGGTGTTGCAAATGATTAAGAGGGCGCTTTCTAGCCTCCAACGGCCACCTATTTTCCCCTGTAATAAGTGTAAAATTGGTTTATTAGGCAGTGATCACCACAGTCTGTAAGGGTCTGTAAAATCTGGGGTGATGATGTACGGGATGAGTCCTATTGGTATCTTGTCTAAAAAATTACAAGCTTGTGCTCTGATTGGAATCAACGAGCGCCTAAGCTGTAATATGGCTAGAAGAATATCTCCCAACCCTTTTTTCGGGAGGGGGCAGTCCGTCCATAGATATGTCATCGCGTTCTAACCCATAAGCTGCAATTCCATGTGTGAGTCTTGATCCTTCTCCGCCCAACGTACTAGTCTTAGCCAGAACGCCAAAAGAATGGCCTGGTGATAGCAAGCAAGGTTAGCAAACCAACGCCCCCTCTACCCTTTGGACGCATCAAAAGTCGCAAAGGCAGTCTGGCTCTCTAGTATTTCCAAACAAAATTGGCTATTAGTTGATTGAGGAAGCGTATAAAAGATGCTGGGAGTTGAATTGGGATCATACTCATCACATATAAAATCTTAGGGAAGACGTAAGACTTGTTCACATTAACCCTGCCCAGCCATGATAATAGGGGAATATCATATGAGCGCAGCAAATTTCCTATACTTCCCACTAGTGGGGAGAAGTTATGATGGAAGACCATATAGGGATCGTCCGTTATATATATATCCCCAGATATTTAAGTTTATAAAGTTGCCATTTGAAAGGGCTGAGGTGTTTCAGGGTCCGAACGTCTTCCCCGGCCACTGAAATATTCAATGCCTCCGTTTTATTCAAATTAATCTTAAAATTGGAGAGCTCTCCGAACAAGAACAGCTCCAAAATCTTTGGAATTGCCGTCTTTGGTTTGGACAGGAGAAGCAAGAGATCGTCCGCGAAGTCAACCGCCCTCAGTTCCAGATGATTAATTCTAAACCCCTCTATCTCAGGATTTTGCCTAATGGCGTGGATAAATGATTCCATCACTAGGACGAATAAAGAAGGGGAGAGAGGGCAGCCCTGTCTCGTGTCATTATTGATGTCAAAAGGCATTGATAAGGTCCCGTTCACCCTGACCCTGGCTGTAGGAAATGTATATAGAGAATGATTGCGTCTATGAAAGGAGAAGGAAAGGCAAACCTCTGCAGAACACACACCATATAACGCCAACTGAAACAGTCAAATGCTTTTTCAGCATCTGTAGAAAGCAATATAAGCGGATGGTGTGTGTGCTTAGCATAGGAAATTGCTTGTAGAACTTTGGTGGAGTTATCCCTTCCCTCCCTTCCACGCACGAAACCAGCCTGGTCAGGGCGGACAAGGTCTGCTAATACTAAGTGTATTCTATTAGCTAAAATTTTGGTCCAAAGTTTTTTTTTTTTTTTTGAATCATTATGTTTTTATTAGAGTATTTTCAAACACATAACATAACATATTTAAATCAAATGAAATTGGACCCAAACATTGGGTACAGTGGTAAGTCAAGCAGTCAAATAGACAATTAAGTGTGCATCTATTCATTAAAGTACAATCAAAAAAATACAGATTTTGTTGGGACAAACAGGGGGGGGTGGATAAACTTAGGGAAGGTAGGGGAGAAGGGAGGGAGGGGAAAGCAGTTAGCAGGTCGGCTAGGGAACCCAAGATAGGTGGATGTAGTGCAATTAATAACATTACTTAAACTAGCTTCATCATTAGTCGCTTTACAAGTATGTTTAGTTTGTTATTACAACGTTATTATGCTGCGAGCTCACCCATGTGTCCCACCAATTAATGATTTTCGTGCGTTTAGCTGTTTCTGATGATAGGATCAGTTCGTAATTGAAGTGTAGATTAAGTTGGGAGATGACTTCCTGTATAGACGGGAAGGTAGGATTTTTCCAGTATTTAGTTATGCAGTATCGAGCTGCTATAAGTATATTTGAAATAATTGGTCTCAGTCCTCGAGGTAAGTCCTGAATTTCTAAACCTAGTAAGGCCATCTGAGGAGTCAACGTGAGATTGAGTCCGGTAGTAGTACATATCAAATGGTTGACTTGTGACCAAAAAGAGCGAATGCCCAGACAATGCCACCAGACATGTGTGGTAGTTCCGACTTCTCCACAGTTTTTCCAGCATAAGTTTTTCCCTGTTCGAGAACCTTTTGTGAAACTGGCAATTTTTTCTGGAGTCAGGTACCATCCGAATTGAAGTTTTTTTGCCTGTTCATGATGGTTCAAGCATGAGGTATAAGAAAGAGCATGGGTTGACGCCTTCATCCAGTCCTCTACAGGTGAGGTGAATGATAGGAGAGCTTCCCATTTCGTCATAAACGGGAGCTTAGACTCAGCTTGTACCTCTGACAAGGCCCTGTAAAAAATGGAGATACCCCTGTTGGCAGCTGATGTTTGTTTAAAAATCGCTATGACCTGCGGGGGACTGGCCAGTGCGTCTTCCATCGGGATGACTATGGATCTGAGAAAGTCTTTTAGTTGAAGGTAAGAAAAGTAGTCAGCGTTAGAAAGACCATATTTCTCCTTCAGAGCTATAAATGTTTGTATTTTGGTATTGAGCAGCACATCTGACAGTTGTTTAGCACCCGCCCTCCGCCATTTTGCCAGGGAGAAAGCTGGAGAGTCTACACAGCACTCTACAGCCCTCAGAGTTATGTATCTATATAAGCCTTTCAGGAGTAAATGGCTGACCCCAGACCAAACTTCAAGCACTGCTTGCATGGACTTCAGAGGGAGGTTTCCGGGCTTATGGCGGAGGAGGTGCGACTCCAACAAGAGACGAGTTGAATTTTGTGGGGCATACCAGGATTCTATTTGTAGCCACAGAGGTAGGGAGTTTGCTTCAGCCTTGGGGATCCACCATATTTGTGAGATCTCCAGATTAATTGCTCTGTAGTAAAAGTGAATGTTGGGGGCTCCCATCCCTCCCAAGGTGGTAGGTAAAGTTAACGTTGAGGAACCAATTCTATGAGGTTTATTCATCCAAATGAATTTGCCCAAAATGGATTGGAGAAGGTTAAGGATTTTTCTGGGAAAGTGTATAGGGATGCAACGGAGAAAATATAATATTTTTGGAAATAGTATCATTTTGGTGATTTGAATTCTGGCAATCCACGATAGCAGCGACGGGGAGTAAGATTGTATCAAGGACCGTAGTTCTTTAATTAGATAATCAGAATTTATTTTAACTATAGTTTTGGTGAGAGAGATTTGGATACCCAGATATGTAAAGGATCGGGAAATCCAAATGAAGGGCAGCGTCCGACGTAAAGTCAATTGTTCGTTAGCTGGGATATTTACCGGGAAAAAGGAGGATTTGGAAAGGTTGAGCTTGTAATAAGATGCTGCTGCGAATTCTTCCAAAATGGACATTAAAACCGGGACAGTTTGTTTTAGATGAGTGCATGTGAATATCACATCATCTGCATATAGATTAATTTTGTGTTCTATAGGTCCCACCCACACCCCCGATACCTCCGCCGTGTTACGCACTATAGATGCCAAGGGCTCCATAATCAGGGCGAAGATCAGTGGGGAGAGGGGGCAGCCCTGTCGTGTGCCATTCGTAATCTCAAATTTTTGAGATATGAAGCCAGAGGCACGGACTAAAGCTGAGGGGGAAGAGTATAGGGACATTATAGAGTCCTTAAATTGTCCAACAATGTGGAACCTATCTAGGACTTCACTGAGGAACCCCCAGTGCACTCTGTCAAACGCTTTCTCTGCGTCGAGTGAGAGTAGTGCACCGGGGGCGCCTCCTCTCTCCATGATATCTAGCAGATTTATTAGCCTTCTTGTGGCATCCCTAGCCTGACGCCCTGGAATGAAACCCACCTGATCCTTACCCACGAGGTCCGGTAGTACTCCCATGAGACGACTGGCAAGGATCTTGGCGTACAATTTAATATCACAGTTTAATAGTGCTATCGGTCGGAAGTTACCCGGGGATGTGGGGGGTTTGCCTGGTTTGGGAAGAGTAGTAATAACGGCTTGTAAACCCTCCTCCCTGACCTTACCCGTGGACTGCCAGAACCGAAATAGTTTAGTTAAGTGAGGAGTCAATAGTAGGGGAAAAGAGGTGTAATACTTATACGTATATCCATCGGGGCCTGGGGCAGAATGGCGCTTGGATGTCTGAATGGCTTTTTGAACTTCCATTTCAGTTATGGGAATATTTAGTTGTGCCACTTGTTGGGGGTTCAAAGATGGCAGTGTGGCCTTATCTAAAAATGTACTGATTATTGTTTTTGATGGTTGTGGAGTACATGGGTCATTTTTTAAATTGTATAAAGTTTCGTAGTATGCTCTAAACTGATCTACAATTTTTATGGGGTGTCTTATTTTGGAACCATTTGAGTCCAACAAATGAGAAATTTTTGTGGTGGCCATACGTTTGCGGACACGTCTAGCCAATAACTTTCCCGCTCTGTCTCCCATTGAGTAGAACCGGGCCTTAGATCTGATCATGTCTTTTTGTACTTTAATCAAGAGTGTGGTGCGGAGCTGTCTACGAACCTCTAATAGCTCAGCCGTTAAAATTGGGGAGGGATGGGATTTTTGTTTGTGTTCCAGGTTTTGGATTTGGGTCGTGAGGGTGGTAACCCTATTTACGTGTTGTTTTTTCGCCCATGCTGACATCTTGATAAGTTTACCTCTGAGGACAGCTTTGTGCGCTAGCCAAAGTGTCTCTGGGGAAACGTCTCCTGTGTCATTTAAGGAGAAGTATTCTGTAATGAAACCTGATATCTCTTCTAGGTGTACAGGTGAAGAGAGAATATATTCATTAATTTTCCATAGTGTAGTGGGAGAGATAGCCAATGCATCCTCAAATTTTATGGAGATAGGAGCGTGGTCTGTCCATGAGATGGAGCCCACATCAGCTGAGAGGCAGAGCGGGAGCAAGGTACTGTCAGTCAGGATGTAATCAATTCTTGACCATGAGCCATATCTAGGTGACATGTAAGAATAATCTCTCTGCTCTGGATGGAAGCATCGCCAAACATCATTAAGCCCAAATTGCGTAAAAGTCGGTCCCAACTCTGCCCTATACGCTCCAAATCCAGAGCAGTCCATTTTTCTGTCTGCTGGAGCATTTAAATCTCCGGCTATAATTTTCCTTCCCAATGATTGGGGGAGTAGGGTTTCCAGAGTTTGAGACAGAAATTTAACCTGACCTGTATTAGGGGAATACATGGACATAAGTGAGTAGGTGACATTATTTAATTTGCAGTTAAGGAGAATATAGCGTCCCGCTGGGTCTATCGTAGAAGATATGTATTCAAACGTTAATCTTTTATGGATTAGTATAGCCACCCCCGCTTTTTTGATGTCTGCTGTTGCAAAGAAACTATGCGGGTAGTGAGGTGATTTCATTCTGTGTGTGTCTGCTGCCAACAGATGAGTCTCCTGCAGAAACAAAATATCATACCTGAGCTTTAGGATTTGTCTCCATGTTAAGGAGCGTTTCTCTGGACTGTTAAGTCCGTTAACATTTACTGAACCGCATGTGATACTCATGGTGGATCATACACATTCACTTGTGGATTACAATCATTACTGTAGGGAGACCAGCCGACCTGTAGTGGGAGGGGAGGGTGGGGGTGAGGGGAGGGAAACACAAGAGGAATAAAAGAACAAATTCCATTAACTGGGGCAACAATAATCACAATCATCAGATAAGTAAACCTTGTGAACATCTTGTTCATAAACCTGTGGCTAGAACCACAGAGAAATAAAAACAAAGAGTGCCAACTGAAACGCACTCACGGGGCAATATTATCCCAGTATTTACAGGGATATGGAGATGAGCAAGTCAGTACAGTGGAGATTTAGAGTGAAGATAAAGTGAGAGAGCAGGGGGGGGAAAGAAAGTTCTTAGAGTGTGGGTGTTCAGAGAGTAAGAGAGACAAGAGAGAAAAGAGAAGGAGGGGGAGTAATAAGATGTAGTGGAAGGGCTGTATATGCCAAGAGAAGGCACACTTGGTAGGGGGAAAAAAGAGAGAGAGAGATGAGTTAAGATTTAGAATAAATGTAAGAAGAGGTAAGTGAGATCTGGAAAAGGAATTTAGAGATCTAAACAGGATTGTTCAGAAAGAGAGAAATAAAAGGGACAAGGATAGGTACAGGAACATAAAAGTACTAGAGTTCCTGATCTTCTCCGGGCTATCAAGCTGCATGGGCCTGCAGTGGTGTCACACTGTGAACCATTCAGGATCAATTCTGGGTTGTTTTCCTCTTTTCTTCTTTCCATCCCAGCCGATCTGTGGGCCAGGTTTATCAGAGCCCTCCACAGGGGGGGAGTTCATCAGTCCCCATTGTTTTAGTAGTCTTTCTGCATGAACAGGAAGCAAACAGACATAGGACTTGTCCTCTTTTTTGATAATAAGCTTTGTGGGAAATCCCCATCTGTAAGGGATATCATTATCCCTCAGGACTTTGGTGCAGTGCTGAAATGCTTTGCGTTGAAGTAAGGTTCCAGGTGAAATGTCCTGATAAACTTCAATATGTGCAAATTTATCTGGTAGTTCAGGACGAGATCTGAGGGACCTAAGAAAGTCTTCTTTCACTTCAAAATAATGCACCCTTGCAAGAATATCCCTGGGCAGGGAAGGATCCAGGTTTGATGGCTTTGGTATTCTATGTATTCTGTCAATTTTAAATTCTCTGGGGTCTGTGTCTGGTAGAGCTGCAGATAGGAACCCCTGCAAAAAGCTCCTCTGTTCCTTACTTTGCACATTTTCTTCCACCCCCCTCAGCCTTACATTGTTGCGGCGTGATCTGTCCTCAAGGTCCAGATTTTTGCTTTGGACCTTTGCAATCTGCTCCTCTAGTTGTTCGTTCGTGTCCAGCAGGGCATTATGAGAGGATATGAGCTCTGTGAGCTTTCTTTCTAATGAGTCTGTGCGTGAGCCCAGCTCTGCTATTTCACCCCGCACCTCTGCCACCATTTTCATCATGTCGGCGTGAAGAGAAGCTCTGAACTCTTCCAGCAGCTCCCTCATGCTGGTGTGTGTCAGGGGGATCTCGGCAGCCTGATTCCTGCCAGCCGCCTCCTGAGATTGTGGACCGCGTTTGGCCGCTCGCGCTGCTCTGGGGGAGGGGGGCGCCATGTTGGGCTCCTGGAGCGCGAAAGGCTGAGGGGCTGAGAAGAAGTCGGATACTCGCCTTGGTGCTAGTCCTGCCACCGGCTTGGTCTTACCCATCGGTGCAGTGAGGGGTCCGGTCTTTTGTGGTGCAGAGGAGATCGCTGTTGCAGGCTCTGGAAGCTGGTAATGGCCGTTTCTGTGCCCGGGAAGTCAGGAGCTCAAAGTTATGCAGCCTCTGCCATTGCCAGTCAGGCCACGCCCCCCTGGTCCAAAGTTTGAGTTCCGCATTCAGCAGGGAGATTGGGCGGTAGTTGCTGCATAGGGCCCCATCTCTCCCCTTCTTTCGCAAAACCGTTATGTGTGCCTCCAGGGCTTGTGGTGGGGGTACCGACCCCGATAGGAATAGGTTGAACAGTTCAACTAGATGAGGGACAAATACTTCCACGAACATCTTATAGTACATAATAGGGAAACCGTCCGTACCCGGAGTCTTTCCCCCCGGGGTGGAGGCTAGAGCCTCTTTGACTTCTTCCGCGGAGACTGCTGCAAGTAGGGAGGAGTGCCCTGCAGTAGAAATTTCTGGTAGTGCGAGAGTGGAAAGAAAGTCCTGTATGCATTGAATTGCAGTTGAGGGGTCTGTCATGGAAGTATGGGGATGCAAATTGTACAGGAAGTGGAAGTATGTGCAGAAAGCCTCCACTATCTCTTCGGTTTCTGTCACTGCATCTCCCCCCACCGTTCAGATCTGCTTGATGAAGCATTTTTCCTTCTGTGCCTTTAGTAGTCTGGAAGTGAGCTTACTACTTTTGTGCGTATATTTTTGTTTACATTGTGCGTACATTTTGGCCGAATGAACATTCAGTAGATCTTTAAGCTTTTCTCTCAGATCCATCAAATCTGCTCGGACACTATCGGCTTTCTTTTGTTTATGCAGACGTTCCAAAATATTGATCTGATGCAAAGGAGAGAAAACTTCTTTATCCCTATTCTTTTATATGTGGGAGCCCAGGTCAATCAGCTACCCCCCTCAGAACGGCTTTATGGGTTTCCCATGTTCTCTCTAAAAAACCTTCTCAAAGAGAAATTAATCTGGGAAACGTTGTCCACGTTGTCTAATAGTGTTTCATTTAGACGCCACGTGGGGGGGGGACCGCGAGAAGGAGTCTATTTTTACTGACATAAAAATTGGGGCGTGGTCCGATAATGTTATTGAACCAATGGAGGTGGAAGTAATCTGTTTTATGGCAGAAAATTGGATCAGAATGTAATCAAGTCTATGGTACGTGTCGTGGGGGGAGGAGTAAAATGTATAATCCTTTTCATTGGGGTGTGTCAATCTCCAAAGGTCAATTAAATGGAGAGATTGCTATTTATTAACCAGTTTCCTCCTCTTCCCCCGAGAAATTGAAGACTTCCCCGTGGAAGCGTCCATTTCTGGTTGCATCGTTAAGTTGAAGTCTCCCCCCAAAAGTAAGAGTCCCTCCTTGAATAGGGAGAATACGTCTAAGGTTTTTGAAAGCCAATCCACCTGACCCTAATTTGGAGCGTAAATGTTTCCAAATGTAATCGGGGTATTAACTAGAAGGCCTTTCACAAAAACATATCTGCCTTCCGAGTCAGCGATGCTGTCCATTACTGACCCCTTTAGAAGCTGACTGCGGGCACATATGGAACCAGATTGGGTAGATTGAATAAGACATATTAGGTGTTCTGCCTCTCTTGAAGTGGGTTTACTGAAAACAAATTACCTGGGAGTGGGCCTTATTCAGAAGAGAGGGTATCTGACTCTCTGATGGTTATTCCGACTTGTAAAATCAACCTGCATTGGGATTGGAACAAGATTAAATCAGAACTATTTACAAAAACAATCTCATCTTCTACAGGGGGGGTTGTGGAAACCCAATTCTTGAAGATGAGTTCTAGAGCATCCAAGCGGTGTTCAAGAATAAGTCAAAGAAATGTACACATAAAGCAAAACAGTGGCATGAATATAATGAGCCTTTAACTATAAACCACAAAAGGGGAAGTAAAAAGTGAGCGCATCCCCAATGTCCCCCAAGACCATACGCATAAAAAGTAAAGACAAACATTAGTAGCCACCTTAACAATCTGCCGTCTGAATCCAGTTCAGTTCTAATGGTAGCAGATTATGCCGTCCTGTGGATTGGTGGGAATATGAGACTCCGAAACGCCGCACACCGGGTTACTGTATACTTAGCATGAAGTTGTGTGTGTGAACTAGGGAAAGGTGCCACTCAGTAGTGAGAAAATGAGAGGAAAGACAGCCGGGTGGGGATAGAAGATAGATAGAGGGAGTGGGGAGAAGAAACTGGAATGAAAAGAGAAGGAGAAAAGGGATAGAGCGAGAAGGCACCTCACACTCCACCCCGGCCACTCAAATGGTCCCGTGAAAGGGGACGACAAGAGGGGCCGGCGGCCACCATGTAGCCCATATTTAGACCATTCAACAAAACAATGCATCTCTGTCTATTAACAGCCTCCGTCCACATCTACATCTCAGACCGATCTTATAAGACAAAGACCGAGGGACAAAAGAAAGACAAAAGACAAAACAGAGGGCAACAGATACGTTTATGTAGGTTGATGTTTGTTCATATGCCTCTTGGCCTTCGGTGACGCCGATTTCTTCTTGGTCGACCAGGCTTCTGGCTTATCAAGTCATGGGATGGGCAAATCCATGTCCAGGGGCATCCACGATGGAATCGGTATGGGACCTATTTGTATAGTTTCCCAAGCAGCCTCCAGATCTTCCAGTGTGTGGATGGTGACCTCATGGCTCTCCTTGTTGAAACCCACCCTAAATGGAAAAAGCCATTTAAATCGTAAGCCTTAACTCACAATTATATCTGTCAAAGTTTTAAGAATTTTTCTCTTGGCCAATGTGATTGGGGAAATGTCCTGAAAAATTTGGAAGGTGGTATCACCATACATCAGCGGCGATTTTTCCCTCTCTCCCAACAAGATAGCCGCAGTGTCTACGTAGCTGAATATATCCCTCGGACGCTCATTAGATTTTGGCTTTGATCTAAGGGTTCTATGGACCCTCTCATGATAACAGAATCCACCCTTTCAGGGCCCAAAATATCCGCAGATATCTCTTTAGACACCTTGTTAAGGGCTTCAGGGGCGAAGAATTCACGTTTTTTCTCCGACTTCTGTTCTCCTGATCCTCAAGTGCCAGATAGACAGAGTTAAGATGTTGCTTATGTGTCAGGATATGGTCACCAAGAGTGTTACAGGCATCTATTAAATCCGCTTGCGTATTTTCTAGAGTTTCTACTCTATGTCCTATATGCCTCACATCGGATCTGAGTTCTGCCATCTCTAAGTAGGGGTTGCATAGTCGATTCCAGTAAATTTTTCATGTAGGACCTGGAGATAGGAGCCGCATCCTCAGACGTTGACTCACAGTCCGAATCTCCCGGTTCAGCGTCAGAGTTGTCATTGGTTGAAATAGCTGCAGCACTGGGGGACTTTAGTTTGTCTGGCGACTGTGACATTTCCAATTTTTTTTAAGTATTTGTCTAACTCTCCCCTGTTTGTGGTAGACAGAATTACAGGTGGTTGCCTTATGAGACTTTTAGCCTGTACTTTATGATTTGTGCGAACCATTGTGAAGCTGCTGAATACGGGCTACCCTAAACACCGCTAGGCTACATCAGAAGGCTTAATATAACAGCATGTTCATATAGCTTTGGACAGAGTAGCCAAAACTTGCAGCAAAAAAGGTGTTGTGTCCTAAAACTTACAGCAGGTGGAGCTCTTAGACCATGGGCATTGAGACCCTACAGGCAGGAACAAAGAGTGAACAGGAAAGTCTGCAGGATGGAGTCAGAATCCACAACTGATTTTACCGAACAGCTAAATGAAAGGGTACTCGCAGTTGAACCACAAGATCCCTGTGGGTTGCTATATAAATGTTCAGTTACTCCAGATCTTGCTGCATCTTGTTCTCACCAAACCAGCTAGCCCCTGCGCTGCCTTCACTCAGGGCAATGAGGAGCTAATTGTCACTGTGTCTGCTGTAGGAGAGGCAGGATCTACTGTACAATGGCGCCCGTTTTGTGCCAAGGACTTCGTGGGCAGGGCAACCGTGAGCAAAATGGAGTCGGTCCCTGCTTCCCAAATGGGACTAGACAGTCACTACCGAGATGTCTGTGTGGATCCCTCACCTGACCGGAGTATGCCTCGCTCTCACCGCACTTGCCAGTGGCTCTCCTCTTCAGCATGTGCAGCACCGCAGGCACCGCTGCAGCCCCAGATCACGTGCACTCACCAGACAGCCCGGTTCCTGCGACCGCCTTCAGCCCTGTGTCCTCTCTCCTGTCGGTGGTGGTGCTTTCGATACACTCTCTCAGGCACCTCTGGATCCTGGCATCTGTCACTATGTCCAGAGGACCTCCCGGCTGCGCAGTTGAACAGTTCAGGTGGGGTGTTCCAATGCTGCCCGGGTGTCCCCGCTCCGAGCTTCTCTGCACTGTTCCTCCTGACCGTCACCGGGGTAAGTGCAGCCCAAAAGACTCCCTTAGATGTTAGGAAGGGGTCACAGAGGGTCAAAGGTGCTCTTTCTTGCTTTTAGCTGGGATTTTATATGCTTTTTCGTGGTGTGGGAGCACGAGCAAGTATCATGCACGTCCAGCAGTGCCAGAGCCCAGGCCATGCCCCAACTTTTAACTTTTTTGTGGCTCTAGGGCAGGGGTGGGAAACTCCATGCCTAGGGGGCCCACCCACAGTGCATATTTTCAGGATTTTCTTAGCATTTTACAGGGGTTCGAATCATCACCAGTGCATGTGATTATAATATCACCTGTGCAATATGAAGGAAATCCTGAAAACATGACCTGTTGGCGACCTTTAAGGACTGGAGAACCGTACCCCTGCTTTAGGGAGTGGAACAATTTATCCCTGTCCCTCTGTTTTAAGTAATGGTTCAATTTTTAGGGCTGTGTTGGCACTACATGTACCATGGTCATCATGGTCTTCAGGCACTTGGCACATCAAATGGTCATATTGAAACAACTAGAGAACTTGTAATTCAAAAGAAAAATGCCTATTTATAATATTTAATTGTGTAGATTTCATGATCTATGTTCAGCATCAGTGTACCATACATTATGTGTCATGTTCATGTGTTACTACAGTGTTTACGTACAGGGGCTGGCTGGCCCAGGGGGCAGAGGGACAGATGCCCCCAGGCCGGTGGTCAAGCAGCAGTTTTGGGGCCGCCCGGCTATCTGTTATATTGGTCTGGGAGGCCGCTCAGTCCCTGAAGCTCACTACTTATGGACTACTGCTGTGTGCTTGCCCCCCAGGCCGAAATTTGCCAGTCAGCCCTGTTTACGTATATTACTTGTCTCACGTTCAATAGCCCAGGCTTGGTATGATATTCCAAGAGCTCAGACTTTTAAATATACTTTACATTTCATCACAAGACACTATTATGTTTTATTCATACCTCCAATAAAAGTTTTAGTGACTCTTCCCGACTCTGCTTCATGTGAAGTGTAATTGAGTGCAACCGCTAAGACAGTACTTTTATTTCCTGTCCTCTGTGTTATTTTATATGAAGCATTATTTTAGCTGCTGGAATTGTAGGAACACAAAAATATACTCATATAAGTAAAGAGGCCACAAAAGAGCCGGTTGTATATTATGGGAACATTGACAAATATTCATATCTATGACTTTTTTTTTATTTTAAACAGCCTTAAAGTGGCAAAAAAATTCTTGTAAATATGTTATCAGTATTCTATCACATACAACATGTTCAATATGTTCATCAAACCCTGTATTGAATAGAGCATCCTCCATGTGCCACAACTGTTGTATTGCGAGAATTGATATTCTAACTTGTATTGATACGAAGCGACCGAATTCATCAAATCTTTTACGTCAGTATTTTAACATAAAAAGCTTTAAAAAGTCACAATAATCTTGGCTTAACTGAAAGCTGCTAAAAAATTGCAATGTTTGTTGTTCTGCCGTTTTTGCCGAGCTCTGAAAAACTGGCCAGATATGAGCGGGATGGGGATATGATGACTCGTGATCTTAAAATTCATGAAAAGCAGCGGTGTTGGGTAAGCCAGAAGTATTACTCCATCATGGATTGGAGTGGGACTTGTGGTGGGATGCCCACAGATCTGAACTCCACTCGTCTTGGGCCCCTGATTTATGAAGACGAATAATCTTTGCTAGCATCCGCCTCTCCTCTCTGCCAATTACTTAGTTTGCTACCCAATAGCCACATAAAATTGTGTAGAATAATAATGTCTTACAAGTCTATCATTAACCTGTTCTTATACACCTGTTACCTAATCTCCTAACTCCTCCCTACATGTTACCTCTGCTCCACACAGTCTTCTTTGCTCTTCTCTTGTCTGCCCTCCATGGCTTCTCCCGTGCCACCTTCTTTACCTGGAATTCACTATCTATCAGACTTTCTCCAATTCTCCAATTATTAAAGAGTTCACATGCAACCTGAAAGCTCACATGTTCAAGAATAGCCACAGTCTACAAAACCCAGATACCATACCATTAACATCTCACCTACTATATTTTTCCCCTTTCATCATAGGCAAAATACTGACTCTATTCTACCTGTCATTTAGACATGTTAAATTGTTCTTGTACCTTTCAATGTGTTCATAAAAGATTACAATGTCCTGTAAACCCTGTGTAACTCCGGTGTACCTGAGCTGCTTGGTCTCTGCTATGCAATGGGGACTCCAACTTACTCACCACTGCAGCTCTTCCTTGCACTCCCTCACTTCACTAAGTGCAGAAATACACATGGCGTTGAAGGACCTTTCTGGGGTGATGTCATGACCATGTCACCATAATGGGTGGAGCTAAGCTCAAATGGTCTTTGACTTGAGGCATGTTTAGCTCCTCCTATTACAGTACAGCCACATGGTCATGACATCACCACAGACAGGTCCTTCCACATCATGTGTATTTCTGTACTTTATGATGTCAACATATTACAATGCAGAAGGAGTGACTATGTATTAATGACTGCATGACAGAGGTGGATTGATGTAACTGTTACTAGCTGAAGAACCACCTGGATGACTGTTTTGTGAAGATACATCTAAGCATTGAAAGTGCTTTTAATGACAAATAAATAGAATTTCTGTAAACCAAGTTAGTGATGCACAGTGCATGATGTAATTAACATTGGGGTGGTTTAGAAACAAAAATGGAAAATGGACATTACAGGTTCTTCTTAAGTTTCCCCTAAGGCTAGGGTTAAACTAGCATTATTGACTGCATTCAGAGGGGTTCCGTTAAAAAGATAGAATTTGGCAGCATTAACGCAGTGTTACCGTAAAGGTAAGGCTACATTAATGCTGCCAATACATTCCTATGGGAGACGGACCCCTAAGCGCAGGTCAAATTTCGGCATCTGAGTGCCAGAGTTTGAAACCTCACGCTATTTCCAAGTGTATCATATGATGCGGAAGCGTGCGAACACAAAGTACTTGTTCAGCCATATACGTTTTTGCTGCCATCATTGCAAATCAAGTTGGGCCTAATTAAGAACTTTGTAAAGGTAAAGGATTAAAATGAAAAAACATTCATGTATCTTATTGATAAATTTCCAAGAGTAAGGCTAGGATCTAACTAGCGTCAGCCCTCAGCCTGCCGAATTAGTTAGAAACTAAGGTTTTCTCAGCCTGAGCACATAGTGTTAGCGGCATGTAACACTATGCGCCAGATGCCAATTCATCACCATGGATACCTGATGCTTCACGCAGCCGCCAACTCCACTCACAAGGACCGGCTACTGCAGAGCTCACAGGAAACATGGTTTGCTCAGCAAAAGCACATATCCGGGACTTCTGTGTGGAGCCGTCGGCTGCGAGAAGAATCAGGTATCCATGGTGATGAATAGGCAACCGGCGCATAGCGTTACATGCCATTAACGCTATGCGCTCATGCTGATAAAAACCAAGTTTAAACCCCTTCCCGACATATGACGTTGAACAACGTCATGGGGGGTTTGATGTGAGCTCCGGATTGGCACTCACATCAAACACCAGACATCTCAGCTGATCTCATCAGCTAAGATGTCAGGGTAAGAGCACCGATCGGATCCGGGATCCGATTGGCACTGTTAACCCCTTGGATCCCACTGTCAATCACTGACAGCGGCATCCAAGGCGGCCGCGGCGGAGAACGCGCTGTTCCCTGCCTGCTCTGGAGATCCCACGATAATATCTGGCTAGACCCCAGATGCTGTCAGAGAGCACTTCCTGGTTGTGGTTGGCAGGCACAATTCTTAGAGATACTGATGAGCTGCAGCTCATCCGTATCCCCCAGAAGCGATCAGCCTGTGCAGCAGGGTGCCTCTCTAAGACGCAGTGTAAAAATAAGAATTAATAAGCAAATAAAGTTTTAAAGAATCTGTAAAAAAAAAATATAAAAGTTCAAATCACCCCCCTTTTCCCCAATCACAAGAAAGGTATCAAAAAAAAAAAATAACACATGTTTGGTATCGCCGCGTTCAGAATCGCCCTATCTATCATCGTATTAAATCCGTTAAGGAGAGCCTTAAACTCCGTAGCAGAAAGAATGGTCCAAACGCCAAAATTCTGTTTTTTTTGGTCGCCACAACATTGCTATAAAATGCAATAACGGGCGATCAAAACTGCGGATCCCCCCAAAAATGGTATCATTAGAAACGTTAGCTCAAGATGCAAAAAATAAGCCATCACACAGCCCAAGATCCCGAAAAATGAGAACGCTACGGGTCGCAGAACATGGCACAAAAAGTCAATTTTTTCTTTTAAACTTCTGAATTTTTTTTCACCACCTAGATACCAGGTAAGCTATACATTTTGGGTGTCTACGAACTCGTACCGACCCAAGGCATCACCCTGTCAAGTCGGTTTTACCATATAGTGAACATGGCGACTAAAATACCCAAAAATCAAACGTGTTATTGCACATTTTTTTGCAATTTCACTGCATTTACAATTTTTTTGCAATTTACCTGTACAACTAATCCCGCAAAAAACAAGCCGTCATACGTCTATATTGATGAAAAATAAAAAAGTTATGGCTCTTGGAAGCAGGGGAGCAAACAACGAAAATGAAAAATGAAAAATTCCAAGGTTATGAAGGGGTTAAATGGAATCATCAATCTGAAGTCTATGGCAGGTCTGACCCTAGCCTGATTAAAGCAAAGATAAAGGAAGAGGAGTCTTAATTGACACTCAGATTCTTCAGCTCAAGTTAAGGCAAGGCAAGGAAAAGACTACATGGGTAGCATACACATTAGTGGAAACTAATTTCTTTTGGAAACTCAAGATCAGGTAACTATAAAGAGTTGGTTGAAATCTCCTTAAAACATATAAGGACCTTGGCTACAACATGTCCTGAAAGATTAATTTCTTACATTCGCATCTAGACATTTTTCCAGCAAACTGTAGAGCAATGAATGATGAGCGCAGTGAGGGGTTTAACCAAGATATTGCAACTATAGAGAAAGATATAACGGAAAGTGGAATCCATCAATGCTTATATGGTCCGAAGCAGGAATACAAGAGACATGCAGAAAAGAGTTATCACTGAATGAGGATCAAGTGCTGTAGTGCTATTCCTTGACCGTTTATAATTTGCAATAATGTTTAGACAGGTTTTAGTTATTTAAATTGTTGCTGAATTTGCTCTTAATAAATATCTGAAAATTGGCACAAAATATTTAGCATCTTTATATTTGCATAATAATAATGCTTAAATGAACAGAAACTTGTATGGATTAATTATGTCTAGTAGTAAAAGGAGAACTCTTTGATATTATAGAAACAAGAGCAAACTAAAAACTTTCATTGTCACATTTGAATTCAGGAGGTTAAAATCATTCAGAAACAGCTAATTCCATAACTAAACCTGACGGCTTTTGAAAATATATAGAACAGCGTGATCTGCCCAGAAAGACCTGCATGGGACTAGTAAGGGCCGCTTCACATTGCGGCGTGATCCAGTCCGGGGCTGTCCGGGATGACCCAGACAGCCGCGGGCAAGATCAGCACACAGGACTGGGGGCTAATATGCCCTCCGGTCAGGTGTGCAGCGCACGCAGCTACAGCCGCTGACAGGTCAGGACCGCGGCTGCCCGCAGTCCTGACTTATCAGCAGCGGGAACTGCGTGCGCTGCACACCGGACCGGAGGGCATGTTAGCCGCCAGTCCTGTGTGCTGATCCGGTCCGCGGCTGTCTGGGTCATCCCGGACAGCTCCGGACTGGATCACGCCGCAGTGTGAAGCCGGCCTAAGGCTGCCTTCACATTTGCGTTCCCCTCCGCAGCATTGCGCACCCATTCACTACCATTTGTGATCTGTACGCAGGCGGATGCCTGCGTACAAATCACACACTCTCGTCCGCACCAGAAATGCAACATGTCGCGTCCCTGGTACGGACGAGACTGGGTGATTTGTGCACAGGCATCCACCTGCGTACAGATCACATATGGCAGTGAATGGGTGCGCACGGTCATGCACAGTCAAGCGCAGCACCGTGCGCTCCCATTATAAAGATAGGGGCTTGCGGTGCTGCGGTCACATTGCAGCTCCCCTCCGCAGAACGCTGCGTAGGGGAACGCAAATGTGAAGCCAGCCTAAGTCAGTCAAAAAGGAAGTAAAGCAGTAAAGCAGGACAGCAGCAATCTGGAATTAAGACCAAGAAGAAGCTCAATTGACAATCAATAGATTATAAACAAATACAACTGTAAACAGAAAGTACCTAAAAGTACATCATTAGTCAATCAAAGGTCATTTTGTGTTTGTTTATTTTTTAAAGTATCCTGGGTCATCAGAGCATTATTAAGGAAATTAGATTAGGGTGTGTGATGGCCCTTCAAAAATCCAGGAGTTAGCATTCAGGACCTTAGAACCTATAAGAAAGGTCACAGATGACCTTGTTGATGATCATGTAGCAACAACTAGGGAGTTGGAGGAGAGTGGAAAAGAAGCAATCACTGGCAATCAGTGCTCTAGAAACCAGAGGACCATACCTTTCTTACCTTGAAAGCCAAGTTCAGTTGTGATAGAAGGTCATATTATACTAGAAGATATCATACATGTGTCCCTTTTATGTTTAAAATTCCCCAACTGTCCTGCCCCCTTTTCAAGTAAAATTGGTCTAAGTGCCCTGATAGAATGTACTTATGTTCCTAGTGCCCACTTAAAAATTAGTAATGCTATAGTTCTCTCTTACAAAGTATTGATGGCATAGCTATTCCTTAAAGGATATTGTTAATTAAAAAAATGCTAAATTAAAGGAGAACTCCAGGGAGAATAAATCCCGAGCATGGATTTCCCTGGGAAACCCGTGTTACAGTTCGGGTCTGGGTGACTTAAAATAAAGCATATCATTAATAAACATACTCATTATATGTACCTGGTCCTGCTGCATGCATTCTCCCATCCCGCTGTCCCGGTCACATCTACTTCCGGGCGCTCATTGTCTTCCGGAGATATTCACTTCACTGGCTTCAACAGCCGATCACAGACGCCTTGGGCCCTGGGCTTAATATCAGCTGGCAATACAAAGCTAGTGTTAACCCCTTATTACCCAGCATGCAACCCTTCACCAGGGCTGCTGGAAGACCCGGGTAAAGCACTTGAAAATGGCATTATAATGAATGCGCCATTTTCAGGGGTGGCTTTGGGCTGAGGTTTTCAGTGAGTGGGGCCCAGAATGCTTGAGCCTTACCATTTCGAGAATCCCAGCCCACAGTTGCCTGGTTTACATGGCTGGCAATCAAAATATGGTGGAGCCCACACAATATTTTTTTTAATTATTTATTTCAATAATTAAAAAAATAATTTGCTTCCCTGAATTTTGATTGCCAGCCAAGGTAAAACCAGACAGCATGTGGTGGCAGCCCATAGCATGCTTTATCTGCACAAAGAATCAAAAATTCTGCAGAGCGCAATGTTATTTTTTTTAAAAAAAATTTATGCTTACACTATTATATGTGTGACAGGCCCAACAGCCAATCACAGATGCTGTCAAACAGAATGGACGTCTGTGATTCGTTGATCGAGTAGTCTACAAATTCTATTATGGTAGAATCGATGGGCTGGTTTCAGCATACTTTAGCAGTCAATCACAGACATCCATTCTCTGTGACAGCTTGTGTGATTGGCTGTTGGGTCTGTCATATATATAGTATACATATAGTAGTGTAAAAATAAATAAATAATTTTAAAAAATGATGTAGCACAGATAAAGTGGACAGCTACAGGCTAACACCCCTAGCTGCCTGGCTTTATTTTAGCTGGCAATCAAAATACAGGGAAGCGCATTTTAAATTTTATTTTTAACTAAATAACTTAAAAAAATGCATGGGCTCCCGCTATATTTTGATCAACAGCCAGATAAAATCAGGCAGCTGGGGGCTGGAATTCTCAGCATGGTAAGGCCCAAGTGTTCTGGGTCCCCCACGCTGAAAACCACATCCCAAAGTTGCCCCTGAAAATGGCTCATTAATCGTAGCAACCTTTCCAGGTGCTTTACCCAGCTCTTCCAAAGAACCTGGTGGGACACTGGGAAATAAGGAGTTAGCACGTGCTTTGTATTAAGCCCTGAGATTCTTAATGTCAGGCCAAGTTAGACCCGTCCATTAAGAATCTCAAATAAATGGTTAAAAGAGACACAGCTCAAACGAAAAGTTTCTCATTACAAATAAAACACATTTAGGGACTCCATCTTTATTAGAGAGAGAAAAAAAAAACCCTTTCAACATAATCCAGGTGTTCTTAGCTTTTTCAGCTCTGCTACATCTTTGCCAAAAGACAAGGACATCTGTCGGCAGAGATAAGCAGGCAGGTAATTACAGCCAGGTTCTGTGTGAAAAGTTATCTAGTGCACATCAAGTATCACCTGGCACCAGGAGCCCAGCCATAAAGTGAAGTGAGCACTTCTCTCGCTCACTTGATGAGATCAGCTGAGATGTCGGGGTAATGATGTGAGCTCACCACCAGAGCTCACATCAAACACCAGGACTTGACCCATGACGTACCATTACGTCATGGGTCTGGAAGGGGTTAACTATATGCTTTGTTTTACAGTCCTCCCCCCCACCATCCCATAACTTTAAAGTTCAAGCCCAGGGTTCGACCACAAGTTCAAATTACGTGTAACCCTGAATTTGGACTTTACCAGCCGAACTAGCCGTTCCCGAGCATCGGGGGGGGGGGCTTTGCCTATCACTACTAGTAACTCATGGGCATGGAATTATCTAATAAATTTTAATTACGAGTAATATACAAATAGCAATATATTTTCTAGTTAAAGGCCCCAGGAAAAATTCCAAAATATCATGAATGTAATATATTGATAAAAGTGTTACACTGAAGTGTGCAGCTGCAAGAGGACTATTGGCCATGAAAACTGACACCAAGGGATAAATACTACATTCATGATCTGCAATCACCATCATTCTGCTGGACATTTGCATGATGTCTGCTTCTAGCTGAAAAGAGTAAGCATCAGGTCACATACCGGGGGCAGACATGGAACAAGGACACTTCTTAAGAGCACTGGCTTCGGACATTTATATATTCACTGAATTAGACAGTACTCAGCAGAAAGACTTATACATTTACAAATGGTACAGTAAGTGAATTGCAGTTTAAACCTGCAAGCATGATTTAACTAGCTCTGTCTACTCTCATCGATTACCTGTAAATCTCACTAATTTAGAGTCAGTCTTACTGACATGTTAAGCATCGCAAGAAATTCACTCATAAAAATCATTACCACAACTCCTCACTTTGTGGCTTAGAATATCCTAATTTTGCTGATTTTGGCAATATATAGCTGCATTAAATCTCTTTTTAAACCCGGCACCCAAAGGGATAAAATTAACTAGAGTATATTAATGCAAATAAGACATCTACAGACACAGTAAAAGTAAGAGTTTCTTCGGGATGGTGGGATCACATGGAAAATGATGTGCACATAGGATAATGAATGATATCTCTAGTCTATTTTTCATTATATACTGTATGATATAGTATAATTTTGTATAAAGCTGTGTACTGTCATGTAGTATAAAGTAATGAATGAAACAGTAGGGTAGTATAGTCTAATAAACTCTAGTGTAGGGTAATATAGGTTAATAAAATCTAGTGTTCTAGTATAGGATAATGTAGGCTCTAGTGTAGGGTAGTGTCATGCCTTGGGATTTGAACCACTGAGCTTGTGTTGTGCGATTTGCTTCTTTCCTATCTGAGACACAGTGGGTTCTATATCTTTTCATGTTTTAATTATCAGCTGTCCTTGTTTCATTCCTCTTCCAACAACAGGTATTTTCAATTTGAAAGCACTGAGAAATATGTTGGTGCTATACAAATAAAGATTGTTATTATTTGCTAATTTATTTAATGTTCTGTAGTCTGCCCTATCGCCTTTTGGGTGCGACTATTTAAACCTTCCCCTTTTCTGCTTGTGATATTCTTTGTGGATTCTACTTGGCATACTGCCTTTCAATTGATGTCAGTTAGCTGGAGATCAGCTTGGTTATTTATCTTTGCTGTTTCTTCTATCTGTCCTACTCCTTTCTGCTTTCTTTAGCTAGGAGGCATTTCTTGCTAGCAGCTGTACTTCACCTATTTCTTATGTGGTTTCCTTTTTTCTCACTCAGAAATCCTTTCTAACTTTGCACACCTTCCTGATTCATGGTTATAGTTCTATTCCCATTTCCCCAATTGAAAAAGAGGTACAAGCAACACTCGATAGCTGATTAGGAAGCAAGGTGCAAGTTGTCATCTACTCCTATGGTTAGGGTTATTCCAGCCTACACAGTAGCCACTAGGGACTGCGCAGATATGAACCTTAGTCTGTATAGGGACTGCTTTGGTCAAGTGCTTTTGTTCTGAAATAAGCCATAGGTTTCTTTGTGAGCTACTGTGAGTGCAGAACAGGAAGTATAGAGTTTGTAGTTTAGGGTAGAATAGAGTGTGACAACACAGCCTTTTACGCTCTGTGGCGTAGGTTAATTTTTGTTTAATTTGGCCAGACATATTAATCTGTTGTTTATCTCATTTACCTAAGACATTGTTTATTGCCAGACTACTCAGATCCTCGTTGTATTAGGTTGTGTATTTCTAATTTAATGTAATTTATTTCAGCCCCCTTCTATCTACATTACTCAAAGGGAAATTATGCATGCAAATTGAAATGCCAACCATTAAGAGTACAGCCTTATTCCACCAATCCTGTAAGACCACAATAACTTGAGATGAGTGCTTGGGCTATAAAAAATGGACTTTCTTCAGTCACCAGTATTTCATATACTACATGGCTTCAGTCTAGGGGCTCCAGTCCCAGTTGGAATTCCATAACCTCATTCTAGAAATTTTGGTTCCAGCTGCCAGGATAACATTGTGTCTTCATACTCTGCATTGCCTCAGTCTAAGAGCTTAGGTTCTGACTAGAGGAGCACCAAAACTGGATTATATTCTGCCAGAGTACAGATTAGGATTCTAGGATTCCTCTGGAATATCAGAGCCTACTAAAGGAAGATACCCAGGTTGGAACAAGTCAGTCACCTGGCTACAGAATATGCTGTGATCTGTCAATTTGCCAATCTTGCCGCTATTCCTTTGTCCGCCGAAAGCGAGGTGCTGCTGGATTGGTGTAGTTGGCACTGGAAGCCCCGAAGGCACAAATATTCTAATCCCTAGTTAGCCAGAAGAAGGGTGAGGCTCTGTTGTCTGTTTCATTGTGTGTTTTGATTGGTATGAGTTATATACCTTTGACTGTTGGGGATCCAATAAAGACTTACCATTGTGTGGTTCCCTCACCCTGTGCTGTCTGAGTATTGTTTCACCCATGGTTAAGGAGTTTGGGCATTCAGTTAGGATGAGCCTTATCCCATGCAGTCCAGTCTTTCTAAAGGTAGATGGGCCTGTGGACAAGAGAATTCACTGAACCCCGTGTCTTCACATAGAGCTATAAACTTTGTAGTGTAGAGGAATATAGAGTAATAAACTACAAAGTAGGATGACATATAGGGCAGCAAAGTGACCCTGCAGTGCTGGGGTTATAGGTTCAAATACCACCAAGGACAACATCTGCAAGGAGTTTGCATGGTCTCCCAGTGCCCATGTGGGTCTCCTCCCACACTCCAAAGACGCACTGATGCATACAATACATACATTTTGATTAGCAGCTAATTTTCCATCTTATAACTACAAAGCCTCTAATTCTCCTGAAAAGACATGTGTAATACTTTTAATGACTGCTTCTATCCACCTACATTGTAGCCATAAAATGACCATTGAAACTTACAAATCATTTACAACAGTTATATAGATAACTATTGACACAACATACAACTTGTTGGGTTGCAAATGTCCACAGCTTTTATTAAACAACCTTTTGTAAGTGAACAGCCTTTTTTGGCTCTGTTTTAACCCAAGTTTATTCATCCCCATACCTAATCACTGTACAGGGCAGTGAGCACGTGACTCTGTCAGGACCAAAAAAACCACCAGCCGTGACAAAGAGACTTTACATTACCAAGCCATGGGAAAGGAGGGTGCGTGAAGGTGATGATCCATGCCGAAACTAAAAGGGATAAGAGGGAGAGAAACACTGTACCCCATATTCATATAACCCTTTTGTTGGACTATGTTTAATGCAACAACTCTGTTCCTGTCTATGGTTATTCTGTTGCCAGATTTGTATGATGTAGATAAAGTTAGAACAAAAAAAAGAAAAAACTCCCAGAGGCTCACACATGAAGAGCATGTGACAGTATCCAGTTTCCTGTGTCTGTGTATGAGAGAAGAAGCAGCTGCAGATGTTGCACAGAGACGGAGACACATAAGATATGTTTTATTCCTGATTCATTAAGCTGATCATATTTGTTCCTGTTTGATGCTGAATAAAGAAGCTTTGTTCTGTTGTCACACACTTGGTGAGTATCCTGAATAATCCGCTGCCAATACCCTTAATGACCCTCCCTCCACCCCCATGCCGAATCATAAATCCTGCATATCCACCCACAAAAGGTCATTCCAAGACATCTTGCAAAGATGTCGCAGTCCGGACCCCTGTGCTATCTGCTATGGGCCTACAATTCACAGAGCATAGTTGTTAGTAAAGTTTTTTTAGATTTCTAGATTTATTATTTTATGGAGGAATTTTTTTGTTACTAAAGCAGATATATCAGTGAAGGTACAAAAAGATGGAAGCGTGGTGTATGTTTGGGCGCTGAGGTAAGGAAGATCTCTGATGCTACCTTCTTTTCCGGACTTTATTAAAATAATTGCAGTTATAATTATTCAAGCTTAAGGCTCTCAAAACCCACGATGCATTTCGACGTGCACACACGTCTTTCTCAAGTGAATGAGACCCCTTCAATTCATCCTATCTTATATTCCCACCCCTCAGTTATCATTGGTTCCTATTTTTAACTCAATAGTTACCACAATACCAGGTGGGAATATAAGATAGGATGAATTGAAGGGCTCTCATTCATTTGAGAAAGACGTGTGTGCACGTCGAAATGCATCGTGGGTTTTGAGAGCCTTAAGCTTGAATAATTATAACTGCAATTATTTTAATAAAGTCCGGAAAAGAAGCCAGCATCAGAGATCTTCCTTACCTCAGCGCCCAAACATACACCACGCTTCCATCTTTTTGTATCATTTTGACTCCCTATGGGGAGAGTGGTGGAGTGAGCTGCAGAGGAGGGAGAGTACCTGAGAAGACGTCAGCTGGATCGGCCCCTTTACTAGACACGTGACGCCGCCCGGCACTAGTGTTTCCCTGGAGAAGACCTCGTAGGAAGCACGAGGACGGAACCGGAGGATTCCGTTGCTTGATTTTAATAAGCTTATCTACGGGCTGTGGTTAATAACCAGACCAGGTGAGTTTAAACGCAAAAGAACCGCCTGCTAACAACCCCATGTGTACAGGCGCACTATAAGCTGTTGTTGTTTTTCCTTTACATATCAGTGAAGGTGTCAGGAGGTGATAATTTCCCAATTTCTCAGCATAATGCTTAGTAATATGTATATGAAAGTATTCTCTTACTAAGGGTTATAAAAAAAAGTGCTCCTATTGTCTGGAAACAGAACCGAAATAGCAAATTCGCCTTTAACTTTTTCTAGTGAGTGGAAAGTTACTTTCTGCAGGAGGAAGAAACTCCCTCTCCCCATGCAATGTAAGTGTAATAACTTTGTAGATAAAGCCAAATTTAGACTTTTCTCTTGGATCACCCACCGAGATAATGGATGTGAGATGTTAAGAGCTTGTGCACTCTGAACAGTTACACTGCTCACATCGCTATTGTGTATGAAGTACAGGTAGCTTCCTAACTCCGACCAAAGCCATTAGTAGATGATTTTCCTCTCCCCTTAGAGTCTCATTAATAAAAGTTAACTTATGTTCTAGAGATTAGTTTTCCAATGTCACAATAGAATCTGGAATCTGCAAGAAGGATTTCATGCCCTAAACTATTTATATGCACATGTAGCTCTTTCAAAGAGAAGTCTAGGAATACCATTATATATTCAGGCTGTTCCACCATGAGTAAGAAATCAGTGCTTGAATTCATATGCTAATGAGAATGAAAAGCTATAGTAGAACTGAAGCCTCCGTCACTCCAGCTCTACTCCCCACCCAGCGCTGCCTCTTTTTGGTTGACTGATGACTCCTTTGCCTGAATTCAGACAGCATAAAGGCTGTTATCAAATATGTTATCAAATCGGAAGAGGAAGAACTGACCACAGATTAAAGCTGGAGTGACAGAGGTTTCAGCTCTTTAATAGTTCTTCTCATTCTTCGTCTCATTTTGCATTTCAATACAAAAATTGATTTCTTAGTAACGAAGTTACAGACTAATCATGTAATAAGATTTCTACACTTGTTTTCAAACAGTTACATGCACAAATATGTAGTTTGGTGGAGAAAACCTACTTAAAATTTCACTTTAATGTAAGCTTTTTTTATTCAATGAACACATGTTCCTGACACAATATACTTAGTTTATCAACTTGTCAGAGAACATGTTCTAACAAGAAGATAAAAGAATAATTAAAAATCCTTGGATTTTAGTTTTGATGTCCTTAGTTGACTTCAAGCTAGAGATGAACAGATCTGCAAGGATTCAAATTCAGGAAATTCTACAGATTTTACAATGAAATGTTATTTGCAGTGACACCTCCCTCAGCCTCCCTGCTGCCTGATCACCACTGCCTGTCACCACAGCCCAAAACTTCCCGATCACCCCTGCCTGTCACCACAGCCCGACACTGCCTAATCACCCTCCACCTGTCACCACTGCCCCCCCTCACTGCCTGATCATCTCCCGCCTGTCATCATTGCCCCCCTCGCTGTCCGATCGCTGCCAGATCACCCCCCGCCTGTCACCACTGCTCCCCCGCTGCCCAATCACTCCTTCCACCTGTCGCCACTGCTCCCTGCTGTTACCACTCTTCCTAGTGGTCCTCGCAGCGTCTACAAGCACAATGTAAGTGCTTCACAATCTCTGATGACGTCACGATGATGGGTGGAGTCATAGATTACATGACCATGTCGTCATCAAAGGTCCTCTGCTGATCTACCCTGCTGTGGCAACTGACCCCCTGCTATGCCCACTGATGCCCCGCTCTGCCCACTGACTGATGCCCTGCTCTGCCCACTGACTGATGCCCTGCTCTGCCCACTGATCTCTGCTGTGCACACGGACCTTGCTCTGCCCACTGACCCCTGTTCTGCCCACTGACCATGCCCACTGACCCCCTGCTCTGCCCACTGACCCTGCTCTGCCCAATGACCCCTGCTGTGCCCACTGACCATGCTGTGCCCACTGATCCCTGCTTTGCCCACTGACCATGCCCACTGACCCCTGCTGTGCCCACTGATCCCTGCTTTACCCACTGACCATGCCCACTAACCCTGCTGTGCCCACTGACACCTGTTCTGCCCACTGTGCCCCCGCTCTGCCCACTGACCCTCGTTCTGCTCTATGACCCCTGCTATGCCCACTGACCTTGCCCATTGACCCTCTGCTCTGCCCACCGACCTCCTGCTCTGCCCACTAACCCCCGCTCTGCCCACTAACCTGCCCACTGACCCTCTGCTCTGCCCACTGACCCTTGCTCTGCCCACTGACTCCTGCTCTGCCCACTGTCCATGCTCACTGACCCCTGCTCTGCCCACCTACCACCGCTCTGCCCACTGACCCCCTGCTTTGCCTACCATACACAGTGCTAACCACTGAGCCGCCGAATACAGTGCTAAGCACTGAGCCACCATATACAGTGCTAACCACTGAGCCACTCTATACAGTGCTAACCACTGATCCACTATATACAGTGCTAACCACTGAGCCACCATAGAGTGCTTACCACTAAGCCACCATAGAGTGCTATCCACTGAGCTACCATACATTGCTAACCACTGAGCCACAGTATACAGTGCTAACCACTGAGCCACCATACAGTGCTGGCCACTGAACCACCATACAGTGCTAACCACTGAGCCACCATATACAATGCTAACCACTGAGCCACCATACAGTGCTAACCACTGAGCCACCGTATACAGTGCCAACCACTGAGCCACCATACAGTGCTATCCACTGAGCCACCATATCCAGTGCTAAGCACTGAGCCACCATATACAGTGCTAACCACTGAGCCACTCTATACAGTGCTAACCACTGATCCACTATATACAGTGCTAACCACTGAGCCACCATAGAGTGCTTACCACTAAGCCACCATAGAGTGCTATCCACTGAGCTACCATACATTGCTAACCACTGAGCCACAGTATACAGTGCTAACCACTGAGCCACCATACAGTGCTGGCCACTGAACCACCATACAGTGCTAACCACTGAGCCACCATATACAATGCTAACCACTGAGCCACCATACAGTGCTAACCACTGAGCCACCGTATACAGTGCCAACCACTGAGCCACCATACAGTGCTATCCACTGAGCCACCATATCCCGTGCTAAGCACTGAGCCACCATATACTGTGCTAACCACTAAGCCATTGTATACAGTGATAACCACTGAGCTACAGTATACAGTGCTAACCACTAAGCAGCGTGGGATTCTAATATCCCGCCGAAGATGCGCGGTACCGCTCATTGACTGAGCGGCGACCAATCAGCGAAGCAGGATTTAAATCCCGCATCAACAGTGCTCATTGGTCGCCGCCGGCAGTGCTCAGCCAGTGAGCGGTGGCCCATGTCGTTGGCGGGTGAATTGAAATACAGAGATGTTTATTTCACCGCACTCCCGATGCAATAGCATCGGACCTATTTCAGCATCTGCTATTCATGCAGTCCATGGGCGTATAGTATCTGCCGCTGTCCGAGGTCCTGTAGGCATTTGCATTAGATGTATGGCGGTGCGCTGCCTATAGACCTAATGTTAATGGTTACAGGACCAAGGACAGCAGCAGATACTATATGTACATTACGTACAGTATCTGCTCTACTGTCTGGGGAGCCGTGGCTTCATTCATAAATTAGTACAAAGCTGACAATAGCCGGCTTACTGTAAAGGGTTTATTAACCCCTAACATGCTGACAGGAGTGGACAGCATGTCTCTAGGGGGGTTGGGCACCCCCTAGAGACATGTTGCCCTCAGCTAATATTAATTAATGCTTTAATACACATTTAACACTTTGTTCATCCCTGCGGCAGCAGAGATGAACAAAGTATACGGTAACCTCATTGCTCTGGATTACACATCCGGAGAAATCCGGTTACCGGATTGCGGTTTCCTGCACACATTTTTCCTACAAAATGTGCGTGAAGGCAATTGCGGTTACCGCCCTCAGATCTGAAGGCAGGAAACACAATTGCCTTTGCAAATGTGACCCCACCCTTAGATCCGGATTAATTCCTGGACACTTCAGAACTACCTAGTGCTTTGTTTCCATTTCTGGGTAATTCTTAAAATATGCTTAGGGTCATTGTTCTGCTGTAATAGCCAAGTCCTTGGACACAAACCCAGCTTTTATGACACTGAGCACTACATTGAGACCCAAAATCCATTGGAATCTTCAGATTTCATGATGCCTTGCACACAGTCAAGGCAATAAGTGACACAAGACACAAAACAACCCACAAATATCTTTGAACCTCCACCATCTTTGACTGTAGGTCCTGTGTTCTTTTCTTTGTAGGCCCAGTTCCATTTTCTGTAAATGATAGAATGATGTGCTTTACCAAAAAGCTCTGTCTTGGTCTCATCTGTCCACAAAATGCTTTCCCAGAAGAATTTTGGCTTACTCACGTACATTTTGGCAATTTGCAATCTAGCTTTTTTCTGAATCAACAGTGGGCTCCTCCTGAGTCTTCTGCCTTAGTGTTTAATTTTATTCAAATGTCGACATATAGTTCGTACTGACACTAATGCATTCTGAGCCTGCAGGACTGCTTGATTTTCTTTGGACAGGCCAGAAAGAAACAGCTCTGCACAATCAATCAATCACGGATCCAAATTAGAGGCAAAACAGGGAGAAAATCAGTGGTAAAAAGCAATCTTGTTGTGAGCACACACCAGGCAGGTAACTTCAAATTCATACCAAAAAAGACAACAACAAGTTGGTGGCATTCACCGTTTCATTAAAACACTTCCATATATGTGATTATTTAAAAGCAAGACACGTGTACATCAGGAATGAGGCATAGGACCCTTTGTAATAAAAGCCAGCATGAAATGGCCATTGTCCTTATACAATCCCAGTATTCCTGATGTCTACCTGCCTTGCTTTTAAATTATCACAAATAAATAAGTGTTTTAATGCAACATTGAGTACCATCAACTTTTTCTCCTTTTTCTGTATTGACTTGCCTTGATTTGGGGCTGCTTATTCACCATCTGGGCTATCCTGCATTGCAACCTTTCATACATTTTTCTCTGCTGTCCACATCCAGAGAGATTAGCTACAGTTCCATTGGTTGTAAACTTTTTGATTATGTTGCGCACCATGGATTAACCAACACCAAATCTCCAGAGATGGAAGGGCTTATAACCTTGGAATTGTTGATATTTTTAACAATTTTGGTTCTCAAGTTCTCAAACACTTCTATTTCTGTTTTCTATGCTTAGTGTTGTACACACAGACAATGTAAAGATTGAGTCAACTTCTCCCCTTTTCATCTAGTTTCATGTCTGATTTTCATATTGCCCCCACCTGTTATTTGCCATGGGTGAATTTGAACGAGAATCATATGCGTGAAATAAAGTTGTTTACCCACAATTTTGGAAAAGTGCCAACAATTTTGTTTTACCCATTTTTGTGAATTTTTGTCCAGTTTAAATTTTTATTCACTGTATTTTTCCAATAAACACAAAGGATATATTATGTGAATGACAAAACATGTGTAATTGCAATAATTTTCAGGGAGAAATTCTTCATTTCTTGAACAATGTCAAGGGAACCAACACTTTCAGCCATGATTGTATATATTGTAGATAAAAAAGGCATTATATATTTTTTTCCGCCTTTATCTATTATAAAAGTTACTTAAAATTAAAGCTTATGTGTATGGGAAAATGACATAAACTAAAATTGCAATTCTGTCACTAAAAGACAAGATAATATACACTTAGGTCTGTTCCACATCTATGAGGTCCCTGCGCTGGGCTGCTCTGCCTGCCCTGCGCCAGCGCAAATGAAAGCCCAGGGGCATTTAGGGGCTTGGGCAGCCTAGCGCAGGGACGCGTAGATGCCCTGCATTTGCACTCAGCTGCGCTCGGTGCCCCCATTATATCCTATGGCCAAGCACAGCTGAGCATGCGCTATGGAAATTGTGAATCACAAGTGAAAGTGGCAAATGCCACGGCACATGCACCTGGTCAGACGCTCTTGGAAAATGGCCGATTGGGCGTTTCCGGGAGCGTCTGACCAGGCGCATGCGCCGTGGCGTCTACCACTTTCACTTGCGATTCACACTTTACATAGCGAGCGCTCAGCTGTGCTCGGCCATAGGATATAATGTGGGCACTGAGTGCAGCTGAGCACAAATGCAGGGCATCTATGCTTCCCTGCGCTAGGCTGCTTAAGCCCCTTAATGCCCTTGCGCTTTCATTTGCGCAGGCGCAAGGCAGGCAGAGCAGCCTAGCGCAGGGATCTCATAGATGTGAAAACACCCTTATAGAAATGCAAAATTAAAAAGATCTATGACTGTGAATGTGGAAAAACAAAATGGTCTTCTCAATAACAATAAGTACAAAAGCTGTCCATGTATAAAAGGTTTACACTTTTTGGAATGCAATATCTTCTTCCCTTTCAGATTATATTTACATATTTTGTTTGCATCATTCATTGATTTAAAAAAAGTTTTTGTACTTTTTTTTGCAAATAAAACAGAAAAAAACTAGTAATAAAAAAGCAAATATTAAGACAAAATGCTACTGATGTATGGCAACTGAATGATTAATAAAAATGATGAGGCATATCAGGGTCCTCTGTAGCTCGTAACCTGGAATCGGCCATGTAATCAATGATTACTAATGTTTCGTCAATGACATTTCCAATTGTGATTTTTAGTGAAATTGTGATGTCATCAAGAATTTATCCACATAGCTGTCATTATGGATGCTTTTTTTTCTACATGAACCAAGTGCTTCCAGCAGAGACATATGCACAAGACTTGTTTTGAGGTTCTTAAACCAGCTTCTTAGATTCCTTTAGAAAAATGACATCCAGCACCTGCTTGTTTAATTGATGCAGCCATGTACTATTTGACACGACTCATTACACCGCAGCTTGGAGATGTTCTCTGTCTGATGCTCCAGAACTGCCCCAGGTATCCGAAACTGCAACAAGCCGAGCAAAACTGATACAAAGTGACTCCAGGTCCCGCATAACACCATGTGTACTGCTGGTGAGGCGACATTTGTACACCATAAGGAGTTTAAATTGTTAAACTGAACACTTCTCCTGCCGGCGTCTCCTTAGATGCTCCATCCTTCTAGCTATCTGTGTCACACCAGATGGTTTGTTCGTTTGACTCGAAGTTTCAGAAACTGTTGTCTCTCACACACAGAACGTGTTTTATGTGCCTCTCAGAAATTATTTTTGGTAACTGCTGGAGGCTGGTGTAATTATGGAAAATGGGACCCTTTGCCATGGCAACTGTCCATACTTACAGAGAACTTGCAAAATACATCCAAAGAGAAACTATCTGACCAACCCTACCCATTGTATGGACAGGGTATGTCACATTTAGGTAGATACAGTAAGTTCGCACTATCACATTTCTAATTTTGCATAGAGTTCACTAAATTTATTAATCCCAGGTTCATCAAGACCAGTATTTTTCACATTGTTCTTGATGAGGGGTGGGGTGATGGAGTCAGATTTGTTAAGAAGTGCACACTAATGATGAGCACGTAGTAAGATCAATGGGTTCAGATAGCTCTAAACAAATACTTTAAAATGTTTCAGTATTTGGATCCGAGTGAGTTCCCCACTGACGTGCATTGGATTTAAAATGAGTAACGAGTACTGAAACACTTCAAAGTATTCAAAGGTTAGAGCTTTCCGAATCCAAATATTTCACTATTTGCTCATCACTAGTGCACATCTCTCAATGCAATAACAGTCAATGTAGAAGAACTCCGGGCACCACTAATGGTACCTTTACACGCCGCTACCAAAGGTAGCAACAGGTAGGCACCGCACGTGCGCGTTTTCAATGGTTGCTAACGGTACCTGATACCACAAATACACGCCGCCACAAGGTGCTCCACATAAGGTATTTTCGTTCCCTGGAAGTACCGATGGGTGCCGCAGGATACCTTCTGTGGAGCACCTTCCCTGATTTACACGCCGCTACCACAAGTTAATATGGTCGTATATATTGTGCGCTGTAACTACATAGGCGTGACAGAGTTGTGTATTATGCGACGCTCCTACGGTGATTGGACAATGCAATAACATCATGATTGGCCAGCCAGTGCAGGAAGGCTGGGTAATACATGACGCTATAGCATATGTGTATTGTGACTGGTCTGCTCATTAAATATGCCGCCCAGGATGCGCATTATAAAGTTGAGGGCAGCACAGATGCACAATACTGATGACACAACCACTCACAACTAGTTCACATAAAACAAGATTGGGTACTTTTGTTCCCTATCTCAGGAAAGATTCTTAATCCAGATAATTAATTCAATTATCCTTTATTAAATCTCAATAAAAACATTAAAAACCGTTAGAGCATTCCCTCTGGGGAAACACATCAGAAACTGACCAGATACATTCATTATTTCATAGTATTACATCCATTGCCCTCTTATATTAAATGTACAATCCTCATAGGTATTAAAATATATATACGTGTACACATTAACACTATCAGGGGTATATCAGTATATCCACTGGTAATACAAGCTACACCAAATAGTTCTTTTTACCCAAAATATCCTGGGATTATAGCACTCACAACTAGTGATGGGCGAACCTGAACTGTAAAATTCGGGGTCTGAACCGGACATCTAGTGTCCGTGCAAATATCTCGAACACGGGTTTCCCTTTCACAGATTGACTGACATCATAGTAATGTAAAAATAAATAAATATTTTTTGAAAACTAAGTAGCGCTTTTGCAGCCCACAGCCCCACTGAAAATGGCGCATTCATCGTAGTGCATTTTCCAGGCGCTTCACCAAGCTCTTCCAGTGGCCCTGGTGGGGGGTGGCAGACTGGGTAATAATGAAAATAAGGAGAAAGATCCAGCGGAGAATTACCGGAATGCTTGTTTATTTGCTATACAAAACCTCCAAAAAACAGCGGGGTGTGCATCAAGCCAACATGTTTCGACTACACAGTCTTAATCATGCCATGATTAAGACTGTGAAGTCGAAACATGTTGGCTTGATGCACACCCCGCTGTTTTATGGAGGTTTTGTATAGCAAATAAACAAGCATTCCGGTAATTCTCCGCTGGATCTTTCTCCTTATTTTGATTATCGTGCCCGATGCCAGGGCGGTTTCCGTGCGGACTATAACTCCAGGACGTGACAGGACGGAATTATACCGGTGAGCTGCCTTTCCCTACCCTTTTCCCACTGTTACTGGGTAATAATGGGGTTAATACCAGATTTGTATTTTCAGCTGGTACTAAGCCCAAAATTCATAGTGTCACACCAAATTAGACATGGCCACCATGAATTTCTAATAAAACAGTAAAAAAAAAACAGAAAAAACTGTTTTTTATTAGAAATAAAACAAACATATTTAGAGACTCCATCTTTATTTAAAAAAACTCTTAATCTGACATATTACATAGGCAGACCAATGTCAGCGTTGCTTCATAGCTCTGTACAGACAAGCGTCTGTACAGAGCGACATGCAGGCTGAGACTGACAGTGACAGTCAAAGTTCAATTGAGTTCATGGCTGAGCCATGATCTCGGGTAAACTCTGACATCACTGAGAACACAACTGACAACAGCCAAAAACCTCCGAGTTCTCAGTGGTGCAGTAAATATCCTTGGACTTTAATGATCAGCAATGGTAGTGGAAGCGGCCAGGACAGTGGGACTGCAAGACGCACACCGCAGGACCCATTACATATATTGATAATGTTTATTAACTTTATGTTTTATTTTACAGCACACCCCTGCCCCATCTCATAACTGTAAAGTCCAAGCTCGAGGTTCGGACACAAGTTTGTTTTACGTCCGACCCCGAACTCAGACTTTACAGAAAGGTCTTGGCAAGTCTCCCGACCCTGAGCATCTGGGAGTTTGCCCATCACCACTCACTACATATCAATAAACGCATTGTCTGTCTGGTGGGGTACACAGCACGCCTGATCTTAAAGTATGGGCGTCATCAATAGGATGTTAGCCAGACACTAAGAATCGTAACTATCTGTGTGGCTGGCGCTCTATGCAAGCCTTATATGTTTGCATGCTTAATACTAGCAGCTTCATGATTTGTTGGGCTGTTAGTGATTCTATCATCAGTATTCTGCTTGTATTTTGCAATCGCTTTTATCATGGAGGCCTGCTGCATCCTGCTAGTGAATTGTTAATCTGACTTGGCTGTTTCTTTTTCTGTCATGTTTTTTTCCATTAAAATTAAAGTCTTCTTTCATTTTAGAAATCTGTAGTGCCCAGATTTTTTTTTTTTAATTCATTAATATTCTGCAAAATTACGACCAGCTGGAGCCGCCATTTTGTTGAACTGAAGAGGGCTGGCAAAAGGTTCGATAACAAAATAAACCTTATACTCACTTCATTGCTCACCTGTCTTGTTAAGCCTTCTGTCTTTGTTACCACTGCCTACCATGTGATCCCCAGGGTCACTTATTTCAACTTTCGAATGCCAGTGTCTACACTTTCCAAGCCTTCAGACAACTCTCTTACAACCAGAGGAAATAAGTGCTATATTCCTCCAGATGTATTTGATATGTCCAAAAGCGGGTAGAGTGAAGTGAACTTTGATTGGCCACCAGGATTGCGGGAAGTCACACAGTTATGCGAACCAAGGATGCAAAGTGCCGACACAACGGCACCGGTGCTGATAGAGGTCGTGAGCATGACTTTTATTGTTTTAAATCAGAGAAACATATGGATTGAGTTGTCCGTGTAGTTCACAACCCCCTTAAGCAGCTCATACACAGTGCTTTATAGCATATACTCCAACTGCCAAACATTTGGCTGCAAATTTAACCCAGAAATCCAAATCAAATAATTGCTCCATCTGCTTTTTATTCAAGCAAATGGGATTTCTGAACTGCTATTGCCTTCAAATTCAGCATAAAGCAGGAATCATGCAAGCAAATGACTTACACAAGGATGGCATCTAAATGCCTTGATTGGCCATGGCCATGACCTGAGAGTGTCAGCAGCATAGAAATACAGAAAGCTGACACACTTGGGTCAAAAGAGCTACAGCTGGTCCAGGCATTTTAATGTGATCCTGGTGCAAGTCATACATTAGTGTGACTCCAGCTTAAAAACTTCACCCACATTGTTGTCCACCCTACCATCCTTGAGAATGTATTTATGTAAAAGCTCCCGATTAACCCACTTGAATTGAATAAAGCAAACTCTCACGTGAATGAATAGATTATATACAACAGACAGCCTTGGATTTCATGTCTACTTTGCTGTGGGCTCTTCAGCTTTGCAGTGAACTTAATACAGAGTTTTTCACAGGAGAAATAATTTTCTGCGAAAGCAATCTGCAAAAGATGATATCTGCAGAAAGAGATTCCCAGTGCATAAAATATTCCCAATCATTTCTGTATATGTATTAATAACTAATTGTAATAATCAACTAGAAAATTGTGAAAAAGAGAAATTCCGTTAGAATGCTCGATCATTCCCAGTAGGTTAATTATTTTGACTTTCCCATCTGTTTGGCCAGCAATGACTCTCGATGGACAACACACATTGTGTGGCCTTTTTACTGTGGAGCCTTCAGTAACTGAGACTAAACTGTACAAGGATTGATGTTAACCTTTTCAGTGCGCTACTCCCATTCCCCACTCTTCCTTGGCATTACTAAGGTTTGCCAACATCAATACTGTGGGAGCACCCGTCTCAGCGAGCAGTTCTGTTCTGAAGCTCTACACTATAGGTCAAGGTAATCAGATTGGTGTCCATATTTCCTCCAGCTGCCAGATCTCATTGCCTCATTTTCTTCTCTCTTTAGATGAACCATCCAATCCTTATAAATAACTGCTGTAACAGAACATACATAGCTCAACCTTTCCCTGTCATTTGATACACGCGCTCTCACTTATCAACCCTTATGATTCATGGTTCTTTCAGGTTGTATTTTTTTCCCTTGTACTGCACTAAGTGAACACTCTGGGTCATTCATATTTATTTAATCAAAGTCTCTATTTCTTAAAATTGGTTCAAATATATTTATTAAACTTTAATATTGAGCACTATATGATGACTGTATTGGTATGTTCCACCGTTCTCCGTCAGGAAATCAAGTACACAGACCTAGCAACTGATATTAATAATAGCATCACTCTATCCAACACATTGTGACATTTTTAGTGAACTAAAGTCATCCATACACATTAGATTAATAATGGCAGAACCAAAAAACTGTTGATTGTCCTCAGACAACATATTAGTTGAAATTCAGAACGGTAATTTCTGCAGTTTAAAAATTAGGATTCTTTGAGACACCAAAATAATTGATTCTGTTGGCTACCCTCCACTCAGTGGCATAACTAAAGTCCGAAATATGGACCTGGGCCCCCTCGTGCACATGTTGCTGCGGCAGGCGCCCACCCCACCCCTCGTGCATATTGGTCAGATGTATGGGTCTTGTTTAGATTTCTAAATCCTATAAAGACGTACCGGTTTCCCCTGTTTCCCTTCATTACATATTATATTCCCTACCCTGGCATATATGTCTTCATATTGCCATATATGGGCCCATGCAACTACATATGGTCTCCATCCTGCTATATATGGACCCATCCTGCTATTTATTGCTATTTATGGGCCCATTCTGCTATTTATAGCCCCATCCTACCTATATATGGGCAGATCTGGCTATATATGGACCCATCCTGCTATGTTTGGTCTCCATCCTGCTATATATAGGTTCATCCTACTATATGTAATTTAGCATTTTTTATTTGTCATTTTTGGCAGAACTGTTTATTTTTGTGACACAAAATGGAAGTAAAAAATTAAAATATATAGGCATTTAACTATGCATGTTTCATTTGCACACCTATTTTACTATTCTAATTTTACCACTATACACGCAACACTTATGGCCACATCACACCTGGAGACGTCAACGGCGATTTTTTAGGCGACGCTGGGGCGTGACCTATCGCCGCCGACGTCGCCAATGCGTCGCCCAATGTGACATTTGAGTGGTCACCTGGTTTCACAACAGCGCTGTGAAACCAGGCGGCCGATCTGGGGCGATGTGCACACATCGCCGCATGTAAACGGCCGACGGCGACCTGACAGGCGATGGGAGCCATAGGCTCCTATTGTACTGCATCGCCGCTGGGGTTTTTAGACACCCCGACGGCGATGCCGCCTGTCAGATCGCCGGTCCATCGCCGGAGGTGTCACCCCATGTAAACGGGGGGCGGCGACGATGGCGGGGTGCCAAAAACATGCGCGTTACCGCCAGTCGCCGCCGACATCTCCAGCGATGTCACCTAGTGTGACGTGGTCCTTACCCTGTTCCCAGCTGCTATATTTTGCTTTCAGCTTGTGTAACTACCTTGCATTTCTTATTACTTCCTTTTTGGAAAGCATTGAATAATGGGGATTCAGAATATTCAATGTAGTTTTGTAGAAATGTATATTTAAAGAAAGGCCAGGGTCACACATACCATCCATTCTTGGCTTAAATCCGTTTTTGGGAACATTTGGGACATTTATTTTCAAAGTCCAAAAACACATATGCGTGTTAGCATATGTCTGTGCGTTTTTTTAAAAAGCGCATGCGTTTTCATGCAGCACCAAAAACGCTGCTAGCATCCTTTTTGGGGTGTTGTAAAATAATGCATGCGTTTTTTTAACATGGGGCTATATGGGGGACGCATGCAATAATGCATGGTACATATAGGCACCATGCATTAACGCATATGCGTTTTTGGTGAAAAAATGACTAAAGCCAGAGTCACACATGCCAATCGGCTTTTTTAAGCCCTTAGAAAAACGGATCCATTTTATCTAGGGTGCCAATAATGTTCCCTGGGGTCCTGGATTTTTTTGGGAATTTTTTGGACTTAGTAATTTTTTCTTAAAAATGCATATGCATTAACGCATGCTGCCTTTATGTACCATTTGTTAACACATGCGTCTCCCATAGGGCCCCATGTTAAAAAAATGCATGCTCTATGTAAGGGGGTCTGACTGCATCCTGCTAAGTGCAGTGTTTGTTTTGTATCTGGCTATTGATGGTAAGTTTTTTCTGATGCTGTTTTTTTGATGCTGCCCATTATGAGTAGTTTTTGTACAAATTTGTTAGGACTCATGAGCATGGGGATCCGTGACGTGGATCACCAGCTTAAGTGTCTTGGCCAATACATGAACCAATACCCCATATAAAAGGTTTTTTGTTCATCATAAGAAACTTTTTGCAATTTTTTATCGTCTGTGGGGTGGGGTTGGGCGGTTGGGCCCCTTAGCGCACTGTTCATCCAGTGGCGAGGATGTATTGTGCTGGGCGGTCCGTTTGGTCAGGTGGAAGGACCAATGGGTAGCTATCAGACACTCAGCATCATGTGTATCAGTGTGAACAGCGTCCTATGCAAGCCCAATGGCAAGTCACCTCCCACATGTATTGTAGGTAGAGGTGATTTTATCTGCCTGTACCTGGGCTTGCTCTATATAAGGGGGTCTGACTGCATCCTGCTACGTGCAGTGTTGGTTTTGTATCTGGCTATTAATGGTAGGTTTTTTCTGACACAATTGGCACCCTTAGAAAACCGGATAGACAGGCCAGAGTTAAATTTGCTGAAAAACACCTCAAGAAGCCAGCTCAGTTCTGGAAAAGTATTCTATGAACAGATGAGACAAAGATCAACCTGTACCAGAATGATGGGAAGAAAAAAGTTTGGAGAAGAAAGGGAACGGCACATGATCCAAGGCACACCACATCCTCTGTAAAACATGGTGGAGGCAACGTGATGGCATGGGCATGCATGGCTTTCAATGGCACTGGGTCACTTGTGTTTATTGATGACATAACAGCAGACAGGAGTAGCCGGATGAATTCTGAAGTGTACCGGGATATACTTTCAGCCCAGATTCAACCAAATGCTGCAAAGTTGATTGGACTGCGCTTCATAGTACAGATGGACAATGACCCCAAGCATACAGCCAAAGCTACCCAGGAGTTCATGAGTGCAAAAAAGTGGAACATTCTGCAATGGCCAAGTCAATCACCAGATCTTAACCCAATTGAGCATGCATTTCACTTGCTCAAATCCAGGCTTAAGACGGAAAGACCCACAAACAAGCAAGACCTGAAGGCTGCGGCTGTAAAGGCCTGGCAAAGCATTAAGAAGGAGGAAACCCAGTGTTTGGTGATGTCCATGGGTTCCAGACTTAAGGCAGTGATTGCCTCCAAAGGATTCGCAACAAAATATTGAAAATAAAAATATTTTGTTTGGGTTATGTTTATTTGTCCAATTACTTTTGACCTCCTAAAATGTGGAGTGTTTGTAAAGAAATGTGTACAATTCCTACATTTTCTATCAGATATTTTTGTTCAACCCTTCAAATTAAACGTTACAATCTGCACTTGAATTCTGTTGTAGAGGTTTCATTTCAAATCCAATGTGGTGGCATGCAGAGCCCAACTCGCGAAAATTGTGTCACTGTCCAAATATTTCTGGCCCTAACTGTATTTCTCTGTACTAATATATGCCTTATGTTTACTTTAACCTCACGCACTTGCACTTTGAGACCACAGGCTCTGCATCTGCACCTTATTTCTGCCTGGTACATACAGGCCATTTAAATTGGGTTGCATAATTGATAAATTGTCAGAATGTTTATGCCATCTACCCCAAATTTGATGTATTTGTGAGACATATGTGGACCTTTGCATGGTTACCTTTATTTGTACTGTTTGGAGATATTTATTTGATGTATATGTATACTATATTCTTGTGTCTGGCCAGGTACAAATAGGCACCTGGGGTTGGGGGCAGCCCGTCGCTGCCTGCTGGATCCGGCTGATTACAGAAATACGGCGAAGCCCACGTCAAATTTTTTTCTGACAAATCCATAAAACAATATGAATAAAAGGGACTGCATCTTTATTAACCCCTGGACCATGGGCGAGGGGTTAATAAAGATGCAGTCCCTTTTTTAGGATTGTTTTATTGATTTTTCAGAAAAAAATGACGTGGGCTTCGCCATATTTCTGGAACCAGCCGGATCCAGCAGGCAGCGACGGCTGCCCCCAACCCCCAGGTGCCTATTTGTACCTGGCCAGACACAAGAATATAGGGGAGCCCTTTTTTTTTTAATTATTTAATGAATTTCATGAAATAATAAGAAAAAAAATGCGTGTGGCTCTGCGCAATTTCTATGTCTAGCTAGGTACAGCTAAGCAGCTGGGGGCTGGAATCCGCAGCGCAGGGAGGCCCAAGCTTTCTGGGCACCCCCCGCTGCAAATTGCAGCCCCCAGCCGCCCCAGAAGATGGCGCGTTCATTGAAGCGCCATCCTCTGGTGCTGAACCCCGCTCTTCCAGTGGCCCTGGTGCGGTGGCTCACTGGGTAATAAAGAGGTTAGGGCCAGCTTTGTATTATCAGCTGGCCCTAAGCCCGAAATTTATGGCAGTCACGCCAATATTAGACATGACCGCCATGAATTTCTATTAAATTGTTTTAAAAAAAACACAACACAGAGAAATTTTTTTTTATTAGAAATAAAAAAAAAAGCCATTAGGGACTCCATGTTTAATTAAAAAAATCCTCTTCCGTCCGACGTAGTCCAAAACGCGATGTCCTCTCTGCTACATCCCTGTGCATAGATATAGATGTCTATGCACAGGGAGTGAGCAGACTGAGAACAATCTCAGCACTGCTACATCTCTGTGTACAGACATAGATGTCTGTACACAGGGAGAGCAGGCGGGCTCTAGGACCCCGGAGCTACGGCAGCCCGCAGGACGCAGAGCCCAGCAGAGAGCAGACAGCCGGAAGAGAGGTAAGGAGACTTTCTCCCCCCTCCCTTCCTTCGCTCCCTGGTCGCTCCCCCAGCCCAGTCCTAACTTAGGATGGGGAGGGGGTGGGTGGGGGCGGGGGGGACCGGACTTGTTACTGTGCGAGTAATCCCTGCGATTACTCGCACAGTAACGAGTCGGGCGAATCCCTTACTACTCGGCGAGTGCTGAGTAGTAACGAGTAGATTCGCCCATCCCTAATGATGAGTACTGTCTTTGATGATTTAGCAACTAACCACCCAAGGTCAAAGTTTTTTCCTTTCTAAGCTGTTACTTCAGACATGTGGCTGTCAATCACATTCACACATATACCGGCACAGCTGTTGTGTCGCATTATATACTACTCTTTTATGGTGTACATGAGCATCATTCTGCAGAAGACTAAAATAACTTGCAGAAGTTGTAATCAACTTAAAAAATCAGAATTGCTTAGAAAAAATATTTTAAATCTTATTAAACAGTTTGCACAAAATGTACAATTTCCAGACTCAATTAACCCTCCAATGAAAATCACAACAATTATAAATAATTATTATAATACCACAAAAAGTTAACATCGGTCGAAATGGCCTAAAAGAAAGGCATAACGAAGGGTTTAACTTGAGGGATGAATAAAGCTTCTCAGTGGGTCCCTAACCATGTTAATGATGGTGTTGCATTTTAATTGTTTGTGTAGAAGATTGTCAGAAGATTACTATGCTGTTACTGTAAAGAAATCTTTATACAAAGGCCAACACTGAAATTACCGCTATATAATAAAAATATAGTAGTAGATACTAGTCCTTCAGAACATGCAAGTGATTACAGCACAGTTATACATAGTGACTTACACGTAATGTTCTTTTTGATGGAGTCGTTACTTTTCCCGTCTTTGGCCCAGAACAACATGACGACATCTCCAGCCACAACTCGTCTGTAGAGTTTACAACAAAGACACATTTCACTTCTACCTTTCCCAGCACCGTTACCATCTAATCCTAAATTGCACAAACTCCTTAGCCCACTGAGCCACTGCTGCCGTATGTGTCCCTATGAATGTACCTGCTGTGTGGTAGGAAAACAGCGCTCCACTTAGTGCCCCACATAATACAGCTTACCACTGTGCCTTATACATAGTAAAATGTCACTTTTGTGCCCTTTAGGTGGTAAAACTAACCCTTAGAATATATCAGTGCCCTATGCAAGTGCCCTAGAAAACAGTGTCCACGTTTTGCCCCCTGCTAAGTAGTAATGTTGCATGGGTGCCCTTTTGACAATCACAATACCCTGACAGACCCTATAACAATAATTTCCCGCTTGGCATTTAATAATGTTCTTTGAATCCCTCCTGTTCAGCTTCTTTATACACATTATGATGTCCTCACAGCTCCTCTATAGACATTGTGATGTCCACATAGCTTCTCTCTACACAGTATGATGTCCCCACAGCTCTTCTCTACACAATATGATGTCCCCATAGTTCCCTGATACATATTATAATGCCCTCACAGCTCTCTATACACAGTATAATGTCCAAACAGCTACTCTCTACACAACATGATGTCCCCACAGCTTCCATAGACATACAATGATGTCCTCACAGCTCCCATTTACACCGTATGTTGTCCACAAAGCTCCTCCATGTACAGTAAATGTCCCCATAGCTCCACTATACACAGTACAATTCCAACACAGCTCTCTATACACCATATAATGTTCACACAGCTCTCCTCTACATAATATGAAGTCCCCATAGTTCCCCTATAGAGAGCATAATTTTCCCACAGCTTCCTAATATACAGTATGATGCCTTCATAGCTCCCACATACACAAAAGGACAGGAGTGTATCCAGCTATACCTCCATAGAATTGAAATTAAAAGCCAAATATTATATCGTTTCTATTAAAAAATTCCATTTGGAAAAAAATCATGATAAAATGCAGAAACGGATAACTTTATCTATGCATTTCAAACTATTTTGTACTTATTCATAGCTTAATCCAAAATCATATTTTTGTCTATTCAGATTACATCTCCATTTTTGTCTTAGAAACATAAAGGAGAGGTGTTACTTAACACAATAAGACGCATGATAGTATAATTTTAGACAAATCCCCCTCACTTCATAATTGAAGACAAACATAGACCCTTTCATTATATAAACATAAGATCTCATCTAATGTTCATCCTTTAAGAGTTTGTGTGTCAAGGTGAAATATTCCAGATGCCTCTTTGTATTTGAAGGCATGTGTTTTATCTACACCTCAGTTGGTTGTGGTTACTAGCGATGTGCTAGCGTGCTTGGCAATGCTCGATATCTGATCTAGAATCGGGGTGCTCGGGCACGCTCGTTACTCTACCAAGTATTGTGGGTGCTCATGCAAAGACTCGAGTCACCTGCCCTCATGTTTATCAGCTGCTTTTCAGTCACTTAACATCCATTGCTTGCCTGCCAGTCATGGTAATGCTGTAACCATGTTGGCTTTTGGCATTACTGTGATTGGCCAGCTGCATTGTGTCATCAGGTATTATATGAGATCTGGGGGTGCAATGCTTGGCACACTACAGTTCAGTGGGAGTTGATAGAGTGAGAACATAGACTAGAACAGGCATAAAAGAGGAGTTGTACACTAGAATCCTTTAGTGCCTTTTCATATGGCACCAGTGGATGCTCTTATCCTTTTATAACTTAATAAATAAATATGTTATTTAAAAAAAATAGGGTGGTTGCATGATAATCTACGACTTTTGCTACAGTTTTCTCCAAGTTACATACGAGACACTAAACATTTTAAATTTCATGCATAACATAAAATAGTTGAAATAACCTTTGCCCCTGTTATTCCCCAGCTTCTCCTCTCTGTCTATCCCTTTGCTGGCTTCCCATTGCCCAAAACCTACAGTTCAAAACCCTAACCATGACATACAAAGGCATTCACAACATGGCTCCTCTGCACATCTGTGACCTTGTCTTCTGCTACTTACCGACAAACACCCTCTGAACCACACAACCTTCAAAAGGAACACAAAGACCCACCTCTTCCAAAAAGCCTAAAACCTGCTGTAACCCTCAGTCCTCTATATCACTGCACAAGCAGCTTTATCCTCATATTCTATATCTTCACGCATCCCTTTCAGTCAGTGAGCCCTTGCGGGCTGGGCCCTCCCTCCTCCCCTACTGTATCCTCACCCATCCCTTGTAGACTGTGAGCCCTCACAGGCAGGGTCCTCTGTCCTCACCTGCTGTATCCTCATCCATACCTTGTAGACTGTGAGCCCTCACGGGAAGGGTCCTCTGTCTTTACCTACTGTACTCTCCCCCATGTCCCTTGCAGACGATGAGCCCTCGTGGCAGGGTCCTCTCTCTGCCTACTGTATCCTCACCCATTACTTGCAGACTGTGACCTCTCTCGGGCAGGGTCCTCTCTTCTCACCTATTGTATCCTCACCCATCCCTTGTAGACTGTGAGCCCTCATGGGCAGGGTCCTCTCTCCTCACCTACTGTATTCTCACCCATCCCTTGTAGACTGTGACCTTCCACGGGTAGGGTCCCGTCTCCTTCTATACTTGTGTGTGCCTTGTACTGTTCATAATTAATGCACTTGTCTATGTATGCCCCTTTTTCACATGTAAAGACACATGGAATAAATATCATTATTATTACTAATAATAATAAATTCCCTTAGTTAACATTTGACATAATTATAGAAATTCTAATTGACCTAACATTGGAAATTTTTATTCTGATTTCATGTCAGATAGTGAGAAAAACATGCATGTGTGTTTTTTTATATAGTGTACTGCATACTTCTGGTTTCACCTGTATACCGTATAGTTGTATATTCTATTTACTTGATTCAACAAGCTACAAATGAAACTGGTTTTAATTAAATTTGGATTAACATCTGGATATGAACATATTCTTTACATTTCAAAACATCCTCTAAAATGTTTCCTTATATTCCTTGGGTATTTCAATGCAGTCATTAAACAAAATTTCTAGTTGGTAGGTGACATTACATTTAAATCTTTTATCCTTTTATTGTATATCTTACTGTAAATGGCTTATCTTTGTGTATAGTGCAATTAGGAATGATAGCATGCAGGTGTGACAGCAGAGAGCCACAGGGGCTTCTGGTTGCCAGGAATTAAGTAAACAAGCATATTAAGCCCTCATCACACCTAGCGAGATCGCTGTTTTGTCACAGGTTTTGTGACGCAACAGCGACCTCGCCAGCGATCTCGCTATGTTTGACACGTAGCAATGACCGGGCCCCCGCTGTGACATCGCCGATCGTGTCGGAATGGCCTTGACCAATTTTTCATCGTCGGGTTCCCACTGGGCAGCATGGATTGGTGTGTTTGACGCCTTAACAACGACCTCATTGGCGACTCAGAACTCGGCCATGTAGGTCTGAGTCGTCAGACTAGCTGTTGTGTGACAGGGTCCCAACAAGCACCGGGGTCATTATACAGGTCTCCGTATTGTTGCTGCGTCGTTCAATAGATCTGACTTTGACATCTCACCAGCGACCACGTAGTGACGTTCCAGCGATCCTTACCAGGTCGTATCATTGTCGGGATCGCTGGAACGTCGCCAAGTGTAACGGGACCCTAACACACTTTTCAAATCTTCATGGGCAACTGTGCTCCCTTTCTCTGTGGCCACAACCCTTGGTTCTTCTACAAGTTGGGTTTTACTCAGTTCCTCAGTGACTTCATCTTCCAAAGTATTTTACAGCATATTTTGAACCAACTTCGTGTCTGAGTATTGACACTAAGTTGTATTCATTTGACATTTTTGGAGATTTACCACCATCCAGTTACTTTTGTTTCTGTCATCTCCTCAGACTTTTTTGATTACTTCAATAATGCATCTACTGCATCATAAAACCTGCTAGTTAATCCATAATTTGCTGTAAGCACTGCATACTGTTCATTGAATATGTTCACATTAAATTGCATTCTGCTGTGGATTCCTCAACTAACATCTATTGCTTCACTCTTTGTAAACCCATCATTTTCTGTACACTTTATGGAATATAATCTGTTAACATTGTGATGAAATCTGATGATGATGCTAAAACTTGTATTTACTGCTTCTGTGACCTACTGGTTAACCAAACTGGTTAATTTGTTGTGAGTAGAGATGAGTGGATTGATTTGCGAAGGATTAAGTTTAAGTCAAATTTTAAGAAATTCACAATTTAAAACATTTTGCAAAAAAAAGCAACCTTACTCTAAAAAACATGAAAAGCGCCAACACTACCTGAAGATAATTTACAGTATAAAGTGTGCATCTGCACTTATTCAATCTTAACTGTATTATCATTATAAAGTTGAGACTTTTGGCAAAAGTTGAACAATTTTATGAGCCACCCTGCCATGTCAGGGCAATCTCATCAGGGCGGTCCTACGCTAAATATTTTGTCATTTTATTTTAAATTGCGTCATATGGTCTCCACATCAAAATTAAGAAAAAGTAACACTGCCAAAAGCAGCACTTACTCAACTGGAGTGTTCCAGAACTGCTTCCATTTTGCAAGGATAGGTGCATATGAATTAGGGCAGGACAGGCCTAGTGCAAGCAGCTGATGCGAAACGCTTGCAGACTTTTCAGTACTGACCTTCACTTCACCAAGCTAGCAAATCTTAAGTAAAGGCAAAAAAGGCCCAAGCAGGTGGTGCTTGTAACTAACAAAGCCTATGGAAAGGGTATGATAGCTGTATGTGAACACGTACCAAGGTTTGCCAAAATCAATACAGAAAGAACAGTGAGCTAAAACCAAGTGTGCATGGCAAGATGGGGGATAACCACTAACCAGTAACAAAAAAACATTAAGCGAGCCAGCACTACCTGAAGATAGCTTGCTATATAAAGTGTGCATTTGCACTTATTCAAGCTTAACTGTATTATTATTATTATAAAAAATTTAGATTTTTGGCAAAAAATTGTACAATTTTATGAGCCACCCTGCCACATCACAACAGTCTCATCAGGATGATCCTACTCTAAATATTATGCTGTTTCATTTTAAATTATGCCATATGACCTCCACATAAAAAATAAAACCACCAAAAGCAGCACTCACTCATCTGGAGTGTTTTAGAACTGTTTCCATCTTGCCAGGATAGGTGCATGTGAATTAGGGCAGGACAGACCCAGTGCCAGCAGCTGATGTATGAGGTTCATACCCTGTCCAGAGGCTTCGTTAGTTACAAAAGTTAGACATAAAATTGTACAATTTTTGCCAAAGATCTAAATTTTATAAATTGTATAACAATAATACAGTTAGGATTGAATAAGTGCAGATGCACACTTTATAGTGTGTGCTATCTTCAGGTAGTGCTGGCTTTCCTCATATCTTTTTTGTTACTGGTTAGTGGCTGACCCCCACTTTGCCACTTGATTTTGGCTCTCTGTTGTTTCTGTATTGATTTGAGCAAATCTTGGTAACTGTTCACATGCAGCTATCATACCCTGTCTGCAGGTTTTGTTAGTTACAAGCACCACCTGCTTGTGCCTTTCCCACCTTTACTTAAGATTTGCTAGCTTGGTGGAGTGTAGTTCATTTCTGATAAGTCTTGGAGCATGTGGCATCTGCTGCTGGCACTGAGCCTGTTGTGCCCTAATTCACAGGTGACTATCCTGGCAAGGTGGAAGTGGTTCTGAAATGCTCCAGGTGAGTGAGTGCTGCTTTTGGTGGTTTAACGTTTTTACATTTTTTTGTAGGGGGTATATGGCGCAATTTAAAATGAAATGACAGATTATTTAGAGTAGGGACACCCTGATGAGATTACCATGATGTGGCAGGGTGGCTCAAAAATGTTAAAATGTTTAGCCAAAAATCTCAATTTTATAAATTTTATAACAATAATATAGCTAGGATTGAATAAGTGCAGACGCACACTTTATACTGCAAGCTAACTTTAGTTAGTGCTTGCTTTCTTCATGTGTTTGTTTAATCTGGACTATATTATTTCCCACAATGCTGAGGCATCAGAAGGTCGGTTAAAGTCATTCTGTGTTGTCGAAAGGACCTCCTCCTCATAGTTCTCTGTAGCTTTGATATGTTACGGATTATTATATCTTATACAGAGGTGGTCAGTACCTCGGCCATTTGCTGAAGCGCAGTTTGTACAGCAGAGTCATTTTCCATATCCAAAGTCACTGGGTAAGTCTATATCCTTCCGGTAAAATGTAAGCCCCTATGATCAACAGGTTCCTCTCTCTCTCCCATGGAGCTTAAGTTCTTATGGTAACCAGGGTCATTTCTATCAATAGCTATCTCCAGGTAACTTCAGTAAATACTTGCTCTAATAGGTAATTAGAATAGTTTACAGTATATTCTTCCAATTAGACATGTGAATCTATTTGTGAATCTACGACCTAAAAAGTTTGAACATTCTGAGTGACTTGCTATTTTCTTGGAATTAGTATATTCAGATATATCTTATGTTCCATTAGACGCAATTGATATTCTGCTTTGACTTTATCAGATTTTATTTTAATAATCTTTAATGAAAAATACTTTGTAGTGATATATCAAGAGAGAATTCAGCACAAATCCAGTCAACTTTATCTAGTTACATGCCTTCATAACACCTATAATTATGTGCAAGAAGTATTCTGTGAATGCCGAGCGTCTTTACTAAAATGTTCTGGTAATAAGCAGATTCGTCCCCAGATTCCTATCTTCATAGCAAAATGTGAATTTCCCATCTTGATCTATCTTTTGGATGCTTTTGTGCTGGCAGCTTTAATATACAGTGCCTGCCAGATCTCCCTTGATGAAAATCTGTTTCTTTTCTAAATATTCTTTTTTCTCTCACTCCCACCCCCATCTTCTTCTCTCGCAGCATCACATTGTATCCCAATTCAGGCCTTCTGTCTCACACAGGCATCGTCACCTAATACTGCGACATTGTAAGAAAGAGATGAGATGATCTGCATTTAAAGGGGTGGTCTGAAGTTTGAAGAAATTCAATCTAAATCCCAGTATATTTGTTTCCCCAATCTAAACTAATTTTTAATATGACTGTGTTAAAAATGTCCTACCCTTCAGTAACCACACTAAGGCTGCCTTCACACTTACGTTTGTGTCTGTATGCTTATGGCATGCAGACGCAAACGCAGTGCAAAGCAGCACATACTTATGTGAACGCAGCGGAGAATCTCTGCATGCGTTCACATAAGTATGGTGCCCGGGCAGCCAATCAGCTGTCACTGGGGGTGGCCGGGAGGAGGAGATCAGCGGCAGAGATCTCCTCCTCCCGGCACAGCTGATCTCCCGCCGGTGTCAGCGGGGAGATACAGCTGATCTGACAGCTGTTTAAATCTCCCGCGCTGACACCGAATACGGTGATATCAGTGCAGGAGATAAGAAACAGCTGATCGTTGCTTCAAATCTCCCGCGCCGACATCACCTATTCGGTGTCAGAGCGGGAGATTTAAACAGCTGTCAGATCAGCTGTTTCTCCCTGCTGACACTGGAGGGAGATCAGCTGTGGCTCTGCATGATCTCCCGGTGGCCGCCGGTGATCACCGGAGGCCACCGGGAGAGATTTCAATGAGATCCGCAGCATTCTCCTGCGCTGTCATGCAGAGGACACTGCAGATCCATTGAGATACATGCATTGTTTGTGCGCTTGCGGGCACTTGCAGATAAACAAGCACCCGCGACCGCACAAATAAATGCAACAAGCTGCGTTCGGAGGGCGCACAAATTGTGCGTATCCGAACGCAAACACAACCGAACGCAGCCAAACTCAGGCACATGTGTTCCCATGTTAAACATAGGAACGCATGTGCGCAAGCGTTTGGCTGCGTTCGGTATGCAACGTTCACAAACGCTGATGTGAAGGCAGACTACTATATTTTTTTTTCCCTATTTCCTCTCTGATGACACTTCATTTAAGAATCTTAGTGCATGCTTGGACACCCAAGTGTCATCAGGGGACAGAGGATGCAGCAGCCACATCAGTGACGCTCTTTCCAGGGGATGCTATATCCCTCTCCACATGATGTGATTGTTCAATCTACACAGTGACAGCGCCCCCTCTGTTGCCAGCTCAGTACAGTGGAGACGACTACACAGAGCAGCACTCACCCCCAATGCGGTGACAAACAGAGATCAACATATCCCCCACCACATGGCGCTTCATTTCATGGTGGAGGCAGAGGTTGTGACAGTGATCGCAGCCTCTGCCCCTGAAGCCACCTTATTTTAATATCCCAGCATAAAAATGTCTCCAGATAAGAAATAGGGAAACAAAATAATAACAGATAGTGCAGTCAGGGAAGGGCATTTTTAATACAGCCATATTAGAAATTAGTTTAGATTTAGGAGATAAATAGTTGAGGATCAAGGATTAAATTTGTTCAGGTTTCAGGCCACCCCTTTAATTGAGTGTCCAAAGTTCAGCAGTATATTTCAGTTTTCATGCTGTGTGCTTATCATACAGTGAAGAAATAAGTATTTGATCCCTTGCTGATTTTGTAAGATTGACCACTGACAAAGACATGAACAGTCTATAATTTTAAGGGTAGGTTAGTTTTAACAGTGAGAGACAGAATATCCAAAATAAATCCAGAAAATCACATTGTCTAAATTATATAAATGTATTTGCACTTTTAAGAGAACAATAAGTATTTGTTTCCCTACCAACCATCTGGAGTTCTGGTTCCTACAGACCATTTAGACTCTCCTAATCCACTTGTTGCCTGTATTAAAGACAGCTGTCCTAAATTGTCACCTGTATAAAAGACTCGTGTCCACACACTCAATTAATCAGCCAGACTCTAATGGTGGGTTTACACACACCAATCATTGTATCCAATATCTGAACAGATCTCTGGTTGCAGTGAAATCATGGACACATAGTTCCATTTTGTGGCTGTGTACAACATGGAGCAATCTGTCCATGATTTCACTGCAACCAGAGATTGGTTCAGATATTGGATACAATGATTGGTGTGTGTAAACCCACCATAACCTCTACAACATGGGCAAGACCAAAGAGCTCTCCAAGGATGTCAGGGAAAAGATCGTAGACCTGCACAAGGCTGGAATGGGCTACAAAACCACAAGTAAGGGTACCTTTACACGCGGCAACTTTTCTAGGAATTTCACTGGCAACTTACTGGTTGCAGTGAAATCATGGGCACATTGTTCTATCTTGTTGCTGTGTACAAATGGAACAATGTCTCCATGATTTCACTGCAACACAGTAAGTTGCCAGTGAAATTCCTAGAAAAGTTGCCGCGTGTAAAGGTACCTTAAGAAGCTGGGTGAGAAGGAGACAACTGTGCAATAAAAAGAAAAGGGAAAAAATACAAAATGAGCATCAATCAACATCGATCTGGGGCTTCATACAAAATCTCACATCATGGGGTATCCAGGATCATGATGATGGTGATAGATCAGCCTAAAACTACACAGTGGGAAATTGTTAATGATCTCAAGCAGCTGGGACCACTGTCACAAAGAAAACCAATAGTAACACATTACGCCAAAATCAATTAAAATTCTGCAGTACCTGCAAAGTCCCACTGCTCAAGAAGACACATGTGCAGGCCCGTCTGAAGTTTATCAGTGAACACCTTGGTGATTTTGAGTGAGATTGGGAGAAAGTGCTGTGGTCAGATGAGACAACAATTGAACTCTTTGGCAATAACTGAACTCGCCGTGTTTAGAGGAAGAGAAATGCTGCCTATGAGCCAAAGAAAACCATCCCCACAGTCAGGCATGGGGGTGGAAACATTATATTTTAGGGGTGTTTCTCTGCCAAGGGCACAGGACTACTTCACCGAATGGGACAATGAATGGAGCCATATACAGTAAACTCTTGAGTGACAACCTCCTTCTCTCCGCCAAGACATTAAAAATGGGTCGTGGCTGTTTCTTCCAACACAACAATGACCTAAACCATACAGCCAAAGCAACAAAGCAGAGGCTTAAAAGAAGCACATTAAGGTCATAGAGTGGCCTAGCCAGTCTCCAGACCTTAATCCCATAGAAAACGTATGGAGGGAGCTGAAGCTTCGAGTTGCCAAGTGAAAGCCTCAAAGCCTTAATGATTTAGAGATGATCTGCAAACAGGAGTGGAACAAAATTCCTCCTGACTTGTGCGCAAACTCCACCATCAACTACAAGAAATGTCTAACTGCTGTGCTTACCAACAAGGGTTTTGCCACCAAGTATTAAGTCTTGCTTGCTAGAGGGATGAAATATTTATTTGTCTCTTCAAAATGCAAATACTTTTATAGAAAATGTGATCTTCTGGATTTTATTTTTGATATTCTATCTCTCACTGTTAAAATTAACCTACACTTAAAATTATAGACTATTCATGTCTTTGTCAGTGGGCAAACTTAAAAAATTTGCAAGGGATCAAATAATTATTTCCTTTATTCTATATTCTGGGAACACATCCGGTTAATCGATGACCATATGTCCAAAGTATGTTCTTTTGGCAAATGTAAAAGGCTATTTTCACATTGCATTTTCACACACATTCAGTGGTCTCATCGGAGCTTACAATCGAACCTTCACAGATCACAGATAAGCTGCCGCAAACCAAGCCCACCCATGCGCAATGCGCATCGCGAAGTCAGCAATACATCCAAATGGGTGTACTGATGTCAGTATAGCTGGATATGACTCGATTAGCGTCATAGCGGCTATACCGCCCATCTACGGTGACGGGGAGGCTCTGTATTGTTTAGCACGCACATTGGGGCGTGAATAATTACACTGCAGGCGGTGATGAGAAGCCACAGGGAACGCCCTGTGTGACTTCTCAAGAACTGAGAAGCCGTAGTTCTGCAGGTACAAAACTAACTTTTATAAACTTTAGAAATCGCCATTTTTGAGACAAAGGGACGGCTAGAAATTGATTATGATGGTGCAGGGACAGGTCTTAAAAGACTGGGGGCTAATTTTTAGGGGTCAGGTTCCCTTTAATGCTGCAGATGGAGTTAATGTGTGCTCAGTCATGCACCATTTTTTGGAGTATTCGTTTATGTCACAGGCTGACAGCCAAACGCAGTAGCATATCATATCAGCATATCATTTTTTACAATGCTTCTCCCGGTCTTCCTTACACAAACGAAGAAGTAGTGGTCCTGATGCTGGGTAGTTGCCCTCCTGCGGCACCCTTCTCCACCTTTCAGTTATTGAGATCTAGGATGTGGTATTTTAGTGTTCACTTTATATTTTTGCACATAAAAATTAATGAGTATACATACATATGTATATATATATATATATATATATATATATATATATATATATATATATTCCAGGCATAGTTGCTAACTCGTTTAATTTATAAGCTGAGTATATGTCTGTGTGTGTGTATGTATGTCCACAATATGCATAAAACCTGCCCCCCTACACCAAATTCCCCAGACCCGCCCCACCCACTCCCACTCCACCCAATTAAACACCTAACCCCCCTGCCCCTGTCCCAATACTTCCCCTTCCTCTAAACTTGCCCGCCCCGCACTCTCCCCAAACCCGCACCCCCTAAAAATTTCCACGCCCTCTTTAACCCGCATCCCTCCAAACCCGTCCCTCCAAAAAAAGCCTGCCCCCCAAACCCGCACTCTGCCCATACAAAAATGATAAACCTGTGCCCTTGCCCCCAAAAAACGCTCCACCAAAAGTCCCCATTTCCCAAAACAATGCCCCCCAACCCACACCACTCCGTCCCCCTAAACCCACACCATCCCCCAAACAAACACCCTTACTGCACCCGCACTCCCCAAACCTGCACCCCATCCCCCAAACCTGCCCTGTCATATCTGCACCCCCCTACAAACTCTGAGTCTGAGTTAAATGGGTTGTGTGCAAAATGTTGTGATTGTGTGTGTGATGGTGTTAATTCCTTTAGTGGACATGCATATGTACATTGTTAAAGGTGCGGGGCCATAAAGGTGGTGGAGCTATGAAGGGGCAGAGCTATGTAGAGGGGCATGGCTATGACACAGTTGTGAAGAGGGTGTGGCTATGTGGAATGAGCAGGGCTATATGGAGTGAGTGGGGCTAACATACACACACATATGCCCTGCCCCTTTTGTAGTGCCACCTAATGTATAACCCCATCCCTTTCATAGCTCCAGCCCTCTACAAAAACCCGGGTGCTGGGATATGTGGAGATGCAGGCTGCTAAGTGGGCATGGCTATGTGTAGTGGACATGACTATGTGGAGTGGGTGGGGCTTATGCCATGTACAGACACATGGAGTGTGCATCTCATTAACTCTCTTGTAAAAATGATAAGCAGCCTGTTGAGAAATTTGCCATCATGTCATGAATGATGAATGGAAACTGTTTTGTAATAAATTGTAGCCCTTAAGAAAAATTGAGAAACTGCTCAGAGTGGTCAAAACTGTATGTAGAAATGACTGAAGAAATTACATTTTACATTTAAAACATGACAAGTTTCCTTAAAGAGGAATTCTGAGGAGATAAATTTTTGTACTGTCCCTGCCCTCCTACATGAACCAGAGCTGTACACTACAATTCTAGGATCTAGAGATTGCTTACAAATCAATAAAATCATATCTGCTCCTCAGCTCTCACCCCTCGCTTTGGTGAACAGAGAAATTCAGCATCATGCTGTAGCAATGACAGGCGGTGTGTTATGGATGTGGACCCTGGGGCTCCAGGATCATCTTGCATTTCTGCCCCCTCACATTTCTGTCAGGGGGCATAGCCGCTGGCCCTATGGCCACACTACAATCCTGCCCCTAATATACCATCCTATCTAATGTAAGAACAAGGGTGTTCTCCCTTCAAATTGCAATCATGTCACCAAACAGATATAATACACACTATGATCTGCTGTACAATGATGTGATAGTGCATAATGTGTGCTGCAATGTTTCAGGCTAGGAGCAGAGGCAAATAACTGCATTGATTGATTCAGCACTGCCATGGTCTCAACAAAAAACTGCCAGGTAAATATCCATTTCATTCAGCAGCAGATTGTCCGTTTCCCTGGAAGGCAAACCAGGTGTCATTATACCGGTGCATGATCACTTGCAACCCACAGTTGGGGGCGGCTGTGGCACCAGCGACCAGCCATACTGTCAAGGAAGCGACCGGTGGCATTCAGACACAAGGCTGCCTAAGGGCTCAGTCATTCCAGGGAAGCTGACAATCTGCTGCTGAATGAAATGGATATTTACCTGGCAGTCTTTTGGTGAGTTTTTCTGTGCTGATTTTAATGTCCTTTTTCGGTGAATCTACTGCCATGGTCTCCCCTCACCATATCAACTTGGTAGCTTCCTGTCCCATAAAACTTTAGCACTATGAATGACTGAATTTCTCTGTCCCCGACAGAAGGGGTGAAAGCTGAGGAGCAGATGTGATTTTATTGATTTATAAGTGATCTATACATTCTAGAATTGCAGTGTAAAGCTCAGCTTCATCATGTAGTAGGGCAGGGACAGTACAAAAAAAATCTATCTTCTCCTTTAAAATTATTATTAAGAATTAGAAAACTATGGCAACAATGCAATATCTTCCTATGCTTTGGGATAGCTATTGGTATTGTCACTTGGCTCTACTAAGGTGAATGGGTCTGGCCTGCAATACTGCAAACAACTCGAGGACACGTGTGTTGATGCTTTTGGACATGTTTTTCTACTTCTTAAGAACCTCTTTGTGTCACAATGTAAAAGACAGATGTTCAAGAGTGACAATGTGATAAATGTTTTCTCTGTATGTCTTAGCATTGTAACATATAAAAGATCTTTCTCCAATCTCATTGATTCATAAACCCGTTAAGTATAATATAACTTTAATTTTGGAACCACGTAACCTGCTTCTTATCTCCATGACATGGTTGGTGGGAAACATACTAAGTATATTCTTCAATAAGTGATGTATGAACTTGTGCCTACAACCCCAGGGAGAATAAAATGAGTAAAATAGTTGGATGGTAGAACATAGAGTTAATTAGTGATGTGTTGGCCCCTTAGCAGTGTCAGGAAAAACATGAAAATACCGGCGGCTTCTCTCTAGAGAAGATACAGAATGTTTGTGTCCTTGCCTTTCCACCTCAGTAATATTGTATGACATGAATGAAGCATCAGTAAGACCTCAAACTGGCAGGAACATAGCAGGTTATGGTGATGTGTGCCGAACATGGAAAAAGAGTGTTCAAAGGTTGTTGACTACCTCATATTAGCATGGCGGACTGAGTACAGGCTCCACACTTCCCATATCTGATTTTTGTGAGTTTTCTTTATAAATAAAGCATATTTTCTGTCTGCAAGCCCTAGGATGCGTTATACTGCATTCCTTTATTGGTCCATGAAACCCCATTACCATTACAGACTCTATGTATGGAGACAATCTAGTTTTCATAGCTGATCAATGATTTATGAACTGTATAATTTATTTGCTTATTTTTATACCTGGATAGTAGTATCACGACAACTATGCAGTATTCTGCAATGCTACTGGAGGAGCAAACGATCGAACTGAAATCCAGAGTAATGGGCAGGACAATTCAACTTTAAGAGATGAGCCTAGGACATGTACATGTAGCTCAGCAATACATACTGTGAGTGAAATAAATATTGAACACGTCACCAATTTTATAAATAAACATATTTCACAAGACAAGAACTTGTCACCAGATGCTGGTTATAATCCATCCATTCCACACAGGGAAAGAATCAAACCTTAATCCTAATCAAATCCTTACATTTAGTGTTGTATAATAATGAGAAATGACACAGGGAGATAGAATTAGAAATTAGAATTATAGCACACACTTACTGAAATGTATTTAATACAAGTACTTCATACAAAAGCCTTTGGTTGTGATGAAGCTTTATAAAGCCTCTTGCATATGATGCACTCCAGGGCCATAGGGCACTCGGAACTGGGCTTTAATACTGCTGGGGAGCCACAGGGGTCGAGACCCAGCTCCGTGACCCTGAGTATCAGATAAAAGTTCAGTGATGGTTGTCGTGACGCCACCCGTGATGCTCGGCTAATGGGGCCGACACTGCAGTACGGGACCTCTAGGGATGATGGTGAGTTGGTCAACAGGGTAGGGGGTACTCGTATACCGGGACAGGGGATTACTTCGGTGGGGATCACGGCTGGTCGGTTCCCGATTCCGTGCCCTGGACCCTCAGTGGTGGGGTGGGGGTGATGATGATGGGGGATTTGTAACGTGACGCCACCTATGGTACCTGGTAATAGAGTTACCAGTGCTGCGGCGGCCTTTGAGGTGATGGGAATGCAGCTTTGGTAGTACAGCTCCACACAGGTGGAGCTTCACCTCAGGACAGCGGGGTGGATGAGGGGAGTAGTAGTAGTGGTTCTGTTGTGAACGCTGCAGGCGGCGGGGTGAAACAGGCATACACACACACAATAGTCTCTGTTTCGGTACCTTTTTACTGATGTTCAGTAACAGGCACAGTCCAGGAGGGTAACCAGGTTATCGGTGCAGTTTGGGATGTCCACCTTGGAGAGTTGTGAGGCCTCCTCTGTTAGTATGTGCGGTAATTAGGTAAGTTCTGCCTGGAGCTGAACCTGCTTCTCTTTCTCCTTCTCCCTCTTAGGATGCTACTCAACAACCGACAATGAGGACATTTCTGTGGGGATCCCTATTCTCTTCTTGGGCCCCTGGTCCTATGCTTGGTTAGCTTTGGTGTCTTGCTTTCTTTACTTCAGGGAGACTAGATCCTCCTGGTCTTTCCGGGCTCTCTCAGCTTCGGACTCCAGTGTCCGGGTGGGCTAAAGGGATCTCAGATCTGTTCCCTTCTTCTGTCTTCCTACCTCTTCCACTGGCCTCCGTTCTTCTCTCTGGACGCTGCACAGCTAGGTCAGGTTTCTTGGTTCTGGGCCTGGCTTGGTCCCAGCAACCAGCTCCTTCAGCACTAACTGTTCTCTTCTCTGCAGACTGCAGACTGACCGACTACTGCCTACTGGCTGACTCCTCCCCTCAGGCCTGGATCTTTATAGGGGATCTGGCTAAAGGACCGCCAGTGGGGATCCCCCTCCAGGTCTGGGGTGGAAGGTGTGGTGTGCTGTGTGTGCCAAAGTGTACATCCCTCCTTGCACCGGCGGGTCCTGTGGCAATCCCCCGCAGGGATTGCAGCTATGGTAGTATCACTCCCCATGGGTGGAGCGATTCCCCAGGGTGACCGGTAAAGTCTATGGTCTTGAAAGGCCGTTGGGGTGCAGAACTGAGGTTGTGGAATAACAAACAGACACACAGCACATAGTCTACGTTACCTTTACTGGTAGGTGCAGTTTCTGACCAAGACACTGTCCACAGGAGATGTTAGGAATCCGGGTGGCCCGGAAGCAAGTCGGGGATCTCCTTACCTGGTGAATTCTGAGGCCTCCTGCTGTGCTCCTCTTTGCTGGTAGCTAAGCTGCGAACCTCTCTTCCTGCTGTTAAGTCTCTCACCTGTATGGCAGGCAGCTTGAGCCCTTCCCAGGCACCACTCCTCTCACAACTGTCCCTGAGCACTATGATGCTGCTGTGCCTCAAGGTGCTTCGCTGTGGCTGGGAGACATGGAGTCTCCCATCCTTCGGTTTTGGCTGCTGGGCCTGTGTACCCTCACAACCTCAGAGTCCGGTGTCCGTTTCTGGTGCTCTGCTCTGTGGTGAGCCGGTCAGCTGGCTTCACTCCCCACGCCTGCTTCTCTCCTTCCTCAGACTCTTTCCTATGGGTCCCTCATGCTTGCTTGTCTATCCTTGGACAAGCCTGGCACTGCTCCAGTCTGCAGTATGTCTTCACAGTACTCCTAGAAACTGAACTAACTAACCCCTCCCCAGGCCAGAATTTATAGGGAACTCAACTGAACCTGGCGCTCCCCTTCTGGTCTGGAGTCAGTAAAGGTGTTGCATGCTGTGGACGTACCTGTGTGAATACCCCGTCTTACTTCCAAGCTTTGACATCACTCCCTGAGGGAGGAAATGTCATTGTGGCAACCGGACTCTGGGTGCCACACATACATTGCTCAGGTGTGATTTTGGCACATTCTTCTACACAAACATTCTTCAAATCCTGGAGTTTCAGTTGTCTTCTTCTATGAACTTTGAGCTGTAGTTTGCTCCATTAATTTTCTGTTGGATTCAGCTCTGATGACTGGCTCAACCACTATAGTGAGTTTATTTTCTTTCTCTGAAACCAATTGAGAGTCCTTGGCTGTGTTTTGGGATCATTGTTTTGCTCAAATATCCACCCTCATCTTCATCTTTTATCTTCATCATCTTGGTGGATGGCAGCTCATTTTATGAAGAATGTACATTCACGCTTCATTCAATCACATGAAGTTTGCCAGTGCTGAAAAACAGCCCCAGACCGTGTTGTTTCACCTCCAAATTTCACTGTTGGTATGGTGTTTTTGGTGATGATATACAGTACATTTTGGCTCCCAAACATTTTGTGTATTATGGCATCCAAAGAGTTAAATTTTGGTATCCTCTCACTAAACTATATTCTCCCAATATTTCACAGGTTTTTCTCAATGTTGTTAGACATGCTTTAAATATGCTTTCAGCATGCTTTTTTTTCAGTCATGGAGTCTTGCATGGTGAACGTGCATACAGGCCATGGTGGTGGAGTAAAGGAAAGTTTTTTCAGCCCACCACCAGTTGTCAATCCAGTTTAACGGGAACCACACACTGATCAGGTGTCCATATAAATTGTAATGAGAGGAAAGGTATTCCAGCTTTAGGATTGCATTTATGGTAGAAATTAGTCATGAGCAAGCATGCTCGCCACTACTCCGTACTCACACGAGTATCACGGTACTCGGGATGCTCGACGAGCACCGAGTAATGGCGTGATACTCATGGTCATGTTCGGGTCCACCTTCCTGCATGTTGGCGCTCTTTACAGAGCCAGCCCACATGCAGGGATTGGCTACCAGACACTGTAATGCCACAGCCATGTTGGTTGTGGCATTACAGTGATTGGCTGGCCACACAGAGTCATCAGGTCTTTATAAGACCTGACCGTGCTGTGCTCGTCACTCTGCGCCATAGAAAGTCAGTGTAGGGAGAGCTGCTGCTGATTCAGGGACAGATTTCATGCCTTTCAGCTAGTGTAGGTGCAGTGCTGCTAATATAAGACAAACAACAGTCCTTCTGAGGTCTAATTAGCTATATACAGTGTTGGCCAAAAGTATTGACACCCCTGCAATTCTGTCAGATAATACTCAGTTTCGTCCTGAAAATGATTGCAATCACAAATTCTTTGGTATTATTATCTTCATTTAATTTCTCTTCACTGAAAAAAACACAAAAAGAATTGTCCTAAAGCCAAATTGGATATAATTCCACACCAAACATAAAAAAGGGGTGGACAAAAGTATTGACACTGTTAGAAAAATAATGTGGTGCTTCTCTAATTGTGTAATTAACAGCACCTGTAACATACCTGTGGCACCTAACAGGTGTTGGCTATAACTAAATCACACTTGCAGCCAGTTGACATGGATTAAAGTTGACTCAACCTCTGTCCTTGTGTGTTACACATTGATCATGGAGAAAAGAAAGAAGACCAAGGAACTGTCTGAGGACTTGAGAAACCAAATTGTGAGGAAGCATGAGCAATCTCAAGGCTACAAGTCCATCTCCAAAGACCTGAATGTCTACCGTGTGCAGTCTCATCAAGAAGTTTAAAGCCCATAGCACTGTGGCTAACCTCCCTAGATGTAGACGGAAAAGAAAAATTGACAAGAGATTTCAACGCAAGATTGTGCGGATGGCGGATAAAGAAACTCGACTAACATCCAAACAAGTTCAACCTGCCCTGCAGTCCAAGGGTACGGCAGTGTCAACCCGTACTATCCATCGGTGTCTGAATGAAAAGGGACTGTATGGTAGGAGACCCACGAAGACCCCACTTCTTACTCCGAGACATAAAAAATCCAGGCTGGAGTTTGCCAAAACTTACCTGAGAAAGCCTAAAATGTTTTGGAAGAATGTTCTCTCTTTTTGGGTAAAGGCATCAACATAGAGTTTACAGGAGAAAAAAAGAGGCATTCAAAGAAAAGAACACGATCCCTACAGTCAAACACTGGACTGCTTGACCGTGTGCATGGCATTATGAAGTCTGAAGACTCCAACACATTTTGCAGCATAATGTAGGGCCCAGTGTGAGAAAGCTGGGTCTCCCTCAGAGGTCATGGGTCTTCCAGCAGGACAATGACCCAAAACACACTTCAAAAAGCACTAGAAAATGGTTTGAGAGAAAGCACTGGAGACTTCTAAGGTGGCCAGCAATGAGTCCATACCTGAATCCCATAGAACACCTGTGGAGAGATCTAAAAATGGCAGTTTGGAGAAGGCACCCTTCAAATATCAGGGACCTGGAGCAGTTTGCCAAAGAAGAATGGTCTAAAATTCTAGCAGAGCATTGTAAGAAACTCATTGATGGTTACCGGAAGCGGTTGATGGCAGTTATTTTGGCTAAAGGTTGTGCAACCAAGTATTAGGCTGAGGGTGCCAATACTTTTGTCCGGCCCATTTTTGGAGTTTTGTGTGAAATGATCAATGTTTTGCTTTTTGCTTCATTCTCTTTTGTGTTTTTTTTCATTGAAGACAAATTAAATGAAGATAATAATACCAAAGAATTTGTGATTGCAATCATTTTCAGGAAGAAACTGAGTGTTATCTGACAGAATTGCAGGGGTGTCAATACTTTTGGCCAACACTGTACAGCAGGCAGGGAGGCAGGGTATATAGGAAAGTTAGGTGTGCCAGTATACCAGCCAGCATCACATCTGTGGCTGGTGTGCTGGCTTTAAATCTCCTCTATCCATCCCAAAACAGTCCTTGTAAGGATTAATTTAAATCTCTATAGGCAAGAGGGGTAGCTCCATTTTCTAGCCTTCACAAGAGGCTGTCTATCTGTATGCAGCATTTGTAGCAGGTGTGTAGCCTGTAATATCTAAGTTTTCATCTCTCCATCCCAAAACAGCCCATTTAAATCTGCGTAGTCAGGAGGGGTAATATAGGCCAATTGTCTATACTTCACAAGACGCTGTCTACCTGTACGCAGAATTTGTAGCAGGTGCCTAGCCTGTAATATCTAATTTTATCAATCCATCTTAAAATCCATTCATTGGAATCCTTCAGTTAGTTATATACAGGAAGTGTATTTAGCACACCATTCAAAATGTGCAAGGCCAGTGGCAAGGGACCAGAAAGAGGACGTGATGGTGGTGCATGCAGGGGCCGAGTCCGTGGGCAAGATCAAATTGGGCCACGTGAAAGTGAAACGCCAAAATCATCTTGCTCGACTTTCCCGTCGATTCACCCTGATCCTCCTTCCTCCCACCATGCTGAGTGTGATCCCACGCTTGGACACTCTGAAGAGCTGTTCAGTATGCCCTTCATGGATTTGGGCCTCTCACCATCTCCACTTGAACTGGGCCTGAGGAGATCATATGTAGCGATGCCCAAATATTTGACCAGCCACCTCCGGGCGGTGGAGAAAAGGAGCGCAGACATAAGATCAGCTCAAGAAGTTCTTTACTGGTACCGGGCAGATGAGGAAGTATACAGTACAGTCTGGTTTAGCGGGGACGTAGCCACAGATTTTGAGGTAACTTTGCACTCTGTCGGTGTTACCCTCTTACAACTTTCGAGGTCTGCGTTCTTCTTTACTCTCATTAACCACTCTGAAGAGCTCCTTCGCCAGTCCCCTAGTCTGCTACTATTAGGTACAGTCGGTTCTTTACCGGTAAGGATGGGAGCGACAATACCGTAATCCTCCCGCCACTGGAATTCGGTCCTTTCCCTAGAGAGTCCTGGACCCAATTTGGAACTGAGGTAGAGGTACAGTCTGTGGCGCTATGATTCCCTTCTGTCAGTCCCACAACTTGTCGGTTCACAGTCAGGGACAGACCTCTGACTGCCTCAGCTCCGGTATGCCAGTGTCGACCCCGGACTCCCCAGCCGGCTCCTACCAGTCCTGGATTGTCCCCTCCGGTTTCTGGGTCACCTCTCTCCAAAGAGGTGCCCTCCTGTCATGAACGCTGTCAGGTACATCCTCACTGGCTGCCTTCCCAGCGCTGTCTGACTAGAACTTCCTCAACTGTCACTCAAGTCTCCCGCTCTACTCTAGGCTCCACCCCCTGGACCTACTGAATATACGGTCCCTATGCTAAGGTGGCCTACTGCACATCCTAAGTAATTTAATGGCTAACTGAAAAGATGGTAGCAAATAGCAGCAAGCTTTGAAAGTTGGTTACTTCACCACTCAGTTAAGGTGTAATCCTATATGACACAGTCCATAAAGTTATAAAGTATAGAGTGAAAGGATGCACTTGCCACAGGTGGACTTGAAATCTTTATTCTCGGTTACACACAGGTGACATGCGGGTGGGTTGAAAGGTGCAGGCTACGTCCACTAGGACAACGCACATACCTCTCAATTGAGCTCCTACAGGTCCAGGTCTGAATGCTGAATACTGAAGAAGTGGACCCGCAGAAGCTGGATCGAGTATCGAGTTGTCCCAGTGGACCTAGCATGCACCTTTGAACCCACCCGCATTTCAAATTCAGCACGAACATTACAGATTTGGTTCGTGATTGGAAAACCAAGCTTTTTAAAAAAAAAAAACGAAAAAAAAAAAACAACACAGCTTTGTTCGGGAAAAAAGTTTGAAATGCAAAATGACCCTAAAACTTTCCTTGTTTGTTTGGGGCCAAAACAATCACCGGAAGACACGTTGGTGGGGAACAACATCTAACCTTAAGGTAAATAGTGTTCCCGCCATCAGGTCTACCGGCTTCTGTCAAGCTGTAGAATATTTAGCAGTTTGTGTTTTAACACCTGAAGGGTGAGAATTTTGAAAACAGTGCCAGATATGAAAGCAATTGTGAAGCCCAAAATGTCCTTAAAAAATCCATTTCAGAGAGCTTCATATTTTTGTGGGAATTTTTTAAATCTTTATTTATGTTTTATTTTATTATTATTATTATTATTATTATTATTATTATTATTATTTATAAATTTTACTTTTTTTGGAGAGCAAACCTTTATTATTACAGAGGGTCAGCAGCATGCAAGACCATCTCTTCTACAGTTATGTGATAGCAAGTCATAAAAAAATAGTATATGGCCTGGGTCAGACTTGCGTTGTGCATGCTGTAAAAGCATGCTTTTTTAAAGTTGAAAATGTTGAAAAACGCATGCGTTAATGCATTCAGGACCGCCTACAGGGCCTTACAGATCTCAATCTGTAAGGAGCACGCCCATCATTGGAGGGGACGTGTCCTTTATAACAGGGGCAGAAGGGGCCCTGCTGTGCTGGCAGGGGCATGGCTATTTGGAGCTGGCCCCGCCCCCTCATGTCTTGTTGCACAGGCTCCCCCCCCTCTCCTGTGAAGAATGACTGCCGCCTATTTACCCCTCCATACCTGTCCCTGGGTCCTCGCCGGCACCACCTCTGCTGTTAGTGCTGTGCAGCTTGGATTTCTTCTTCCGGAGCTGCACTGTGCCAGTGGTGCCCGGTCTGCAGAGTGGAGGCAGTGCCCGGCTCCGGATCACCTCCGTACTGCATGCACAGTGACAGTGTCCAGCTGTAGTGAACTCCTAGCAGCAGATCAACTCCTGCTTTGCAGTCCGCAGTAATACAGTATACCCGTGGCAGCCGCGGTGCAGCAGTTCGAGATCTGCTGCTAGGAGCTCACTACAGCTGGACACTGCCACTGTGCACAGGTTAGGAAGGGGGCAGATTGCACGAGAACAAGCACAGAGATGAGCCACAGAGGGGAAGCTCAGGGGATTAGAAGTACAGAGGGATTTGATCTGGGGGATTAGAAGTACAGAGGGGGAGGCTTAGGGGGATTAGAAGCACAGAGCAGGAGGATCAGGGGATTAGAAGTACAGAGGGGGATGTTCAGGGGATTAGAAGCACAGAGGGGGAGGCACAGGGGGATTAGAAGCACAGAGGGGGAGGCACAGGGGGATAAAATGCACAGAGGGGGAGGCTCAGGGGGTTTAGAAGCACAGAGGGGAGGCACAGGGGGTTTAGAAGCACAGAGGGGGAGGCACAGGGGGATTGCTGGCACAGGGGGATTACAGCACAGAGGGGATTACAGCACAGAGGGGAGGCACAGGAGGATTACAGCACAGAGGGGAGGCACAGGCAGATTACAGGCACAGAGGGGGGCATAGGGGATTACAGGCACAGGGGAGGGCAGGCACTAGAGAATTACAGCACAGAGGGGAGGCACAGGGGGATAACTGGGACAAGGGGACTATGGGCACAGAGAGGCGGCACAACGTATAGGGGGGACATGCACAGAGTTGAGGCTCAGCATACAGGGGCAGACGACAGGCACAGAGAGGAGGAACAGTATGCAAGGGGGGGTATACTCATGAGGTCAGGCCCGCCGATAGGGCCTTACAGGTCTTACTCCCTACTCCATTTGTCTCGCAGCTGTCTCCATTGTGCATTTCTCCCGCAGCCATCTCCATTGTGTATACGGGCAGCAGTAGTCTCTGTTGTGTATTCTCTACTGTGTGTATAGCCTGCAGCCGTCTCTATTGTTTATATGGCCAGCAGCCATCTCCATTGTCTATACGGCCCACAGCCATCTATATTATGTATACAGCTAGCAGCCGTCTCTATTGTGTATTCTCTATTGTGTATACAGCTATTGTGTATGGACAGCAGTCTCAAGTGTGTATGTGTGTAACATATAATAGAGTGTGTAAAAAAACAAAGGAAAAACGGCACAAAAATATAGAAAAATTGGACTTTATTGCCCAATGGCGTGGCCACGCATTGGGCAATAAAATCCATTTTTTTCTATTCTTTTTGTATTATAAGGAACAATCTGGATTGATGGTGGGGAAAGCTTTACACATATATTGAGGTAATTTTTGGGGCTGTTCTAATTTTTAACTACAAATATAAGGTATGTTTAGCTGGAGACGGAGCATGGGTGGAGGCGGAGTTGGGGTGGGGGCTGGGCGGAGTCTCAGGGGGGGCCCCAAAATTTTGGCAGTAAGGGGCCTCGAAATTCCTAGTGGCAGCCCTGCCCTTGAGCCCTGTGGGTCCAGGGTCTGTATGGGCCCTGGCTGCTGCCCCTGAGCCCTGTGGGTCCAGGGTCTGTATGGGACCTGGTTGCTGCCCCTGAGCCCGGGATGGGTGCTGCAGCCTGCTGGAGCCAGGGTGAAGCTGTGGTGGTGGGTGGGGGTCTATGGGGCCCCGCTGTCCCTGGGCCAAGGAAAGGGTGAAGCTGATGGTGGGGCCCAGTCGGGCCAGGATGGGGGCTGCAGCCTGCCGGAACCAGGGCAGGGTGAAGCTGGCGTGGGTGTATGGGGCCCCGCTGGCCTCGGGCTGGGGGGGTCTGCCAGGGCAGGGTGATGCTGGCGGGTGTATGGGGCCCCGCCGGCCCCATATTCCCCCAGGGGGATAAGAGTGCGCACATGGTGTATCCCCCAGAGGGATAAGAGTCTGTGGAGATGGTGTGGTTGGAAAGCAGCATATACCATAATTTGGCTTTATAACACGCTCCCCAAATTTTTGTGAAGGAAAAGACAGAAAAAAATTATTCTTAATGTTGAATGGGGTCCGTCTTATAATGCCAGTGTCAGTCCTGCTTCTTACATACAGTATATATGCCCCATGGTATATATGTCCTCCTTCCTGAACCTGCCATGGCTTACAAAGGATGAAAAAGGGGGTTGGGGAAAGGTTGTGGTGGTGCAGGAAGCAGGTTTGCACGGACCATAGGGGGGGCCACACTGCGGGCCCAGAACTGCGGGGGTGTCGCGGCCATTTTCCATGTGCCTGCAGGCATTGCCAAACTGGGGCCCAGTCTCTATCGTCCAGACTTCCAGAAAATAGCCGCGGAGGTGGTGCATGCGCAGATCAAGATCTGTGGCCGTTTTTGTAAGCTTGTGACTCCTGCAGAGCACGGCTCACCCCCAGTCTGTGCCCCCTAACACTCTGCTGTGCTGTATATGCTCTCTGTGTCCTGTATATATACCAGTCTCCTATGTTATGTATGGTATTTGATTTACAAAATTTATTATCACACAGTTAACTGCACTCAAGACGAACACAAACCTGGAAGATGACTTATCACCGAACTTCGCAGGACACAGAAGCAGCTGCAGCCGTCACATTAGGCGAGTTAATTAAATGTAGCTGTGTAATTTTCATTGGGATGTGCGTCCCCTGAATGATGATGGTAGAAATTTCCAAATATCCTCCCTGCAGGAATAAGGTTACCCACCCCTGTACAAGGTAATGAATAACAGCAGCAGTGTTGTTCTGCCTCAGGCTGGCTTCATAGCACGTTTTTTGGTATCCTCTTTTGTCCATTTTGAAAAGGACAGAGCAAGATCTTTTTTGCCCCCATGCATCTCTATGATGCCGGATTGGCCATAAGTGGCCATCCGTTTCTGTCAATTAAGTGTAGGATTCGTTTCTGTCCTGTTTTTTCCCAGCCCAAAAATCAGACACTGCATTGATTTTGGGCTCCGGTGAAAAAAAACGACACAAACGAACAGTCCCGGATAAGACACTGTCCTTTTGAAATAACATGGTGGTCTATGGAACTGGATCCGGTTTCAGGTACTGAGCATGCTCAGAAAACATCCATAGCTCCACACAGTCAGTTGCTCTCTTTCTCGCTCTCTTTCTCGCTCTCACAAACCATCAATGAAAGTCTTTGCGCCAGAATGATGCCTGAAGTAGGCTCTCATAGACTTTATCTGTTCATAGTGTGGTGGTGGTTTGTCCCATGTACGTATGTGCTATTCTTCTGTCACTATAAGATGGTAATGTGTGATCTGATCATAGTGTGGCGGTATTTCTCCTTGTGGTATTATTTGTTGACTGGTAGTGTACGCTCTGATCATGGTGTGGTGATATTTCTCCCTTGTATGTTGCATTATTAGTCTTGGTATTGTATTTTGAATTGTCTTCGTTATTATTCACTTATTCTCTATATATTTTTTATTTTGGTTTACCAATACAGACTAATTGCTTGGACACTTCACCCTTCCCCGTCCTATGAATATTAGACAGCATAAAATATAAAGTTACCAATGTTATCTGGTTAAAACAAATAATTTCCTTTGTTAATGCCATGTGCACACATAACATCGAGTATTTGGTGAGTTTTTACCTCAGTACTTATAAGCCAATACCAGGAGTGGGTGATAAATACAGAAGTGGTGACGTGTTTCTATTATTCTTTTCCTCTGATTGTTCCTCTCCTGGTTTTGGCTACAAATAAGTGATGTAAAATACTGACCAAAGACCTGCACTGATTAGCAGAACATCAAACTTTTATCCCCACTACACTATTGGTGCCGTTACACGCAGGGATATCCTAAACGATATCCTTGAAATGTCACGGATTTGTGATTGTTCAAAAGCTATCGATTGTGCGTCCTTGCGTGTAAACCAGCGATATAGGAAGAAAAAAAATCGTTGGATCGTTCATGCAAGACTTGATATTCTGACCTCAAATCTATCGTTCATCGTCCAAATAACGCTGCAGCAAACTGCAGCATCGGACAGTGTGTACATAATCTGATGGCTGTTTTTATGTGACCTGGTCTTTGATGCGACGTGTTAACGTATGATTGGTGACAACATGTTGCAGAAGTTGAGCTTTTCCAATAGTGGGTGGTAAAACTATGTGTGTGTGTGTGTGTGTGTGTGTGTGTGGGTGGGGGGTGTGGCTTGGGTGGGGTGTGGCTTGGGTGGGGGTGGAGCCTAAGGGGGCCCCAAAATTTTGCCAGTGAGGGGCCCCTGAAATTCCTAGTGGCAGCCCAGCCCGGCTAGTGTATTGGAAGAGGATAAAATGCTTACTGAGCAGTTTACAGAGGGATTGAGGTCAGACTATCACCGCCAACAGGTGCATATGTGGGTATTGGATCACCCAACAGTGAACTTTAGTGACTTAAAAGATCGAGCTATAACTGTGTTAAGAGATCCAGCGCCTGCAGAACCTGCAATCCAATCCTGGCAGGCTAATGCCTCTCCCATAGACTTTAAACCTCTTTCTGCAGAACCTGCGAAAGCAGAAAGTCAAGCTATGGCAAATGATGACATGCAAAACCAGGTGCTGCAGTTAACCAAAAACATGGACTATGTATTAAAGGGAACCGGTCACCTGGAATTAAGGCCCTACAATATCACTACCTGTCCCTACACCTTCCTAGCTGCTCCCTATTGATCCCTATCTGTGCTAAAATGGCCCTATAAAAGATTAGAAAAATGAATTCTAACTTACATAAGTCCGTGAGTAAGTGGACTGAGAAGGAGGCGCCAGGCTCCATGCAGCACTCCTCTATGCGAATGTGCACGCCCCGCTGGGCGGTGTTATTGTTTCTTCCTCTCTGCACCTCTATTTGGAATCTCCCGCCCTCTGGAAGCTTATCATGCATCAGGCGCTATGTCACTTCCGGCCTGGTGCATTATGGGGCCGATCACGTGATCAGCCTCAGTGCATTATGGGGCCGATCACGTGATCAGCCCGGCTTCAATAAGCGCATTACACATGCGCAGAGTCGGGCCGATCATGTGATCGGCCCCATAATCACTGAGGCTGATCACATGATCGGCCCATAATGCACCGGGCTGGAAGTGACGTAGTGCCCGGTGCATGACAAGCTTCCAGAGGGCGGAAGATTCCAAATAGAGGGGCAGAGAGAAAGAAACAATAACACCGCCCAGCGGGGCGTGCACAGCCGCATAGAGGAGTGCTACATGGAGCCTGGCACCTCCTTCTCAGTCCCCTTACTCACGGACTTATGTAAGTTAGAATTCATTTTTCTAATCTTTTATAGGGCCATTTTAGCACAGATAGGGATCGATAGGGAGCAGCTAGGAAGATGTAGGGACAGGTAGTGATAGTGTAGGGCCTTAATTCCAGGTGACAGGTTCCCTTTAAAGGTCTTGAAAAATATGCCTGGGGCATCACCACCAAGCAAAATCCAACTAGCTGATAGCCCTGAGGATGTCCCATGGATGCAGAGGAAGACCAAGTCACCTGTGCAGGGAACCAACACACCATTCCAACGTAGACCCATGTCGCCTGGGCAGTAAACCAACACACCATTCCAACGTAGATCCATGTCGCCCGTTCAGGGGATCAACGCACCATTCCAACGCAGAGCAAGCGACTACATAGATTCTTCAGGACAACCCATCTGCCTGCGATGCAACAAACCAGGACAATTTGCAAGAGGATGCCCTTTAAACATGAGATTCCTGGGCCCGAGGGCCAGCTCCCAGGAGTAGAGCAGCTGGGCCCGAAGGACTGGTGTAAGCGGTACGTGGGAGGCCGTCCGTACCTCAACATTACACTAGAATGTTTATATTATAGCAGCTAATGGCCAACCACAGAAACAACACCAGTGGGACTATGTGAATTCAACAGCATGCCATTCGGGTTATGCAATGCATCAGGAAGTTTCAAAGAATCATGAAAAGTTGCCTGGGACACCGGAACTTTGAAACAGTGCTCTTATACCTGGACAACGTCATCGTGTTTCCTGAAACCTATGATGAACACCTGAAACACCTGGCAGAGATATTTGAGGCTTTAGCAAAGTACGGGATGAAGCTCAAACCATCTAATTGTCACCTGCTGAAAACTAAAGTCCAATACCTTGGGCACGTGGTCAGCGCTTATGGAGTAGTACCAGACCCGGAGAAGGTAACAGCAATCCAGAATTGGCAGAGACCAACCACCATCACTGAGGTACGTCAGTTCTTAGGTTTGGTTGGGTACTACAGAAGATTCATTTAGGGCTACACAAACATGGAAGCGCCCCTACAAGATCTTCTAATAGCCCAATCTAAGAAGAGAAGGTCTTCAGAGCCACCATTGGAATGGGGAGAGGAACAAGAAAACTCCTTCCAACAGATGAAGCAGGCTCTAACCGGTGAGGAAATCCTGGCTTACCCCGATTATAACCATTCGTCCTTTACACTGACGCAAGCAATGTAGGCCTGGGAGCAGTCCTTTCCCAGATTCAAGATGGTAGAGAGCGAGTAATAGTCTCAGAAAACCTCGACCCACCGAGAGGAACCCGGAAAACTATATTTCCTGTAAGTTGGAGTTCCTGGCCTTGGTCTGGGCCGTAACAGAAAGATTCAAGCATTACCTCGCAGCTTCGAAGTTCACCGTATTCACAGATAATAACCAGTTGACACATCTGGATACCGCGAAGGTTGGAGCATTGGAGCAACGTTGGGTGGCTTGACTGTCGAATTATGACTTTACTATCAAATATCGAGCAGGCCGCAACAACGCAAATGTTGATGCCCTCTCCAGAAACCCTCAAATACATCTACAAAGAAGTGAAGAAGAAGAGGATGACTTAGAGGAAATAGAACTTCCAGCTTTCCATAAAAGTAGAAAATGGCAAATCGCTGAAGATCGCGTCTACCAAAACCGTCTGACTGCTGAACTAAACCCGTTGCCTCACTATGGATGGAAAGAGACTCAAGACAGTAATCTGGCGGTTAGCCTTGTGAAGAGGTTGATAACCCAACTACAGGTGGCGTCACGTTCCCATGTAAATAGCCCCTTCTCCCATCATCAACATCCCCTTTCAAATGATCCCCAGGGCACAGCACCAGGGTCCCGTCCACCCGTGACTCCCTATATCAGCAGACCGGGTGGCCGAGTACCCCCCTAGCCCTGGCCGAATCACATCTGCACCTACACAACCATGCACTACATAAGTCCAATTACACGCCCATTCAATAGGGCAAGCTAATGTTGCTGCGTGTATTGGAAGATGTACTGCGTACATTATACTGCCACACATTATAGTTTATATATTGGCGTACACAGCGCACATGGGTGGCATAGGCAATGGTTTGCGAATGATGTGACGCTGATGTGTTTACTACGCTACTCCCGCTCCGCGCCCGGCTACCTTGTTAGTGTCCATAATGTATTTGGCGGCGCTAGTGTGCGTCATGACGTTTGTTACGGTTTTGCTCTGCCTGCCAGATGCCTGGACCTCCCCCGGCCATAGCAGCAGAGTCATGACCGCCGCACAGCGCGCACCCACATGGGGTATTGCAGAGCTACTGCTCCTGATAGATCTGACAGACAGGCATGACTATTGATGTGAGCACCATCACCGGCACCCACGGCTGCTCAAACACAGCATCCTGAGAAGGATACAGCGGGCCCTGCTGCACAAACAGGGGGTGGAGAGGACCTCCAAGCAAATACAAAAAAAAATTGCTGACCTCAAGCACAAGTGCCCAGCCTGCATTGTAGATCTTCGGGACAGGATTGCCAGGCTGCGTGGTGAGTATGTGACAATGTCAAACACACACATTGCAACCTACATATCCAAAACAACACACTAACATCATGTTGTATTGGGACATGCCACATAATGTGGCCTAAACTACCATGTTGAGGTGTCACCAATGTGCCTCGGCATGTTGGTTACACTGCAGCATGTTTTTGTCTGATAAAACACATTTTTCAGACAAATGGTCATGGCTATAGTGTTCCTTAACCTGTGTGTTTGTAAAAAGAGGTGTGTCCTGACTGTTAAGGTGACAACTACATATCATTGCCATGGTCAACACACACATGACACCTTGCCACACATATGTTGAACCTGTGACACATAAAATGTAGACACAGAATGATCACAATATCGAACACGAAATATAATATCTATGCTATGTGTTGGCAGCCATAGTGCAAACACCTGTGTTTGAGTGGCTGTTTGTTTTTTTTTAAAAAACAAGCAGCTACCATGCAAAGGTAAGGGTTATTTTTAAAACAACATATTTCTCCACTGTTGTTGGCCTCATGTCCCAACCCATAGTGGCTCCTACCCACAGTATATGCGGCGACAATAAGCTTGCCACCTAGCATTCACACTGTCAGGACATTGCAACACACACAAGGTGCAGTCCACATGTTGTGTTCCTTTTGTTTAATAGCTGTGTCCTCCTGTTTGATATTACAGATGAGGAGGACTCGGTGTCTGGGGAGCCTCAACACTCCCCAACGCCACCCGGGACACCACCACCACTTGTCCCGGAGGCCCCATCCAGCCCATCAGCACCCAGGACCCCACCATCCCCTGGGCCAGAGGGTGATGATATGGGATCACCACCTGGGACTCCAACATCCCCTGGGCCAGAGGGTGACGACATGGGATCACCACCTGGGACTCCAACATCCCCTGGGCCAGAGGGTGATGACATGGGATCACCACCTGGGACTCCAGCATCCGCTGGGCCAGAGGGAGAACACAGTGAGATGTCCTCCCCACACCCTCACATTGAGCCTACAGGTGCTGCGTATGGTGGTAAGTGTCTGCTAACACATACAACCTTTACAATGTACTTACTGTGATTGTGACACGAGGATCTGATGTTAGTTTTAGTGAAAATTTGATTACAATGTTTTGCAGAAGGAGAAAGAGCACGTGCGGCCAGCTGGGCTCTCAGCACATCACCATCTCCTCCTGATGATACCCGGGATGGTGATGTTGAGCGTACGTATGATCAATTTCATTACACTCAAATAAACACATACACATACCCCGGGACATTAAGAATCTCCTTATTTCCCCTACAGGTGTACCAACTCTTGCCGACTCTTGCCTCACCAGGAGGCCCAGCAGCAGATGGAGAGGGCACACCAGGAAGGGCAGCAACAACTTGCCCGCCTGAGTGCCATGATTGTCACCCTACATAGAGCCCAGTCCCGCATGGGCCGTAACCCCTCCCCCCAACCCCAATAATGAGGCAATACGCCCATAAAAAATGTTGTCCATGTTGGACCTTTTAGATTACCCCAGTTGCCCTGTTGCCACCTTTTTTTTTAAGGCCACGTTGGCCTTTTTTCTTATAGTGTCCCAGATTGGGACCGTGGGTAGTCTGTATTGGCTACTCCTAAGCTAAACCAGCCTTGTTGTTTGTGATGGCAATGTCTTTCCAACATGTTGTTGTTGATTAAAAATATGGCCTTAAACCACCTGTGTCTTCCCTTCTTGAAACACACACAGGTTACATGTTGGAATATTAATTTTGAAAATACACACTGGGCCACGTTGGAACTACACCTATATGGCGTGACCTAGTAAACATTTCACCATACTGTACCATCACAGCTGCCATGGCCCCCAATATGATAAAAAATGTATCCTATATGACACCTACATAACCCAGCACACACATACACAGGTGTCTGACACAGCTATGGACATTGTGTAATTAAACTTATTTATTTATTTTTTTCAATTTGTTTCAACACATAATGTTGAGCAAAATGAAAAAAGGGCAACACCAGCCCAATAAATGTCTTTAAAATAAAAGATTTGACAATGTTGTGCATTGGCTAGCAGTTATCTCCAAGTTCCTCATCCTCTGCTGGATCAGACATTGGGGCCTCCCCCTCCTCCTCCTCTTGAAAAACCCATTGGCCCTGGGAGGCCGCAGCTCTTCTGCTGGATCTTCTGGGGGGAGGTGGAGTATCACGAGATTGTGGCTTCCGCATCATGCGTCTGGCGGGCACAGTGGGCCCTGGGGTGGTTTTCCAGGGGATCGTCCACGACGCCCCCCATCGCAGGGATCCATCCACGCCCGCCTCCAGGACACGAAACATGGCCCGCTCCGCGATGTTATGCTGCTCTGGCTCCATGCGGGCCAGCATTTCGCTGGCGATGTACCCAAAACCAGAGCTGGGGTTCCTCTCTTGATCTAGGAGGACCCATTTCGCTCAGGTACCCAGCTCCATGTTCAGTGGGGCTGGTGGTCTTCTACGTCGAATCTCAGAGCTGGGACCTGGGCCCGGCCCCCCACCACTGGACCCGGACACTGGCTCTCCCGCAGATGTGGATGGGAGAGCCTCACCAGCTGCTGACTCCTCCTCACTGGAGGCAGGTGCCAGAGGGGCCTGAAAGATAAACAAACAAAAGAACAACATAAGCCACATGAAGCACTATCATCGATGATATTGCCACAAACAAATAGGCCACCCAACATAGCGGCAAACACACCATGGAGAACACCAAAAGACACAGGAGCAGAGTTGACAGTCCCAAAGGCCAAACAAGTGTACTAGTGCCGTATACTCACCTGAGGGTCCACATTGCTTGGTAAAGTGATCATAAACAACATAATATTTTATGAATTGGAGCCAAAACCAACATGCATAGGAAACAACAGTGAAAGGAAAAGGTGGACCAAAAGCACAATGGTGAATAGGAAATGCATTCTAAAACACACATCTGTGCCCAAAACATGCTGGGTAACTCAAACACACCAACACAATTACCCACATCCTGCGGCGGGGCAAGGTCTTGGGCTGGGCCTACAGATGGTTGCGGACGGTGCCAGCTGCACCGTGTTCCCCGCGGCCTCTCTTGGCCCAGGTTGAAGCTGAGCAGGTCATAGTACCAGAGATTGGGCCAAGGAACCTCCTCAGCTCCAGCCCCGGACCGTGCATCCATCCACTGCTTATGCCTGCAGTTGAACACAGTGCGCAGGCTTTTGATCTTCTCCGCAACCAGCGCCGCTGTCCAGATCTTTTGTGGTTGGATCCGATTACAGAGCTCCACCAGTGGCACGTAGGCTGCAGCCCGTGCTGCCTGATCATGATAGGCAGGCAGCGACACCCACCACAGGCATTCGTGTTCTTGGTACAATATTATGAGTTGGTCACAAACTCGTGATACTCAGTCATCTCTGAACAATTAAGAATTTCCAAGAATTAGGCCATGCTAAGAAAAACATGGCCAGCATACATCACACTACTCTGTGTGTCCTTCCCCTGTCCTGCCACACGAATAACATGTGTTTTGCTATTACTGTTGGCTGGTGGCAAGCATTGCTGGCGGTAACATGATTGTTCTATTGGGGAAATGTACTCGTGACTATGTGAAGGGCTATCATTACAAATGGCAGTCCTGATGTCACTTGTAATTTGGTCAACACACACATCTCATATACACATAGTTTGCAAAATACATACTTCTGCATTACACATTGTCTGGCCAAGTTTCACACATAACAATGTGTAGTCCAGAACAAAGCTTGTCATTACCATGCTTACGTGACGCTAACTACACTTCTACATGACGCTACCTGAAGTCTCTGGTTATGCGCACAACCAGAATCAAACAAATGTGTTTTGTTCACACGTTAAATAATGAGAACGACAACCAAAAATGCATGTGACCATACGTACCGTCTGTCCAATAGAAAACTTGTAATAAGACACTACTAGCACAATGCACATTCCAGTGAGGGCAGGGGCTATATAACAACATGGATTATTTAACCTCACCTTGACCAATCAAAATACACCAATTTGGCACATTACTTTGCACCACCTGCGTATGGCCAGGCGCCTACGTTGATTAGAAGACGCCGCTGCGTTACCTCACATATAAAATGCTCTCAAGGCCAATGTGTGACACGCTTGCTGCCCAGAGTCATTAAGTAAGTACTGATGTGCCAACATGATCTGTGAAGTGTGTGGTGTTGTTTTTACCGACCCACAACATTTGGGAACACATTAGTGTAGTGTACGTGACGCCCAAGTGGTGGAATTTATAGTGCTTGCTTAATGTGGCCCACATACACTATTGTGTGCTGCCAAATGCCTGCATGATTTTTACATACGACACAACAGTATTGTGTTTGATTGGGGTTTTTGCCTTTGTCATACAGGGTCATGTTTGAAGCATGCGTGTGTCTTTATTAGCGGGGATCATCAGAATTGTGGACACATAGTACTGTCATTGACCAACACACACTGGGGCGTAGATGGCTATTATCAGAAATGGAGTTGGCCTTGTGGCATCAGCAAATGTATGGCTCTGGACATCCAGCCTTCACAACACATCAGGGAATTGTTTTCGACATAATGAGTAATCAATAGTCTTCTTTGTGCCGTCAGATATTCTGCATGACACACAAAGGCTGTGGTACATGTATAATTACATAGTGTAGCTGCTTAATAATATTTTAATTTTCTAAATTTTACATACATGTACGGACATGCCTTGTGCTGACACATGTACATTAGGGCCACATATATGGCCTTACTGTCAGGACGTTTTGCGTCTCAAAAGGGATCCAGGAGTGCCAGGGCTGTTGAGTGACCATGTTTCCTTTTCTTCCAGGGCAATGTTGTTTTGGCCCTTGGAAAGGGGAAATATCTGTGTGTGTGGTGCTCACTACTGTTGGGTATGCTTTGGGCAAGTTGCCGGAAGATGTTTATAGAAGGAGGTGGTTTGTGTAGATGATGTGGGAAGATTTGTTATTGTACTGATGTGTATTTCGTTAATTTTTCCAGGTGCTGATACGTGATATGTTGTTCGACCCTGATGGAGATGTGATCGTGGCTCTTGCCTTGGTGGAAGAGCAATTGTGGCTGGAGGATAAATATGAAAGGTTGCAGGCTCGCAGACCACGACGTGTGTGGACTCGGGATTGGCTTCACCGCCGAGACACCTGGAGCCACATGCAGCTGTTGTGTCAGGAGGATCGTAGTCTGAATGATTTCTGAAACTACCTCCGTATGTCTGAGGACTATTTCACCTTCCTTTTGGAACGCATATGGCCATTGATAGCCCATCAGGACACTGTGATGCGTTGATCAGTATCAGCTGAGGAGTGTTTGGCAGTAACTTTGCGGTTCCTGGCTACAGGTCGGTCAAGGACCGACCTGCAATACACTTCACGTGTATCACTGTCCCTGCTGAGCCGCCTGATCCCTGAGACATGTGAGGCCATCTGGAGTAGTCTGCTGCCATCCTATATGCAGTTTCCAGAAACACCCGCTTAATGGATGGAAGTAGCCAGAGGCTTTGAAAGCCGCTGGAGATTTCCAAAATGCGGTGGGGCATTGGATGGTAAGCACGTGAGGATAACTAAACCACCAAACTCGTGGTCTTTGTATTACAGTTACAATGGTTATTTTAGTATTGTCCTCATGGCCCAGGTGGATGCGAACTATGAGTTCCTCTACGTGGACATTGGTATGAACTGCCGCATCTCAGATGGGGTGTGTTCGCACACTACTCCGTGGCGCAAGAACTAAGGACAGGTGGGCTGAACTTGCCTCTCAACTGAAGAGACAAGCCATCATCTTAACTTTGCGTTTGTGGGGGATGAAGCGTTCCCACTTCAGGCACACCTACTACGGCCATATCCCCAGAGGATGGTTACTTCTGAGCAGCGCATTTTCAATTACCGGCTATCCCGGGCCCGCCGTGTGGCTGAAAATGCGTTCGGGATCATGGCAAATACATTCCGGGTTTTTCATACACGTATGCATATGAAACTGGAATCTATTGATGTGGTAGTGTTGGCCTACTGTGTGCTGCATAACTTCCTGCGTCGTAGGGATCGGTCATCATACACGCCGGCAAGTTATGTTGATTCAGTGGACCCCACAACAGGGGAGGTCCGTCCAGGGGCTTGGCGTGATACCGACCATGGTGTGGCACCACTCCAGCCGCTGAGCCAGGGTCGGACTCAGCAGGATGCCAGGAACAGTAGAGACGCATACTGCTCCAATTTTAATGGCCCAGGCCGTGGCCTGGCAGCACCAGCAGGTGTAGTGTGCCTGCTGCTGTGAGGCCTGAACATGTTGTGCATGGTGTAGTCAGCAGGGTGACTGCACCATGTATATTTTGTTGTTTTATCATAGTGTTCACATTGTTTAGTTAGTTATTTAGCTTTTTTATGCTGTTTTTTGGGGGCTGGTACACACTTTGCCATGTTCTGTATTAATCCTTATTTATTGTAATGTAAATTATTTATTTTTGTGAAGGTTTTTTTTTTTTTTACAGAAACATTTTGTGATGTTGACCTGATTATTTTATGTTAGACAAAATAATAATAATAATAATTTAATTTTAGATCAAAAAAAATATGTGTGTGTCTCGTTACTTGGGGATAGAGGGCAGTTGCACATAGCTTTGTGCTGTGAACAGAGGTATGTGGACCATTCTAAGCTATTGATGGGTCTGTGAAACATTGTGTGTTGATATGCAGGACCCAGGTTAAGTCGTTTGCCCTACAGTGTATGGCGCAAATGTGTGTACATATCCATTGTGCTGTGTTGTGGGCAGAGGGACACCTGGCCACCACACATTCAGCCAGGACATGTTATTGTGGGGCATGCAGGTATAGTCAATTTGTCACAAACATGTGGAAACACACATAGTAGAGTGGTGCCATGGCAGCTGGACCATGGCATTGACTAATGTAGGCACATATGTGGCAAGTATTGTGTATATGTTCCCACCTTCACCTACGGACGCACACATAGCAAACCATATTGTAATGTAAGCCACTGTGCAGCTCCAAACCGCTCCTTTGGGACGCTTGAGCGTCTCGAAAGTGGATTGAAGAACGCTTGTCAACGACACAAGCGTATATTCCTTGTCAATATGCAACACAATTGCGTCACGTATTAGCCAGCCTTTTTTTTCTTTTATACCCTTGAACTAGTACCAAGGGAATACATAAGCCCAAATTGTATTATTTTGGTAGGCTGTTTGTTTGTTTTTTTTTGTTTTATTTTTCCAGTAATACATTTCTGATTTTGCATGCATAAATATATATTGTTCTCTTATGTACCAGGATCCTGGAGATTGAATGTTGGCAAAATTGCCAACATCAATCTACATTTTTTGTTTATCCTATAATCCATATGTTCGCTCACTAAATGACTTTGCTAGCTGTATTACTTCTTTCAGACATACAGCAGCTTATTATTATTTTCTTATTCTTCATATATGTGTATTGGTAACTAGAAATCTTTTTGATATCCTCTGCCTCATTTATATCCTTTCCTTCCCTTCTTGGCGCCCAATCTGTACCTAATCATTTGGTCAGATCCTTATTTTATCTTACTCACTTCTCTGAGAACAATCCTATTTCTCTCTGCAAAGCCTTTTCTGCGGCGCCTGTATATTCTCGGGCAGAGCTGCATTGCGCATGCTCTGGCCGCCATGATTGTGCACCTAATAGAACCCATTACTCCTTCCGCGCGTGTGCACTAGTGCGCCGCGGTCTGACCCGGAACTCCTGCTCCCGGAAGGTCATTTCCAGTGACGCGCATCCAGCTTTCGGACGCCGCAACTGCCACAGCGGGTCGCAATGCCGCCCAAGCAGCTTTCTTTGACCTAGATGCCAGGGTGTGATGGATGGATACCGATGTGATTAATAGCAGGTTTGCTTTGCCGCAGGTCTTATATTGTCTTTTCTAGCCACTGCAGGATATGGTTAGCAGGTTCTATATATTCTAGTGCTGCTTCTCATTTGTATGTGGTTAATGAGTGGGACCTTGTGTTGTTTGGGCAATGTTGATTTGCTTATTGTCTATCTTCATTTTTCTATGATTGCACCATTGCACTAGCACTTTATTATGAAGTGTGACAATCTTCTTGTTATATAGCTCTATTTTGTACAGCTTTTTATTATCAGAATAATTTTGCACTGTGAAGCACTGTGTATATACAGCCTTTGTCACATGACTTCTGAAGCTTAGATTGGGGTACCTTATCCTGTTACATAGGGGGTCTTCCCTACACCCCCTTTTTAATTGTTTTTAAGATATGCAGATTGTGTGGTTTTTCCCTGTAAGAATAATAAAGCTGAAATTTTGTACTCTATTTTGGTAATCGCCCTTTAATTGTGTGTCGCTTTCCTTGGTGTAGACGTATTAGCCAGCATTCCAGCGCGGCCTGGCCAATCAGGACGCTATTGCGTTATCCAATGATCGAGTTTTTGGGCGCGGTGTAGAGACGTTTGGCATGTCTATGTTTTCGAGGCGCTGGACAGGTACGCCCACATTCCATTGGGGATTGTGGCATGTGAAGCGGCGACTGGAGTCTACCGGATGTTACCCGCAGTTTCTGTGGCAACTTCCGGGGAGCCGCGTTCCGGTGGGTTGATGGCGCAATTGCGACGTTTTACAAGTGCCTTCGGCGTTCGGAGGCAACCATGAAAAACGTGCACGTTCAGTTGCCTCCGATCGCCAACAAAAGTTGCGGCATGTAAAGGTACCTTCAAGGTGTACTTGGTTGTATTACACGTGGCCTACACTACAGTTTTTTGTGGACACTGCTTTTAGGCAAAAACTGACAGGTTTGCTAGGTGCAGTTAAAAATTAGTAGTATGAACTACACTGAAGGTGTTCTTGGTTGCATTACATGTGGCCTACAGTAATGTTTTTTGTGGACACTGCTTTTAGGCAAAAACTGACAGGTTTGCTAGGTGCAGTAAAAAATTAGTAGAAGGAACTACACAGGCGGTGTAGGTTCTCCCACAAGTGGACTACACCACTATGGAACACAGCTAATCTGCTACTAGCCCGAACAAAGTGCCTGGACTAGCTGCAGCAAAAAAAATGCCTAATTAAGACAGGTGGTGTAGCTATAGTGCAGCCCTAAAAAGGGCAGATATTACTAAGATTCACAACCTCCCTCCAGTCTCTACTCCCTAAACCTATCTATGTAAGGGCCACGTCACACACACAGATAATTGTGCAGAGATTCTTCGCAGATCTCTGGTTGCAGTGAAATCATGGACACATTGTTCCATTTTGTGGCCGTGTACAAATGGAACAATGTGTCCATGATTTCACTGCAACCAGAGATCTGCGAACAATCTCTGCACAGATATCTGTGTGTGTGACGTGGCCCTAACTTTGTATTCGCTCACTAGCTGACTAAGAGAACACAATTTAGAGTTTGCACTGTTTAGCGCGCGCACACAGCTGCAGCGGTGCCATTTAACAACCTGCAGCAGCTATCAGCAAAATGGTGGCAATCGTTAAAATGGCCGAGTCTTATAGGGCTAGGGCATGTGAAAGACACAGCCAATAATGACCTTGATTGTGTGAAAAAATGCACTTTGCAGTGTGGCAATGTGATTGGCTAGCAGCCTGAACCGCCCCTCTGTACATGCTTTAGGAGAAAAAAAAAAAAAAAAGCGGCCTTACTGCAGCAGCTCTGATACAACCCCCCCTGAACACTATACACGCAAACTGGATATTAACATTCATTTGCAATATTAGGGCTAGGTTTAGGGTTAGGAAGATTAAGCTTTTGGTGATCGAAGCGTTATATATACTAGAACTGTCAAATTTCAAGCAAATTGTTCTAATTCAACAAATGACTCGAACACCGCCAAAAACAGCTCAAATTTGAGATTGGCGAACAATTCTAATTGAACACCGCTCATCTCTAATTACAATGCGGGCTGCCAACAGAAGTACCATCAAGTGCAAGAATGCATTGAAAGAAACCTGACTCAGGCTAGGGAGGAACAGGAGAGGACATACAACCAAAAAGCACCTGCAGACCCTCTGGTACCAGGAGAACAGGTCCTAAAGAGAAAGCGACGGGTTCAAAAATTGGATGACCAGTGGGAGGCAGAGCCCTACACCATGATGCCTTCTTACTTTGACCCTCAGAAAGTATGCCTGATTATCAAAGACAGGGGAGAAACCTCTGCCATCTCTAGAGATAACCTGAAATGATGCCACGAACCGCTTAAAAGCCAAGAAAAGTCCCTGACAATACCTAAACCCAAACCAGCAAAAGAAAAGATGATTCACACTGTGCTAGGAGACTTCCCCAAGACTTGAACTCAGATCATTGGAGCTATTGTGGTCCCAATACTGACCTTTCCCCTACCGGCAGCACAACAACTCGTAAGGACTCTAAGAGCTGAAGAGATAATACGAAGACCAAAATCGGAGAACCAGCCCCTCGCTATTGGTGAGCGTGTCAGTCCCATGGTGAGTCATAGTCAACCTGCTGCCATACCAAAACCACTAACACTAGAAAATAGTGCACACACTTCACCAGTAGCAGACACCACAGATCCAGATAACTCAACTGCTGCGTAGGTCCACATGTAGCCATATAACTGTCTTGCGTAGGTCTACATGTAGCAACATAGGATAAGCACCAGCCCGTTACAGGGATAATTAGCAAGGAAATTTGATAAGACTTGCAATGTAAATATGTGTGTTTTTAAGCAACTATGCAACCACCAAGCTTACCATGCCTATAGAGACTTTACTGTATGAACTTTTGAGCTTTCTTGGACTTTTTATTAAATTTAAATATGGACCATTAGTCACAGGACTGGTTGTGGCAAAGACTTCTTGTAAATATACTTATTCATCAGCCAGTGGTGGAACGACTAATCACCAAAGTGACTGCTTTTTCTTCAATTTTTCTGGGTTTTTGTAAATATTTCCTTTTTGAGACTCTGTTCATTAATTATTGTATTGTCAATGTTATGTTTTTATATGTACAAAAGGTGTTTCCTCAGTCCAGGAGTACTGAATTTAACTAAGGTGGAGTGTGGTGCCCCAAGATCCGGTTGCCACAATATTAATCTTGGAAGCACTCCCATCATCTCCAGAGGCCCCGACTGCAGCAAAGGCTATGCCAGCCGCATTTCAGGGGTGGCGTCACGGCAAAAACTTTTATTTTTGCTTTTATGTTATTTTTATGCATTTTTCAAATTCCCTCTTTTAACTGATTGCCCGACGATGGGATTACCGACCGGGTCACGCCACCGTGACATCCCGCAGTCCCCGACGACATTGGAAGGGCCTGGTACCGAGTACCCCATTGTCCCCGCCAGGGGCGAGTCATTATACAACAATACCACTGGCTGTCTAGTAAGCAAAGTTGCAAGGAACAGCAATTGCTAAAGTTTTCCTTAATACCCCACCGTTTTAACATAACAGTGCATTCACTCCTACAAATGCAAACATTAAGGGATTTAAAATAAAGATCACATGAAAGGTTGTTAGCACAAGCGTGTTATTATGTTATTACCTGGAGAGCCCTATAATAACAAATGGGAGAAAAAGTCTTTTTTTTCCTTTATGATGAATTACATAGAAGACTTTTCTGATAATCTGGCCCTCCTTGCCATGTAACACTATTAAATTATATTAAAGTCTTTAACTTTAAAGCAAATTCTTCACAAATCTCATTTACATACCAATGTCTAGTAACTGAGATAGATTCTTTTGTATTTCCTTTTATTGTATTGTATTCCAAATAAATGCCCTTTATATTCTAACGCTTGAACCATGAAAGTAGATTTCTTGGTAATTACTTCACCAGAACAAGTTATCTTGTACAAAGCCAATAAGGAAACCGCTGTTTCCACCATTACTAATTGGACATCACCATTTTGATATTTCCTTCCTTTATCCTTTATATTTTAGTCTAAGCACATTTTTATTATTTATGTATACGGCCACCATATTATATTTTTATGCACCAATAGTGCCTCTAATTAACCCTTTTATGTTGAGCATTATTTTTTATTAAAAAACTTTGGCATGGGGTCCCCCCAATTTCGATACTAGTCCAAGATAAAGCACACTGTTGAGGGTTGGTATTCTTCCCCTAGGGAGACAAATGTTTTTTGGGCTCCCAGGCTCAGAAGAGAAGCCCCCAGCCTCCTCAGAATTTGGTGCATTCTTAAATGGGCCAAATCATATAAAGGATTTTTCTCTGTGTCTGTGTTTTTTACCTATTTGCTTACAGGATTGGTAATGTGAGGGTCTCAGAGAGACCTGAACATCACCAATCCAGGGCTTGATGTCAGCTGTCATCTCACAGTTGTCATTAACCCTTTCTACTACCCAAATTGCCACTGTATCAGGGCAATCGTGAAGAGCCAGAAAAAGCACCAGGATTTGGTGCATCTAATGAATGTGTCAAATTCTAGGGCAACTTCTTAACCTGTGGCGGAAATAAACATGGGCCCTCTTATGTCGAAAATGCTAACCTTCAACTGTGTGCTTTATCTTGGATGAGTATTGAAATTGGGGTCCTCCATATTTTGATACCCCATAACGCACATTGCTGGGGACTGCAGCTCTTAGGCGTCTGCTTTATTTGTGCTGAGGATCAATATATGGGGGAAACCACATCATTTTGCAATTATTTTTTATTTTTACACTAATATGATTACAGGATGCTTGCCATACACTAAGGTTTTGCCATACACTAAGGTGTATGGCAACCAATCTCAGATGCCTGCACTTTAACAGTCAATCACAGAGAAAAGGAAAGTATTTTTATAAACCTGAGATCTAATGAGGGGATCTGGAAGTAGCGTGACTGCAATGCCGAGACTGGTAAGTATAATTCTCCTAATGTAATCTCCATTTTGCTTCCCAGTAGCCAAACATGAACCCGAACATTAACACTAACTTCTCAGGAAGGTCTTTGTTCAGGGGGCAGGTGTTCGCTATGGATCCCGAACTGTATGACACCAAGCGCCCCAAAACATCAGCTATTTACTGCTCCTGAGGTAGTGGTCAACCCCTGCTGCTAAACTCCCATTCTCTTCAATTCTGGCCCTGTGCATTGTGTAAATCAGACCATCTCTGGAGATGCAAACATTTGCTTCAAGCTGGGTGTCAAACACCCACCAATCGTATATTGATGATTTATCCAAATGAGTACCGGTATATAGTAATAATAAACTCAGCACTCAGAAAGAGTTATAGTGAATGCAGTGATCTTTTATTAATGTCAATTCGGGATCCTATGAGCAATTAAATAGCAATATTGACATTTTGGTCAAGAACAGACATTCATCAGATAAATTGCTGTGATGTTGATCAGAGGGGCTGGGTCAAAAATAGATTAGGAGGCCATAGGCATATCTGGCTATGAGAGAATATAAGTATGGATTGGAGGGGTGACAGCGGATATACAGTAAAATAGAAAAAGACAGCACCACATACCAAACGGGACCTCAAAACATTGCTCTGTCCGTTTTTGAGCATGCGTATTTTTTAACATGGGGCCCTATGGGAAATGCATGCGTTCACGCATGGCACATATAGGCACCTGCGTTAACGCATGCGTTAACGCATGTGCGTTTCTAATTAAAAAAAATGAAAAAATGACTAAGTCCAAAAACGTTCAGAGGTGCAGGAGGCTCAAAAAGCACCCAAAAAAATTGGATTGGTCATGGAAATCACTTCCAAAAACGGATTTCTATGTGTGACCCCAGCCTTAGTGAAAAAAAAATGCAGCCAAAGTACGGATCAGAAAAGAGTGATCCATTTTTAACTGCTTTTTGAAGAACAGCTCTTGTTTGCAGCTAAAAAAAACATAGCAGAATGGAGGAGAAGAAAAACACCCAGTTTGAATGTAGCCTAATATGTACAGTACCCTGTCTGGCCAATTTTATCTTCTGACATCTGTATCAATGTAGCTGCTGTGGCTCAATTTCTCTTCTTCACAATTGAGTCTACAATAACTAGGCAGTCCAGAGTTGTGTTTTTTTGGCTGCTTCTAACAAATCAGGGATTATGTTAAACTGCAAATGTTGCTACATAAATCTATATAGCAGAGGATTATCTTCTGCCATATGCATCAAAAAAGCAGTGCACATAGTTTCACATTACTGATCTCTCAGAGGCAGCCAACAAACAGCTCAACTTCTTGCAGCCCATTATTCATAGCCCTATCCTGCAGTGCATGTCTCCTTTCTGCCTCTCGTATATAGCCCTATCCTGAGGAAAATGTCATTTTTTAGACCCACTAAATAGAGCTCCATCCTGTAGTACTTTGCTCCTTCAGCACACATGGACACCTGGTATAAGCTCTGCACTGTATTGTAGGAGGCTCTGCCATTTCTTTGATATCATTCCTCCAAGGGGAGTCTCAGTTTTGAGCAGGACTCAAAACAGGAGGAAGCCAGCTGAAAACTTTCTTTATACATGATCAACAAGGAACAATAGAACCACAGCAGGACAGATCTAATAGCAATTTGAGACTTATCTGCTGCTTCAGCATACTGAAGCTGTCAGCACCAACAATGAGAGCCCCGCTATTGAGGAAAAAGTATCTTTATTTCTCTCAAGAGCCTCAAACTTCCAGTTTTAGGGGTGGCACCCTTGAGGTTTCAGTCACAGCTCTGTGCATAGGAAGAGGCGGACGTGACTACAACCCTGACAGAGACCAACAGCCAGCTCACTTTTAGGGTCTGCTGACTATTCACAGAGCAGTGACTGAAGCCGTGCCAGGAGGTAAAAAGATCATTTCCTCCCAGTAGCAGGGTTCTTAAGCAGGCTCTGGACAGCATCACAATGGTATCTCAGGTTAAAAATAGTGATTTGCAAGTAGTAAGATCTTTGGGTTTGGATAGCTCTAACTGAATACTTTGAAATTTATTTGGATCCGAGTGAGTTCCCCATTGACTTGCATTGGACAAGTAACGAGTAACGTGTAATGAAACAGTTCAAAGTATTTGGTTAGAGCTATCCAAATCCGAATATTTCACTACTCACTCATCACTAGTTAAAAATATTTCTTTACCTGACAGGTTTCCTTTAATATGATCATCTCACATACCGCATTTCGCTTTAGTTGTCTTATGATAGCCAAAGCCCAAGCCCATATTTATTCCACAGTCCAACAGATCTAGGTAAGTTATCCATTCCTCTGACCACATAAAGAAATACTGACGCATGTGCATTTAAAATTAAAATTAGGAGGGCATAAGGATCAGACATTATATAAAAAGGTGACACCATACTTAACATTTAGGGCAACGTGGAGAAGAGGCCTGTGGATGGCTTTAAAGAGTGTATGGCAAGAAGACAATTTCAGATAATACATTTCAACTGGAAATCACTGTTTAAAAAAAAAGAACTGCAACAATTCCTTAACAGATAAAGCATCTACTATGTAATGTAATGTAAGATTATGTACATATATATATATATATATACAGTTGTGGCCAAAAGTATTGACAGCCCTGCAATTCTGTCAGATAATACTCAGTTTCTTCCTGAAAATGATTGCAATCACAAATTCTTTGGTATTATTATCTTCATTTAATTTGTCTTCAATGAGAAAACACATAAAACAAAGAATTGTCCTAAAGCCAAATTGGATATAATTCCACACCAAACATAAAAAAGGGGGTGGACAAAAGTATTGACACCCTTAGAAAAATCATGTGATGCTTCTCTAATTTGTGTAATTAACAGCACCTGTAATTTACCTGTGGCACCTAACAGGTGTTGGTAATAAATAAATCACACTTGCAGCCAGTTGACATGGATTAAAGTTGACTCAACCTCTGTCCTGTGTCCTTGTGTGTACCACATTGAGCATGGAGAAAAGAAAGAAGACCAAAGAACTGTGTGAGGACTTGAGAAACCAAATTGTGAGGAAGCATGAGCAATCTCAAGGCTACAAGTCCATCTCCAAAGAACTGAATGTTCCTGTGTCTACCGTGCGCAGTGTCATCAAGAAGTTTAAAGCCCATGGCACTGTGGCTAACCTCCCTAGATGTGGACGGAAAAGAAAAATTGACGAGAGATTCCAATGCAAGATTGTGTGGATGCTGGATAAAGAACCTCGACTAACAACCAAACAAGTTCAAGCTGCCCTGCAGTCCGAGGGTACACCAGTGTCAACCCGTACTATCCGTCAACGTCTGAATGAAAAGGGACCGTATGGTAGGATACCCAGGAAGGCCCCACTTCTTACCCCGAGACATAAAAAAGCCAGGCTGGAGTTTGCCAAAACTTACCTGAGAAAGCCTACAACGTTTTGGAAGAATGTTCTCTGGTCAGATGAGACAAAAGTAGAGCTTTTTGGGCAAAGGCATCAACATAGAGTTTACAGGAGAAAAAAAGAGGCATTCAAAGAAAAGAACACAGTCCCTACAGTCAAACATGGCGGAGGTTCCCTGATGTTTTGGGGTTGCTTTGCTGCCTATGGCACTGGACTGCTTGACTGTGTGCATGGCATTATGAAGTCTGAAGACTACCAACAAATTTTGCAGCATAATGTAGGGCCCAGTGTGAGAAAGCTGGGTCTCCCTCAGAGGTCATGGGTCTTCCAGCAGGACAATGACCCAAAAAAACACTTCAAAAAGCATTAGAAAATAGTTTGAGAGAAAGCACTGGAGAGTTCTAAGGTGGCCAGCAATGAGTCCATACCTGAATCCCATAGAACACCTGTGGAGAGATCTAAAAATGGCAGTTTGGAGAAGGCACCCTTCAAATATCAGGGACGTGGAGAATTTGCCAAAGAAGAATGGTCTAAAATTCCAGCACAGCATTGTAAGAAACTCATTGATGGAAGCCGTTGATCGCAGTTATTTTGGCTAATGGTTGTGCAACCAAGTATTAGGCTGAGGGTGCCAATACTTTTGTCTGGCCCATTTTTGGAGTTTTGTGTGAAATGATCAATGTTTTGCTTTTTGCTTCATTCTCTTTTGTGTTTTTTCATTGAAAACAAATTAAATGAAGATAATAATACCAAAGAATTTGTGATTGCAATCATTTTCAGGAAGAAACTGATTGTTATCTGACAGAATTGCAGGGGTGTCAATACTTTTGGCCAACACTGTACAAGCAGGCAGGGAGGCAGGGTATATAGGAAAGTTAGGTGTGCCAGTATACCAGCCAGCATCACATCTGTGGCTGGTGTGCTGGCTTTAAATCACCTCTATCCATCCCAAAACAGTCCTTGTAAGGATTAATTTAAATCTCTATAGGCAAGAGGGGTAGCTCCATTTTCTAGCCTTCACAAGACGCTGTCTATCTGTATGCAGCATTTGTAGCAGGTGTGTAGCCTGTAATATCTAAGTTTCCAGGGACGTGGAGCAGTTTGCCAAAGAAGAATGGTCTAAAATTCCAGCAGAGCATTGTAAGAAACTCATTGATGGTTACCGGAAGCGGTTGATTGCAGTTATTTTGGCTAAAGGTTGTGCAACCAAGTATTAGGCTGAGGGTGCCAATACTTTTGTCTGGCCCATTTTTGGAGTTTTGTGTGAAATGATCAATGTTTTGCTTTTTGCTTTATTCTCTTTTGTGTTTTTTCATTGAAGACAAATTAAATGAAGATAATAATACCAAAGAATTTGTGATCGCAATCATTTTCAGGAAGAAACTGAGTATTATCTGACTGAATTGCAGGGGTGTCAATACTTTTGGCCACAACTGTATATTCTAGAAAGCCTAATGCATTAGAATCAGTCCACCATCTAGTAGTTTACTTTTTAAGTCAGTCGGTCACCACATCTCTAACGTCTCTTAAGTGACCACTGTGGTCTGAGGCTGGATGTCCCAGCCTGTTGTTCAACATAGACAGAGACTTCCAGCCAAATTTACTCTCTGCCAGGTCAATGGTCATTATACTGTGACCTCCAGGACTCCACTTCCAGAAGTCCCTTCCCAGATTGAACACTGACAGCAGTGTGGCACAACAGAGATATGAAGAACAACACAACAAGCAGGAAGCAGCAGGGGGTTAAGTTTTTTTCTTCCTTTATATTACTTTTATTATGTTTTTGGGTCAGGAGAGACCATAGAGCTCTATTGGGAACATTTAATTTGTAGAAAATAACATTGCTGTGAATACATTTTCCAAGGAAACTCCGTGCGATTTTGCGAATGAATGAATTCAGGTAGCTGATACTAAATAACTTTTGCTGCTGAAGGTGATTCCTCAGCACAGTCAGTCCCAAAGTCGTTATCATCGTGTTTTAATAAAAGTAAAACTTGCAGAACTTATAACTACATTTATTGAAATATTTGTACAGTTCATGACAAAGATCTTATAAGAACACTTCCTACTAGTGTCAAAATGACAAACACTTTAAGACAGGGAGCAGCTGGGCCTGACGGAGGATGATGGACATCTTCCCCTATCATTGCATCTTTATCCTGACGTTTCATTCTGTACATTGTAGATTCAGAAGAAGGATTTAGCTTTAGCGGACAGATTTTATCACTGCAAGATGGAATAGGATGGGTTGTTTGAAGGCAGTTTCATACTGAGAAGTATTTATGTCCAGAAATTAAATGTGTGTTGGTGTTTGGCTTGGCTAAGGATCCAAAAGACAACTTAAATATCTAAAAAGCAGGTCTTAACAATTGCGAGAATATTTCATATCTCTCTATATTTTTAAGCACATGATATCTATAGAGCTGCATACATAGGGTCTATATGCTGCACACATGGTTTGTATGCTTTCATTTTTCATTGGAGAGTCAGTAGACACTACATGTGCTTTATCTAGCGCCATTTTTTAGAAATATTTTGCTACAATACAGAATTTTATGAAGCAAAGTGCTGTATGTTTTCTTCAATAATTACTTTGCCTTGGTTTAAGAGATAACCCTCTCTATATGTCTTTGTTTACAATCATATCAGATCCACGCCACAGTGCAAATGGCTAATACTGTTGATTTTTTAAATTATTATTAATATTATTATTATTATTTATTTATATAGTGCCATTGCGTCCATGGCACTTTACATAAGAAGTGGGGGTAACAAGGACAGGTACAGTGCATATGAACAGTCAATGCTTGCTGATACACGACGGGAGAGGGTCCTGTCCACGAGGGCTCACAGTCTAAAACTATATCTATATTAATGCATCATTTGTAATTGCCTATTATTAAGTTTGCACATTTAGGGTACCTTTACACACGGCTACATTTGTAGCTTGTCTCCAGGTAACTTACTGGTTGCAGTGAAATCATGGAGACATGATTCCATTTGTACACAGCAACAAGATAGAACCATGTATCCATGATTTCACTGCAACCTGTAAGTTACCTGGTGACAAGCTACAAATGTAGCCGTGTGTAAAGGTACCCTAAGAGTTTAATTGGAAATTTTTAAACCAGGAAGTTTCTTCCTCTTCAATATAAAAAATTCACTCAGTCCCCCAGCTCCTTCGATTATACTTAAGGTGCCGATACACACTCTGATATCTGAAATGTCACGCTTTTGAGATCGTTCTAACCATCTCGTTTGTGCATCGTTGCGTGTAAACGCAGGATGTCTGAACGAGAAACCTTTGGATTGGACATCTCAAATTTGAGAGCAGGACCTCAAATCTATCGTTCATCGTCCAATTAACGCTCCAGCAAAAGAGCAGCTTCGTACAGTGTGACACCATGATGAATGATCTCGTTCAAATTTCTCCTATTCCAACCGCTTTATTAAATCGTTCACACAGGTGCGTGGAACGAAGCTGGCGTGATGCCAAATTAGAGATCGCTAACGAGATCCATGCATCTAACACCGCACTAACAATCTCGAAACGACAGCGGTCGCGTGACTTTCCTTATAATCTCGTAAACGAGATCGGAGAGTGTAACGGCACCTTTAGCGCACTAGGATGGATGGGGGTGGATCACCCTGAGACACCAAAGGATATAACCGCATGGTCTGCTGTTCGTCACGGTTATCTTGGTAGGCTGGTTCTCCAGAATGAACCTGTATCCTAACCCCCCTCCCCTCTCTTTCTTTGCTGCTCAATTGGCTTTGTAACCTAAGTAATTATCTTGTTTTAGATTGTATGTTTGGTAAAAATTTCAATAAAAATTTATTGTGGAAAAAAAAAATTCACTCAGTACCACGCAGACTGGTCACATATCTCTAAAATAAACCTTGTTGGAGAGAAAAGATGGAATAGTGGGAAAAATGTGAAAATATGCTTAAAGGGACTCTGTCAGGTCATTTGTCAGTTTTATACTAATAGTACCCTTGAGTAGTGCCTGGGTAGACCATTTAGGATATGTTGGAATCATTATTGTATGCTTTGTAGTTTTCTTGCTTCAATCATCTTCACACCCAGCAGGCAGCTATCTTCATATCTTCAGCAGTAAAAGTAACTGACCGAACTAGTGAATAGTCATGCTCTCCCCTCCCTCCCTCCCTCCTGTGCTCTGCCTCACTTAGGGCCACTTTACACACACCAACTTATCTGTCCAACTTCCGATTGCAGTGAAATCATGGACACATTGCTCCATTTTGTGGCTGTGTACAAATGGAACAATGTGTCCATGATTTTACTGCAACCAGTAAGTTGTTCAGAAGTTGGACAGATAAGTTGGTGTGTGTAAAGTGGCCCTTCCAGTTTTATTTCCATGTTGCTGTCCTGCAAGGTGCTTCTGCTGATGAGAGTGAGGAAGGGAGAGATGGCAGGCACATATCAGATACCTAAGGCAATCTCCTCCATTTGTTTCTCTGAGCACGAGCCATGCTGTCTTTGGCTAGGGTCACACTTGCAGATTTTACATGCTTTTTTGGAGACCTGCGTTTTTAAAAACGCATGTAAAAACGCACCCATAGGCCCCCATGCCAAAAACGCATGCTTTATTAGCAAAAACGCATGCCTAAAGTGCCATGCGTTTTTGGCATGCGTTTTTGCACTTATGTGAGGAGCTGCCTTCAAAAACGCATGCATGGTACATTAGTACCATTTAGTACCATGCAAAAACGCATGCGTATTCCATAGGGGCCCATGTTAAAAAACGCATGCGTTTTCTAAAAAATGCATGTGTTTTTAAATCAGCACCAAAAAATGGTTCATGAACTTTTTTTGGTTGCTGATTCAAAAACGCAAAGAAAAACGCATGGGTGCCTAAAGGCACCTAAAAAATGCATGCTGAAATGAACTAAGCATGCAGAAATGCATGCTTATTTTTAAGGCACTTAAAAAACTCATGCCAAGTGTGGCCATGTCCACACACCCCTGCTGTAAGTATTTAGCGTTCTCCGCTAAATACTTAGGTTTTTCCCGAGAAGGGGAGGTGTGTGTGTGTGCCGCCGCTTTCTGCGGACGCAGTCCATGGTTACCTGATGTGTATTGTGGTAACCATTTCACACAGCAGGCTGCCTAGTGTCCGCTTAAGCCGAGCGCACAGGGAAACTCTGCTAGCAGCCTTTCCCTGTGCGCTCGGGTAAAGCGGACACTAGGCAGCCTGCTGTGTGAAATGGTTACCATGATACACATCAGGTAACCATGGACTGCGTCCGCAGAAAGCGGCGGCACACATGCACCTCCGCTTCTCGGGAAAAACCTAAGTATTTAGCGGAGAACCGCTAAATACTTACAGCGGAGGTGTGTGGACATGGCCTGTGACCCTAGTCTTTGAGAGATTCTGTTTGTTTATTTGAACATTTGTTTGCTGCAGACAAAGGCCCCCTTCTCACCACGATTTTATGGGATCCGTGGCTATCCGTTGTAAAAATGCACCAAAACCATTCATGTCCACACGGTGTGTTTTTGATGCATTTTTGGTGCTCATTTGATGCTTATTTGAAGGTGCTTTGTGTGTATTTCTTTAAAGATATGTGAAATCCTGCTGCCTCCTCCTTCAACATTATCATTACCTACAGATGTTAAAGCAAATTAGGCTCAAAATACACAACACATACACACAGTGTGAACATTGCTGTGCATGTTGAGCTAAAATGATGGTCTATGAGTGAATAACAAGTTAAAATCTGTAGCAAGAATGAAATGCTGCAGATTTTTATGCAATCAAATACACAGAGGATGCGTTGCAGAAAAAAAAATGCACCATGCACACAGGACTTCACAAATCCCATAGACTTGGCTTGGAAAACATGCTGCTGCAAACTTAGTGCGGATTTGCTGAGGATCTGCACCAAATAAACGATGGGATAGGCATTGTGTGAACGGGCACTAAAGTGACATAAATAGGTTAAAAAATAACAAAAAATAATTATTGTATGGATAACCTCTCTGGGTGTCCTGCTCATCACAATCACTCATCTGGTCTTTGTCAAAACTTTGGATCTTCTGATCACAGGGTAGAAACTGCAGAGAGAGTGTTGGGTGGAGTACAAGCTACCAGTTGCACAAGGTGAGACTTCTACTTATAAAGTGATGGCCGCTTTACACGTCCCGATATCGTCGTCCAACAACGATAAAAAGTCACGTGGTTCGTGCGTTGGCACCGATATCGTTCGTGCGTTGTGTGGTGTAAATGTGCAATTCGATGCAAGAACGATGCCAAAACGATATCAGGGGAGAATTGAGCAGGCTCTCCAACCGCCCGATATTGGATGGACAATCTGACAGGATCGTGCTGTGTGACAGCCCAACAACGATTTGGAGCACAACTTCCCCTATTCACTCCCATGTTAAATGGTTGTTCCTGGTTCGCTCGTACAATGGGACATACATCGTAGTTGAGTTGCCTGCCGATATCTCCCTGTGTCGCAGCTCCTATGCGATCTTGGATTTCTGCCACAAATGTGAGCGCTCCCGTGCCGTTGTATACAATATCGGAACGATATCGGGATGCGTAAAGCGGCCATTACAATTGCTGACCAACCACATGTATTACTATCTATTTATGGAAATTTAAGCACAATGTTGTGATGTACGGAGTCAAAAAAAAGATTAAATTATATATAGTGGCAGAAATTGGTCTGTCTAAATGAGTTTTTCTTTAGTGGCAATAAAACCTTAAAAATAAAAAGTTATTTCAACATAATATTTTTCAATTTATTGTCAAAAAGTCACTTATTTGAACATCAGACATGTTCACAAAACATTCGAGTCTCAATTCTTCATGAACTTAGACCCCTGCAAACAAAACATGTCCAAATCCCATGGTGCCTTGTTCATATATTTCTGGCAATTACCATTTTGATTCAACTAATTCCCTGTGCGCCCACACTCAGCCGCCAACTGTTGGTCTCCTGCCATATTTTCAAAGACAAAACTTGCTTTTTAACAGATAAACATTGATGAAAGGTCTTTGCTCCCCTGATGCTTCGCTAGGCACAATTAATGAAAGCATTATGTTATTTCAGATATAAGTCACATATTTGGACTTGTGCCTCATCTTAGTCTGTGGCCTCATTTTACAGCTGCTTCAGATATCTAATGAATAACATGAAACTCAACCATTTTGTTCTGCCCACATCAACCCTGGGTGTTTGCATTGTTGCAGGATTAAAGAAGAGATTTTTTCTGTAATTTGTTGGTTTTTAGGCAGCTATCATTCGTGCCTCCACATGACACAGCGGCATTTATAGCCGGCATGTGCTCTCATTTGGGAAAGGCTGATGTTGGGAGTTTGTAATTAAGACAGCAGTGAAGCATTTGGGAAGTGAATAGCTGAAGGTATTATCCCCCAGGATTCTTCATTTCAAGGGCTTCTTGGCTTGGAGCCAGCTTGTTCCTTTAAGCAGGTCATTAGGCTTATAAGTTTTCGTTGGGTATTGGTAATGCCATACAACCTCATCTCGCTATTTACAGTCTCACGCTGTCTGTTATCAGACAGTTAGAGAAAAAGGGATGGATAGTCCATTAAAAGGACTTCAAATCACTTAAGAACAGTGGGAGTCATCTTTAAGAAGTATGTATAGCAAGCGCTAGGCTAAAGTGCTTTTACCAAGGGAGGCAAATTAACAGACCGAAGCTGGAAAATCAACACAGCCATTGCATTCACTGCATACTTGGGAGGGCATCAACTGGAAAATGCGCTAACATTAGCATTAGGACAAAATCTGCCAATAACTAACATAGCTTAAAATATAAAATGTAAAGAATTTCAATAATTGGTCAAATTTTTCATATTATGCTTCATTTGATGAATACACAATAGTGAAAGTATAAGATCTCTGCACAATGGCGGACTATTGTTTAAATATTCTTATTATTACTTTTGCTCCTGTTTTTAAAGGATTAAATATTATTCTTATTTTTTTATTAGAGGTAAGTAAATCGATTTGTAACTAATTCAATTGTTTCAATTTCAAGATACTCTTTGCAGAAATCAAAGATTTGATTTGAACGAGCCCAGACTATTGTTGGTCGGCCAGCTGGTATTATATTAGAACCTTTTGAAATGTGGAAAAGAGTTAAAACTACAAAAAGATTATACTCACCTGACCTAGGCCCACCCCAGACCTGCCCTGCTGCAGCAGTTCACTGATCAGATATCCTCCAGCCCCCTAGAGTCTTCAAATTGTTTAGTGATAACTAGATCCTAATAGAGTAATATGGAGCTGGCACACATCATTGGCTCTCAGATCCCTTGCACTGTGCTCTAGTGGCACCAAGGAGTTCATAACATTCATCAAACCTGTGTTGCAGATTTGTTTGCCTTCAGCAGAAGTAACAGCAATCAGACATTTTTTGAAGAAACAAGGATTTACTTACAAGATATACAGGAACTTACATATCATCAATAAAAAAATGACCACTACCAGAGAGAGCAGTACAAAAAAAGAAACAGTTAAGATACACTACATATCATTAAGCAACAGCACATAGAATGGCGTCATCTACTGACACTGCAATGTAACTCCTGCAAAATATAATAAGGTTATAGCTTTTTGCATGTGTTTCAACAGCCCGATCACAGCTACATCACTAGCATTTAGAAATTGGACTTAACATATTTATCCATCAGATCTCTCATGCACTAAATTTGTGGTTTAGCTCTACATCACACCTCTACCTAAAAGTGAGTACCATATAATAGTTTTGCAAACTAATAAAATAAAACTATGTAAAGATACAGTTCAGCTCACCCCTTTGCGTCCAAGGTATAAGGTTCCACACCGTCACATGGAGCCGCCATGGTCCTGGCAGCCCGAAATCCAACATGAAAGCACCGACGCTCCAGCAAACACAGGCAAAGGGAGGTGAATATAAAACAAGTAGTTTATTTTCTTCAATTTAAATATGGTAATGCTGTTAGTGAAGTCCCAGTGAGGACAGAACAATGATCCCACGCGTTTCGACTAGGTAGTCTTAATCATGGATTGATTCCATTTTTAAGACTACCTAGTTGAAACTCGTGGAATCATTGTTCTATCCTTACTGGGATTCCCACTACCTGCACTCCCATGTTTAAATTGAAGAAAATAAACTACTAGTTTTATATTCATCTCCCTTGCCTGTGTTCGCTGGAGCATCGGTGCTTTTATGCGAAATAAAATAAAAATAAGGCAAAGAAGTCTGAAGTTATTTCCATAGTCAAAGTAGTGATGTTGAGACCAAATGTGGCTGCCCAGCTCTTGATATTTTAGGTATGAAGAAGTCCCAATCCTGAACCTGAACTGCTTTAGATGCCAAAGGTCTTGTGTCTGTCTCTGGTTTCTATTGTAAACCATGCGCAAATAAAGGGAAGAATGTGTGATCTTTACCAAACACAATAGATTCATCAAAGCTTTCATGTGCCAGAATTCTGTCATAGAAACTTTGAAAATTGACAACATTTAGGCACAACGCCAAGTTCCGCCTAAAGTTTGCAATTTTTAGTGTTTTCACAGCCATTTCCACCAGCTTTGACAAAACATGTGTATCTGGGGTAAGCTAGGGGCACATGAAATGCATGCCACTCATTGGATGCACCTCTTAATCAATCAGGAGCATCTGACTTCAACACACCTCCTCATCAATACTCATGAGAACAATGTCAGTATAGATGAATTGACCTATTAATTCCAAGTGACTAAACCGAGATGTCACTTATAGCATGCATAGTGTAATTTCTTAACCCAGAACAAGGATCCAAAGATCCAATGATCCAAGTGCCATAAGGTAAAAATATACCAAAATGTTAATGGTTATTGTACCCAAGATTTTCTGTTCGATGGGAATATATTCTAAAACACTGATACTGGAATTGTGAATCCAAGTCACGCCATTTTATATTCTTCTCAGCAGTAAAAGCTCCAGAGATACATGAAAAGCAGTGAGATCTCCCCTCTGAGGAGATGGGATGTGACAGAGTGAGAAGATTAACAGAGGGAAGATTGTTCATGAGGAGGTTCAGAGGAACTATGCTCTCCTTCCTCCATGGGGAGGTTTGGCGGTGACTCTCAAACACACAAAAGGGTTCTGCTCACAGATTTAAGTACAAAACTAGAATCTCACCGCTTGGCAATGCAATTCAGTAAAGTCTTATTCCCCAAGAACACACTTGGTGAAGGCAAATACAGAATATATCGTAATGTGCACAAGACAGGCTCTGGCCCTTGAGGTTGTTTTTGTCCACATTTCATAGGTTATGCTTCTGTCACAGGTCAAGTATTTGATGTCAACTTCAAAGAACAATGAAGAAACCTCAGAACGGTTTGCAGCTGTCAGTAATATCCTCATGACCGTTTATTGTTTGGTTGTTGACTCTCTACAGGTGTTTGTTGAGTTTTGTTTTTTCAGTGATATACAATCCATAGAAAGGTTTCGTGTTCAAACCATAATTAGACAAATGAAGAGCAATAATAACATAATTGAACAAGAATAAACATGAACCTAGAAATTGATTAGTTACATTTTGGTTCTCTTTGATAGCGTCATTTAAGAGCTTGTGCAACATTTAGGGGGAAAGCCTAGAAGAAATGGGATGAAACTGAATGGGAGGAGACACAGATTAGATATTAGAAAAAACTATTTGACAGCGAGGGTGATCAACGAGTGGAACAGGCGGAAACTAGAGGTGGTGAGTTCCCCTTCAATGGAAGTCTTCACACAGAGGCTGGATAGATATCTGTCTGGGATAATTTAGTGCAGTGTTTCCCAACTCCAGTCCTCAAGGCACACCAACAGGTCATGTTTTCAGGATTTCCTTATCATTAGACAGATGATGGAATTATCCCCTGTGCAAGTGATTAAATTATCCCCTATGCAATCCTAAGGAAATCCTGAAAACATGACCTGTTGGTGTGCCTTGAGGACTGGAGTTGGGAAACACTGATTTAGTGAATCCTGCTTTGACCAGGGGGTTGGACCAAATGACCCAGGAGGTCCCTTCTAACGCCACCATTCTATGAGTCTTTAACTAGATTGTGAGTTTGGGTGGGTTTTATGGAGTAGCGACAACCTTTATACAGCCTGTACAATGTATCGGTGCTAGATTAGCAATGGAAAATAAATAAATGAAGTGAGTGGTGAGAATAATGACACTGATTCTGTGTAACCTCCATCTAACCTTGAGTGATCTGGTTTGCATCCGACTAAATGTTATATACGCATCTTGAATTCTTAGAGATGTTCTTTATTTCTTATGTCTTTTCTACAGTAAGAGAGTATGAAAGAAGAGAAAACATCTATCAAAAGATATCTTTAAAGAATAGCTGTTAGTCCAAAAATGAGAAGTGTCATAAAGCACAGCGCTTATTTCTACACATTAGATATTTAACATAATGCTTGGCAATATTGCTTCACAGATCACTGAAACATCACACTCAGTCAAAGGCAATGAGTCTCACAAGATATTGAGGCACAATTTTAACAAGTGTCATCCTACCAACAATTCCATGTCAGCAAATATTGAACATTTATGACATATGTGAGGTGTGTCACATTTATAATGTTCCTGATGTATCCATTAAATTTGTTTTTGCTGGAAAAGCGTAGATCATATTTTATTAATATGTTTTAAAACTGTCAGCTACAAGGAATTCATACAAAAAAATGGATTGCAGGTATTATAATTAAATTGTGTAGTTTTTCTTTTTAGATTAGATTTATCACTTAAAAAAACAACTTAGAGAACCTGTCACTTGTTCTAAAATATTGAGTTAAATATCTTATAAATATCCCCAAGCTTCCTTGATTCTGTGGCTCTTTTTCATTCTGTGTTGCTTCATTGCATAGATAGTCATATTTGTTCCTTTGGAGCACAATATGTGAAATCTCTACCTGAAGACCAACTGGACATTTTTTCGGTTTTCTCTGGGGTGTGCGTTTTCACCTCTCCCTCCTAGATTCTCCAATTACAGCTCAATGTCCGATCTAGAGGTCTAGTGTGGTATCCCAGTACCCGACCTACTGCTGAGTAAAACAGTTGTCGTGCGGCAGAAGATTTGTTCCAGAAGTAATTTGGGCACTGTACGTTAGGAAATCTGTCAGATATGTTGTGATGTCTGTACAGTGAGGACTGATAAATGTACATTCTGATTGTACTTTGCTGCATCTAATGGTCGGTGTATGCATATGAAAGTTAGATAATTGTCCTCATACCTAGTGTGGGAGCAGCCTCTACCTCAGGCCTCGGAACCGGTTCAAACAGGCTTCTAATCAGTCTACTCAAGAAAGCAGGATGAAGCGTTACTGCTCTCAGAATGTCTATCCCAGTCCATGCTGAAGGGACATCATTCTCTCCATTTAATTGTCTCCACACAGGAGTGAAGCTTCATACAGCCAGGAGTGAGAAGGCTGAAGAGGTGTCTCCTGCATAAGGTTTATATTGGCTTCATGCCAATATAGTGCAATATGACTTCCACACCATAAACTATGTCTGCCTTACCCATTGCAATAGGAATGGTAGCGCTAAAATTGTAACTCCATACCACCTGTGTGTCGCCACAGGGAGCCGAGCGTAGCCTTACCTGGACATCAGAATCAGGAGCACTGTTGGATCAATACTATGCAATTGTCTCAATTTTTTTAGTGTAAGTGACAGGTCCTGATTAAAAAATGTCATTTTCTGAGACGCATCTATTTCTAGTTTTCTCTCAATCTAGTTGTGTGACACCATGTAAGTTGGACTTTCATTGGTAACATATTGTGGTGCATACAACTTTTTGGTCATCTTTGATTTCACTTCTTGGGGAAAATAAGTTGATGAAAAAGTTGACAATTCTGATAGTTATTTTCCTTTGTTTAAAGCGTGAGAAAATTAATGTAATATTTATTAGATACGGCAATACCAAATGTGTTATTTATTAAAAAATGGCAATGTATAAGTATTTATACTAAATCATGTGTTTTAACAAAATTTTAATTGATGTGAACTTTAAACTGGAACATCTTTCATTGCTGGACAATCATCTTTTTGAATCTTCCTATAGAGCCTTGTTGTTGGCTCCTCCATGTGACAATACCTGAGTGTGGCTGCAGATGGTCCTGCAATTATTGAATTGGTGAGCTAACTCCATCTGCCTTCCCCACCCCTCCTTTCTTTTACCATACTATATATTTTGGCGTTCAAATGTTTCTGGTTCCTGGTTCTTGCAATAAATATATATTTTTTCACTTTTGAACTTTTTTTTACATATTGCTTTTGTCCCTCTGTAGGACTTGAGCCCTTAACTATTTGATTGCGGATTCAATACTCTATGGTATTGCAGTGTATTCTTATTAAAGCTAATTCTAGTAGCCCTCTGGCTGCCATTACAAGTCATCAACACTTAAGAATGCATTGTGTGATGAATGCCTGTGCTACTGTGTAACCATTTAGATGTTAGTGTATAGCAAATGTGTCATCTAACAAGATAAAACCGTTGCAATCTTGGTTGGCTACCACCTCAGACGTCAGTTTAAAGAATAGCTAGTACTTGCCATGAGAGACCAATACCCCCTTCCTAGAAAGAGAATGTATTTGTTAGTACTTTCGTAGAAAGGGGTTTATTAGTTTCAGCGTCATTTGCCCCATGGTGTCCATTCACAGCAGAGGTTTAATACATTGAGGAATCTGTTTGTATTCAGTATCTGAGGGACTATGTGGGAGATTAATGGGTACCATGCATTTCTTTTGCTGTACTTAGACTACTATATTTGATAAGTAAGTTACATTTTCAGGAAACAGAAATAATGGAGCCAAAGTCCACAGCAAAAAATGTCTTTATCACCATAATAAACCCTTTGATGTATGGATATTTCCACCTCTTTTTAATACTTATTTGCCTTTAGCTATTTTACTCACTTTTCCCCTCTAATGATGAGCGAGCATTACCAAGCTCAGGTGCTCAGTAGTTGTTAAGAGCAATTGGATGTTCGGATGGTCACGACTCGAGTACCCGAGTATAATGAAAGTCAATAGGGATCTCAAGCATTTTTGTGAAAGATTTCCTGGAAAAATGCTCAAATTTGCCCATTGACTTCCATTATACTGAGGTATTCCAGTCACGTCCATCCAAGCATTTGACTGCTCTTAATGAGTACTGAGAACCATCTTCTATTTTTGCCTTAGACTTCATAGATGGAAATGTCATAGCTTTTTCTTTCTTATGGTAGAGTTACACACAAGGATATCGTTAACGTGACTGAAATCGTACGAACGATTTGTAATTATCGTCCGTGCGTTGTCACACACAAGAATATCGGTAACGATATCCATTTTGGCAGAATCGGAGGGAGATTTTTCCATCCGATGCTGAGCAATGCCGTTATAATAATGTACCAGCGCTGTGACACAATAGTATATGTTTAAAAAGTCATTGATAAACTTTGAATGTGAAATCCCTTCCTGATTTCACTTATAAAAGCCACTCCTGCAGCTCTATGCTACATGTCGGCACAGAGCTGCAGGAGCGGGTATGAAGCTGGTGTTGTAGGGATTAATGTTATTGTGCCACATGGCCCCAGAGAGTACCCACACTCCCCTGGAGCCATGTAGCCCATTACATTGGCAGCGTAGGGGTAAAATCATTCAGTTATCAGAAACCGCACAATGTCGACTCTGCTACATTCATTCATAAAAAGCCGGCGGTTACTGTCATTGTGCACATACACATTATAATGCTGCACTCAGTCCTGTCTATGAAGGTGCTAACTAAACACAATTCTATTTCAAATATACAATAGTTGCACTCGACATAGACGTATTTCACAATAGAGAAAACTGAAAAATGAAAAAGTAGAGATACTTGGTATTATGGAAATGGCCAAATCGATAATTCACCCAGTTGCCACGTTGCGGCGATCTCTGTTAACTGGGTCCTAACACTAATGAAACTGCCTGATGTCTGTCTGGGCTTTTCCTCATCGGCTGGTATCAGCCCAGACAGACATCAGGCAGTTTCATTAGTGTTAGGACCCAGTTAACAGAGATCGCCGCAACGTGGCAACTGGGTGAATTATCGATTTGGCCATTTCCATAATACCAAGTATCTCTACTTTTTCATTTTTCAGTTTTCTCTATTGTGAAATACGTCTATGTCGAGTGCAACTATTGTATACTGTCATTGTGCAGTGCGGCGTGAACAATTGCTAAACAGCTTCCTGAATAGGGAGCTGTACCAGGTACTAACGCTAGATGCGTACTGTACCCGTCCTTGGCCATGGTGCTGATCGCTTCAGCATTAATTAGCATAGTTATTAATGCTGAAGCGATCAGCACCATGGCCAGGGACGGGTACAGTTCAATTCATTTTGCGTAAGTACCTCGGACAGCTCCCTATTCAGGAAGCTGTTTAGCAATTGTTCACGGAGCACTGTATAATGGCAGGAGCCGGCAGCTTTTTATGAATGGATATAGCAGAGCCAACAGTGTGCGACTTCTGTAAAGTACATGACATAACCTCTGCACTGCCAATGTTTTTAGTTACATGGTTTCAGGGGAGTGTGGACACTCTCTGGGGCCATGTGGCACACTAACATTAACCCATTAAACACCGGCTTTATGTACCCGCTCCTGCAGCTCTCTGCCGACATGTAGCACAGAGCTGCAGGAGCGGCTTTTACACGTAAAATCACGACCGTATCATGGTATTTAATAAACTTTGGTACATGACAGCAACAGGAATAGGAGAAATCTGAAGGGATTGTTCATCATGGTGTCACACTGCCCGATGCTGCAGTTTGCTGCAGCATTAATTGGACGATGAACGATAGATTTGAGGTCAGGATCTCAAATCTTTGATGAACGATTTAACGATTTTTTTGTCCTATATCGCTGGTCTACACGCAAGGACGCCCAAATGATATCTTTTGAACTATCTCAAATCCGTGATGTTTCAAGGATATTGTTCAGGATATCCTTGCATGTAACCCCACCACTAGGCTTCTCCAAACCAGGAAAATCTGTCATATTTAAGAGGGGGGTCACACAGGAAAATGACTGCATCCAACATGTTGCATCTGTTACATGTTGTTGGAATATCACATGTCAATGAGGTTATACAGTTTTGGGATGAAAGTTTGTACCCTGTTTCTTCAAAAATAAACCATCTCCCAAAAATAAGCCCCAGCAGGGTTTTTTGGGCTTTTTGGAGTATGCTTGAAATATAAACCCTACTCGAAAAATAAGACCTAGTTCTGTACTCACAGCTGAAAGTGACACCTGCACAGAAATACACAATGCCGCATCACTCTCAGCTGATGAGTACTGGTCAATTGCAAAGTGATACAATAGTTGATTGTGAAGCAGAAATACAGTGCGAGGTGAATACTATATTCATTCCACTTGCTCCCTCTTATTCCCATTGTGCCTTTTCATCATTAAAACAGTAAAGCTTTATACTTACCTCAAGCTCCAGTGCTAACAGAGGTTTCAGCATTGTTAGGACCTACGGTTACGGAGTCCACATGGCCCTCGACTAGGGTTGGGCTAACCCGAGCTGTAAAGTTCTGGACTCGTACCGAACACATAGTGTTTGGTCATAAGATCCCGAACACACGTTTCCATGTGCAACCCGTGTTACAGTTCGGGTCCAGGGCCTGTAAAATGTAAAAGCATAAAATTAATAATAAACATTATAATTATACTTACCTGTATAGTGACGCATCTCCCCATCCTTCCGACGGTATTCACTGCACTCGGTTGTCTTCGGCTTTTTCCGTCAGTGTTCGCGCGGTGACATCAAGGTTCACCCGCATTCATGGCCCGAGCCATGAACTCAGGTGAACTCTGACTGTCACTGTCAGTATCAGCCCTCTTCTCACTCTGCATAGACGGTTGTCTATGCAGAGCGATGTGGCAGAGCTGACATTGCTATCCCTGTGGACTACGTAGGACGGAGGATTTTTTTTTATAATATAGATGGAGTCTCTAAATGTTTTTTTTGTTATATTTCTAATAAAAATATTTTTTCTCTGTGTTGTGTTTTTTTATCTTTACTAGAAATTCATGGTGTACATGACTAATATTGTCGTGACATCGTGAATTTCAAACTTTGAGTCAACTGAAAATACAAAGCTGGCCCTAACCCCATTATTATCCATCAAGGCACCTGGCACCAGAGCAGCTGGAAGAGTTGGATACAGCACCAGAAGATGGCACTTCTATGAACACGTCATTTTCTGGGGCAGCTGTGGACTGCAAATTGCAGTGGGGGGCCCAGAAAGCTTGTGCCAGCCTGCACTGTGGATTCAAGCCTGCAGCTGCATAGTTGTACTTGGCTGGAAACAAAAATAAGGCAAAGCCCATGTCATTTTTTTAAATTATTTAATGAAATTCATAAAATAATTAAAAAAAAGGGCTTCCCTATATTTTTGTTTCCAGCCACATACAACAAGGCAACTGGGGGTTGGGGCAGCCAGTACCTGCCTGCTATACCTAGGTGGCATACACAAATATGGCAAAGCCCACATAAAATTTTTTTTAATGGTTCATTAAAAAATAAAACAATAAAAACACAAACATATTTAGAGACTACATCTTTATTAACCCCTCAACCCTCATCTCTGTGCTGAAAACTCTCGGTTCTGCTTCATCAGAGACCAAGGGGAAGAACAAAGCTTTCTATCCCATTGGTCCCTGAAGGAGAGCCTGTAGGGCTGCGGCATCATAAGGAGGGTAACTCAGATCACCAGAGGTCAGCTCAGGTCATGCAACCTGAGCTGTCCTTGGGTGACCCCAGGGTCTCTCCGGTTGCAATGCTACAGATCATGCTCCTTACTCCACTTGCGAACTGATCTGTCAGAAGATTACACCAAAAAGCATGAAAATTGCACCAAAAAGCATGAAATCCGTGGCAAAACTGCGGGAAAAAATGTTGTGGTGTTTGTGCTTCTTTTGGCCCAGGAGAAGCAAATGAACTCCTTGGACACAATGCATGCAGTTTCAGGCCTTAATTGCACCAAAAAGCAAGTCCCCTTGGTCTCTGATGAAGCAGAGCCTAGAGAGTTCAGCACAGAGATGAGGGTCGAGGGGTTAATAAAGATGCAGTCCCTAAATGTGTGTTTTTATAATTATTTTATTTTTTAATAAATTATTAAAAAAAAAATTTGATGTGGGCTTCGCCATAGTTTTGTATGCTAATCAGGTACAGCAGGCAGGTACGGGCTGCCCCAACTCCGAGCTGCCTATTTGTGCTTGGCTGGAAATAAAAATGTAGGGAAGCTCTTTTTTATAGACAAGCGTCTATATAGAGCGAGAAGCAGACTGAGACTGACTGTGAAAGTCAGAGTTCACCCGAGTTCATGGTTCACCACACGAACACTGCCGACGCCGGCCAAAAATTGCCGAGCGCCGAGCAGTGGAGTGAATAACTCCGGAAGTTAATGAGCAACCCCGGAAGCAGATGCGGCCAGGAGACAGCTGGACTGGTAAATATAATTATAAAGTTTATTATTGATCTTCTGCTTTATTTTACAGCCCCCACAATCCCATATCTGTGAAGTCCAAGGATGGCGTTCGGACGCAAGTTCACATCATCTCTGGCCCCGAGCTCAAACTTTACAAAAAAACTTGTGCGAACCTGCCGATCCCAAACATCGGGGGGTTCACCCATCACTACCCACGACCAATCAGCACTCGGCATCAGTATGTTCTGCCTTCTGACTCCTGGTGCTGATTATTCGTGGGTCACATGGGCTCTGTAACCGCAGGTCCTGAGCGAGATTAAACAATGCTACCTCCTGCTTATCTTTATAGATAAGTACCTTATTGTATAATATATACTGTACCAGTAGTATGGTAACTGCTTTCCTGTACTGCCTACCAAGTCCACCTCCAAAGTCTGCCTCCCTGCAGATTTGGTCATCTTCAACAACCAGTATACTTTACCCCCACAACATGAGTTCCAAAAGGAAAGGCTACTCTGTGGAGTACAAGAATGGACTAGTGGAGAACGCAAAGGGCAAACATCTTACTCCTTTTAGCATGGAAAGATATTGATTTTTTTGTTCAAACATAAATGTATGACTGCTTAATGATTCATGGTCAAATATAAGCCCTACCCCAAAAATAAGTCCTAGCCCTTTTTTCGGAGGGGGAAAAAAATAAGACACTGTCCTATTTTTGGAAAAATGTGGTAGCTACTATATGTAAATTGTGATAAAGTTTGGTTCATACACTTTCAGAATTCACTCATATTGATGGTGAGAGTAAGCAGTCATTTGACTGCAAGTATGTGATTTGCACACATACGGTCACATGCTGATAAGACTTGCTTGTCCTCTATTATAGACGTGCACTGAGGGAGGACACGCACTTCGAGTCAGAATGTGAGCGTATGCATGCAAATTGCATATCTGTGGCAATGTGAGCTCCTGCTCTCATCGGCTATACTGGACAAATCCTAGCACATCACATTGATGTAATTAAGATGGCTAAAGTCCTATAGAGTCACTGTAAACATTTATAAGAAGCCTATATTACAAGGGGCGTAACTACAACAGGTAGAGGGGTTGCAACTGCACCCTGTATCCTGTGGGGCCCCAAAAGTTCCTTTGTCCTATAGAAAAAGTCTAATACTATTAAAGATTTGCAATAATTGGGGGCCCTGTTGGGGCTTTTGCAACGGGCCCATAAGCTTCAAGTTCGCCACTGAATACAACCCCTTTAACTAAGGTATTAACCTAAAGTCTACAATGGAATTAGAAGGATAATATTCAGATGACAGGCCAAAGACTTTTTTATATTAATTATTGGCACATTGTAATGATGTGACAGCTCCTTTAAGCTACATAAAAGAACAGTTTTAATAACTTGCTGCTGATTTGCTTGTGTTGTGGCACTGAGATACCATCTGTTCTGTCCTAGCAAGTTGTGAGTGTTCTTTCATGTACAGAATTACTTGGTCATAATTTACTAAGACATTTAAAAGTTTGTAAACTTTCATTATGAGAAAGTACTTGGGAAGAGGTGAAGTAAGCAATATAAGTTTTTGGTTAATTTTAAAATAATAATAATAATCATAGAATCATAGAATGGTTCGAAGGGACCTCCTGGGTATGGATGGGTGAACTCACCAATATTCAGGATCAGCGGACTCGCCTGGGCTTTTTTTTTAAATCCGAGTTCGGGGCGAACGTGATTTAAACTTGAGTCCGAACCCCGAACTCGGACTTTAAAGTTTTGGTATGGGGGCGGGTGGATGTAAAATAAAGCATATTCCTATTAAACATAAGCGTTATACTTACTGAGTCCTGCTGTCCCACTTTCTCGCATCCCACTGCGTCTACTACTATATTCACTGCACTGGCACCAACAGCCAGTCACAGACACTGTCACAAATAATGGGCTGTTTGAGTAAATTGGAAACTGCCCATACATTCTAGATGCTAGAATGTATGCACAGGTTTCAGGTTACTCTACCAGCTTATCACAGGTGCCTAATCTCTGTGATAGTGTCTGTGATTGGCTGTTGGGCTTCTCACACATATAGTAGTTTAAAAATAAATAACTAATAAGAAAAGAAATTACGTAGTGCTCCACTGTATTTTTGATTTTCAGCGCAAATAAAGTGGAAAGGTACGGGCTGCGACTCCCAGACTTTACCTTGGCTGGCAATTACAGGGAATCCCATGTTTTAAAATTATTTAAGTAAATAATAAAAAAAATGTGTATGTTTCATCATATTTTCTATTATCAGCCAAGGTAAAACCAGGCAGCTGGTGTCTGGGATTCTCAGTGTTGTAAGGCCCAGGAATTCTGGGCCCCCCAACCTGAATGCCACAGCTCGCAGCCACCCCTAAAAATGGAGCATTCATCATAGCGCCATTTCCAGTTTCTTTCCCTAGTTCTTCCAGCGGACTTGATGGCAGTGGCATGCTGGGTAATAATGAGGTTAATGCCATCTTTGCATTGTCAGCTAGCACTAAGCCCAAAATCTGTGGTGTCAGGCCAATATTACACCCGGCCACCATGAATTTCTAGTAAACATTAAAAAAACACACAACAAAAGTGATTAGAACTAAAAGACAGATATAGGTTCCAGTGAACGAATTAACATTGACAGGATGGTACAGAGGGGAGAGGACCCTGCCCTCATGGGCTTACATTCTATAGGATGATGGGGAGGAGACAGTAGTTTAAGGCTTGCGGGAGCTCCAATAGTGGTGAGACGGCCACTGGTAGTGGTAGTGGTGGTGAGTTAGCTCCCATAGCAGTAGGGTCATTGCAGGCTGTAAATGTTCCTGAAGAGATGGGTTTTCAGGTTCCATCTGAAGGATCCAAGGGTTGTTGAAAAAGAGGAAGAAAACAAACATGAAAAAAAAAAAAGCCCTGGTGAGGAAGTGTATATAAGGGTACCCTTACACGTCACAACTAGTGATGAGCGAGCATGCTCGCCACTACTCGGTACTCGCACGAGTATCACTGTACTCGGGCGACTCGCCGAGCACCGAGTAATCTCGCGATACTCGTGCTGTGCTCGTGGTCGTCATCTCTGCATGTTGGCGCTCTTTTGAGAGCCAGCCCACGTGCAGGGATTGGCTGGCAGACCACTGCAATGCCACAGCCCTGTTAGTTGTGGCATAGCAGTGATTGGCCGGCCTGCACATCGTCACCGAGCCTTTATAACTCCCGGCTCGCTGTGCTTGGCACACAGCCTTCCAGACAGTGAGTGTAGGGAGAGTGTCTGCTGCTGCTTAGGGACAGATTTGCGGCCCTTACAGGTAGATCCGGAGCAGGGCTGCAAACTGCTGCTGCTGACCACAACAGTCCTTCTCAGGACTAATCTAGGAGGATATAGGCAGGGTGATCCAGATCGGAGTCCAAGCTTTCCAGTGACCAGAACAGTCCTTCTCAGGACTAATCTAGGAGGATATAGGCAGGGTGATACAGATTGGAATCCAAGCTTTTCTGTGACCATTAGAGTCACCACGCTCTTGTACTTACTACCTTAATACAGGTTAGGGACTAAAATCGTCTCCTGAAACCATTACAGTCACCAGACAGGTGTACGTACTACCTTAATACAGGTTAGGGAACTAAAATCCTAACTCTTGTGATCTCAACAGTCACCAGACAGGTGTACGTACTACCTTAATACAGGTTAGGGACTAAAATCGTCTCCTGAAACCATTACAGTCACCAGACAGGTGTACGTACTACCTTAATACAGGTTAGGGAACTAAAATCCTAACTCTTGTGATCTCAACAGTCACCAGACAGGTGTACGTACTACCTTAATACAGGTTAGGGACTAAAATCGTCTCCTGAAACCATTACAGTCACCAGACAGGTGTACGTACTACCTTAATACAGGTTAGGGACTAAAATCGTCTCCTGAAACCATTACAGTCACCAGACAGGTGTACGTACTACCTTAATATAGGTTAGGGACTAAAATCGTCTCCTGAAACCATTACAGTCACCAGACAGGTGTACGTACTACCTTAATACAGGTTAGGGACTAAAATCGTCTCCTGAAACCATTACAGTCACCAGACAGGTGTACGTACTACCTTAATACAGGTTAGGTACTAAAATCCTAACTCTTGTCATCAAAACAGTCACCAGACAGGTGTACGTACTACCTTAATACAGGTTAGGGACTAAAATCCTAACTCTTGTCATCAAAACAGTCACCACACTGTTGTACGTCATACCTTTATTCAGGTTAGGGAACTAAAATCCTAACTCTTGTCATCTCAACAGTCACCACACTGTTGTACGTCATACCCTTTCTACAGGTTAGGGAACTAAAATCCTAACTCTTGTCATCTCAACAGTCACCACACTGTTGTACGTCATACCCTTTCTACAGGTTAGGGAACTAAAATCCTAACTCTTGTCATCTCAACAGTCACCACACTGTTGTACGTCATACCCTTTCTACAGGTTAGGGAACTAAAATCCTAACTCTTGTCATCTCAACAGTCACCACACTGTTGTACGTCATACCTTTATTCAGGTTAGGGAACTAAAATCCTAATCTCCTGTGACCTCCACAGTCACCAGACAGTTGTCGCTCTATACAGGCAAAATGCGCAAAGGCGTTGGCAAGGGCGTTGGCAAGGAACAAGGAAGTGGACGTGATGGTGGTGCAGGCAGAGGCCGAGGTCGTGTGCAAGCACTAATTGCACAACAACAAAGGGCCACATCTCCTCGCTCGCACGTCCTGTCCCAAATTCTTGGGGCCCGCAGCAGTACACCACTGTTGAACCAAGACCAGTGTCAACAGGTTGTTACTTGGATAGCGGATAATGCTTCAAGTCAGATGGGCACCTCCACAAACACCCTGTCTTCCGCACGGTCAACTGTCAGTAGCCGTGATACTGCACCGCACATTTCCCAACCTGATCCTCCTTCCTACCACCTGGCCGAGTACACGTCCACGGACATTACTGATCCCACACTAGGATACTCGGAAGAGCTGTTCACGTTTCCATTCGCAGAATCTGGCCTGTCGCCACCTCCTCTTGAAGTGGCTCATGAGGAGATGGTATGTACAGATGCACAAATATTTGAGCAGCCGCGTTATGACGAACGGAACGTTGTCAAAGTGTCTCAACAAGGGGTGGATGATGATGAGACACAATTGCCAGGAAGTCAGGAGGAGGATCAGGGTGCGGAAGAGGAAGACGACGTTGTGGATGATCCAGTAGTTGACCCTACATGGCAGGAGGATATGCAGAGTGAGGACAGCAGTGCACAGGGGGAGGGAGGCGTAGCATCCCAACAGCCAGTACGAAGCAGGGTTGCGTCCGCAGGCAGAAGGCAGGCAACCGTTCTGCGGAACAACAACACGACTCAAGGTGCCTTTGCAAATGTTCGGTCTTCCCGAGTCTGGGAGTTTTTTAAGTTGGCTCCAGAAGACTCTAAAAAGGCCATTTGCCACACCTGCCATGCCACTATCAGCAGGGGTACGAAAACTAGCAGCCTGACCACCACCAGCATGATCAGGCACATGTCAGCCAAGCACCCGACTTTGTGGGAAGTACCACAGAGTCGAGGAGCGGTGCGTGCTGATGTCACTGCTACGTCTTCCCCTGTTGTGCATGCAAGCCAATCCCCTATCCATGCTGGATGCGAACAAGCCTCCGTTCCTGCACCTGAAGTTGCCGACGCACAAATTCCACCACCATCAAGCACGTCCTTGTCCCAGCGCAGCGTTCAATTATCCATTCAGCAAACATTTGAACGCAGGCGCAAATACGCTGCCAATGCCCCACATGCCACGGTCCTGAATGCTCACATTTCGCGACTCATAGCGCTAGAAATGTTGCCTTTCTGTCTGGTGGAGACGGACGCATTCCGCGACCTGATGGCGGCTGCTGTCCCACGTTACTCGGTCCCCAGCCGACACTATTTCTCCAGATGTGCCGTCCCCGCATTGCATAACCACGTGTCCAACAGCATCACACGTGCCCTGAACAATGCTGTTTCAGCCAAAGTCCACCTAACCACAGACACGTGGACAAGTGCTTGTGGGCAAGGCCGCTACATCTCCTTGACGGCACACTGGATTAATATTGTGGAGGCTGGGACCCAGTCTGAGCGAGGGACGGAACACGTCCTTCCCACACCAAGGATAGCAGGCCCTACCTCTGTCAGGGTTTCACCGACACTCTACAGCTCCGGAATGTCATGCTCTTCAGCCTCCTCCTCCTCCTCCTGCGCATCCTCATCCACTGTACCCTCCACACCTGTCCCAAGCTGGAAGCACTGCAGCACTGCCTCTGCAAAGCAGCAACAGGCTGTGCTGAAGCTAGTCTGCATAGGTGACAAACCCCACAATGCAGAAGAGGTGTGGACAGCTCTGAAACAACAGGCAGATCACTGGCTCACACCTCTGAACCTAAAGCCAGGAAAGGTCGTGTGTGACAATGGCCGGAACCTGGTGGCAGCTTTGAGACGAGGGCAGCTGACGCATGTTCCATGCGTGGCCCATGTGCTCAACCTGGTGGTTCAGAGGTTTGTGAAGTCATACCCGGAGGTGTCTGACCTGCTGGTAAAAGTTCGGCGTCTGTCTGCACATTTTCGCAAGTCACCTGCTGCTTCAGCCGGCCTTGCCAGCTTTCAGCGCCGTTTGCGTCTTCCGGCCCACAGACTGGTGTGTGATGTCCCCACGCGTTGGAATTCAACGCTGCACATGTTGGTCAGGATATGTGAGCAGAAGAGGGCAGGTTGTGGACTACCTGCATCACCTAAGCCGTCGGGAAATGGGTCAAACTCCACACATAACACCTGAGGAGTGGAGATGGATGTCGGACCTATGCACCGTCCTCCAAAACTTTGAGGACTCCACCAAGATGGTGAGCGGCGATGACGCCATTATTAGCGTCACCATACCACTACTCTGCCTTCTAAAACGGTCTCTGCTGAAAATAAAAGAGGATGCATTGCAGGCTGAGCGCGATGACTTAGAGCAAGAAACTGTAGTGGGTGTGGGTGAAAACACACAGCCCAGCCTCATGTCATCACAACGTGTAGTGGAGGACTATGATGAGGAGGAGGAGGAGGATGAAGACATGGAGCAACTCTCAGGCCAAATTGGGGATATGACATGCACACCAGTCATACCCTCGATTCAGCGTGGCTGGCCAGAGGACAGGGGAGATGAGGAGGAGGATGAGGAGGAGGAGGACAGCATGTTCAGTCATCGTGTTGGTCTGGATACTGAAGTGATGGCTGTTAAGAGTCTGGCGCACATGGCTGACTTTATGGTAAGCTGCCTGGCTCGTGACCCTCGCGTTCAGAACATCTTGGCCGACAATCAGTACTGGTTGGCAACACTCTTAGACCCACGCTACAAGGAGAACTTTATGTCTCTCATTCCTGAGGCGTTGAGGTCAGCCAAAATGCTGCAGTTCCACAGGGCCATAGTCACGGAAGTTGTGAAATCATTCCCCTCACAAAACGCTAGCGCCATAGGTCAGGATTCGATGGACAACCAAGGCATACGGCCGAGAGGGGCACAAGTCCAATCCGGCAGAGGCAGGGGAACTGTCTTTACGATGTGGGACAGTTTTCTCAGCCCCTCACGTACCACAGCCCCTGAGGTGCGGGGTAGTGCCACCAGAAATGCTAAGTTCGGGCAGATGCTGAAGGAGTACCTTGCAGATCGAACAACTGTACTGCGAGATTCCTCAGTGCCTTTCAATTATTGGGTCTCCAAGCTCGACACGTGGCATGAATTGGCTCTCTACGCCTTGGAAGTCCTGGCCTGCCCTGCCGCTAGCGTTTTATCAGAGCGTGTTTTCAGTGCAGCAGGTGGAATCATCACTGATAAACGCACCCGCCTGTCAACTGAAAATGCGGACAGGCTCACTCTGATCAAGATGAACAAGGGTTGGATTGGGCCAGACTTCACCACACCACCAGCTAATGACAACTGAATTTAATTTTGTTTTTTGCATTTGACATGTACCTCCACTCACCCATGGGTACACACTTCCGGACTTTGGCTAATCGCTGGACTGCTCCTTCTTCTCCTCATGTGACACCATGATGACAGTTAGAATATTTAGGTTCTTATTAGAGGTATACCCGCAGTGGTAAATTTTTTAGCCCATTCTGTTAGAATGGGCATAACAACGACAGGAGACCCGATCCTTTTCAATGGGAAAAATGTTTTTAGGCACTCCTACACGTCTCTATCCAGGGACAAAGAGGAGCCTCCCAATTTTTGGCTGCCCTGACAAAAGGGCTATACTACAATACACCCAGTTGAGGGTTACAGGCCCTACTACATGTCTGTAAGCATGGGTCATTGTTGAACCTTCCAATTTTTGGCTGCCCTGACCAAAGGGCTATACTAGAATACACCCACTTGAGGGTTACAGGCCCTACTACATGTCTGTAAGCATGGGTCATTGTTGAACCTACCAATTTTTGGCTGCCCTGACAAAAGGGCTATACTACAATACACCCACGTGAGGGTTACAGGCCCTACTACATGTCTGTAAGCATGGGTCATTGTTGAACCTACCAATTTTTGGCTGCCCTGACAAAAGGGCTATACTACAATACACCCACTTGAGGGTTACAGGCCCTACTACATGTCTGTAAGCATGGGTCATTGTTGAACCTTCCAATTTTTGGCTGCCCTGACAAAAGGGCTATACTACAATACACCCACTTGAGGGTTACAGGCCCTCCTGCACGTATCTATCCAGAGACAAAGAGGAGCCTCCCAATTTTTGGCTGCCCTGACCAAAGGGCTATACTAGAATACACCCAGTTGAGGGTTACAGGCCCTACTACTACATGTCTGTAAGCATGGGTCATTGTTGAACCTTCCAATTTTTGGCTGCCCTGACAAAAGGGCTATACTACAATACACCCACTTGAGGGTTACAGGCCCTACTACATGTCTGTAAGCATGGGTCATTGTTGAACCTACCAATTTTTGTCTGCCCTGACAAAAGGGCTATACTACAATACACCCACTTGAGGGTTACAGGCCCTACTACATGTCTGTAAGCATGGGTCATTGTTGAACCTTCCAATTTTTGGCTGCCCTGACAGAAGGGCTATACTACAATACACCCACTTGAGGGTTACAGGCCCTCTGCACGTATCTATCCAGGGACAAAGAGGAGCCTCCCAATTTTTGGCTGCCCTGACCAAAGGGCTATACTAGAATACACCCACTTGAGGGTTACAGGCCCTACTACATGTCTGTAAGCATGGGACATTGTTGAACCTTCCAATTTTTGGCTGCCCTGACAAAAGGGCTATACTACAATACACCCACTTGAGGGTTACAGGCCCTACTACATGTCTGTAAGCATGGGTCATTGTTGAACCTCCCAATTTTTGTCTGCCCTGACAAAAGGGCTATACTACAATACACCCACTTGAGGGTTACAGGCCCTCCTGCACGTATCTATCCAGGGACAAAGAGGAGCCTCCCAATTTTTGGCTGCCCTGACCAAAGGGCTGTACTAGAATACACCTAGTTGAGGGTTACAGGCCCTACTACATGTCTATAAGCATGGGTCATTGTTGAACCTTCCAATTTTTGGCTGCCCTGACAAAAGGGCTATACTACAATACACCCACTTGAGGGTTTCAGGCCCTTCTACATGTCTGTAAGCATGGGTCAATGTTGAACCTCCCAATTTTTGTCTGCCCTGACAAAAGGGCTATACTACAATACACCCAGTTCTTGTTTACAGGCCCTCCTGCACGTCTCTATCCAGGGACAAAGAGGAGCCTCCCAATTTTTGTCTGCCCTGACAAAAGGGCTATACTACAATACACCCAGTTCTTGTTTACAGGCCCTCCTGCACGTCTCTATCCAGGGACAAAGAGGAGCCTCCCAATTTTTGGCTGCCCTGACCAAAGGGCTATACTACAATACACCCACTTGAGGGTTACAGGCCCTACTACATGTCTGTAAGCATGGGTCATTGTTGAACCTTCCAATTTTTGGCTGCCCTGACAAAAGGGCTATACTACAATACACCCACTTGAGGGTTTCAGGCCCTACTACATGTCTGTAAGCATGGGTCATTGTTGAACCTTCCAATTTTTGGCTGCCCTGACAAAAGGGCTATACTACAATACACCCACTTGAGGGTTACAGGCCCTCCTGCACGTATCTATCCAGGGACAAAGAGGAGCCTCCCAATTTTTGGCTGCCCTGACCAAAGGGCTATACTAGAATACACCCAGTTGAGGGTTACAGGCCCTACTACATGTCTGTAAGCATGGGTCATTGTTGAACCTTCCAATTTTTGGCTGCCCTGACAAAAGGGCTATACTACAATACACCCACTTGAGGGTTTCAGGCCCTACTACATGTCTGTAAGCATGGGTCAATGTTGAACCTCCCAATTTTTGTCTGCCCTGACAAAAGGGCTATACTACAATACACCCAGTTCTTGTTTACAGGCCCTCCTGCACGTCTCTATCCAGGGACAAAGAGGAGCCTCCCAATTTTTATCTGCCCTGACAAAAGGGCTATACTACAATACACCCAGTTCTTGTTTACAGGCCCTCCTGCACGTCTCTATCCAGGAACAAAGAGGAGCCTCCCAATTTTTGGCTGCCCTGACCAAAGGGCTATACTACAATACACCCACTTGAGGGTTACAGGCCCTACTACATGTCTGTAAGCATGGGTCATTGTTGAACCTCCCAATTTTTGTCTGCCCTGACAAAAGGGCTATACTACAATACACCGAGTTCTTGTTTACAGGCCATCCTGCATGTCTGTATCCAGGGGCATTGGTGAACCTCACAGTTTTGGACTGCCCTTGCAAAGGAAGATACTACAATAGACCCAGTTCCTCAAAATGGGCACTTTATTTCTAGACAGGGCTTCATGTACGTCTCTTGTCAGGGTCATCGGAGTGTCGCACAATGTTTTCACGTCAAATCTTTTATGTAATCACAAAAAGTGACATACACCAGCTGTATCTCACTATTGGGTATGTGCCCTTAACATTTCCAACCTAAATATTCATTTTTGTGTCATTTTGGAAGGTTTTCTGGACACTCCGTAAAATTGGCATGAAACTCGGACAACATTGTTCACAGCTGTGACTTTTGAGTGAGAAATGCTTCCAGGGGTCTTCCCCATGCTGTTGCCATGTCATTTCAGCACTCTTCTGAGACTTTTGTGACATTTTTAGGGTTTTTCCATGCAGCCGGCAGTCATTTCATAAAAATACTCGTGTCTCCCATAGGATAACATTGGGCTCGTTACTCGGGCCGAGTACACGAGTATCTCGGGATGCTCGGCCCGAGCTTCGAGCACCCGAGCATTTTAGTACTCGCTCATCACTAGACACAACATTGCATGCAATTTCACTTGCAACTTACTGGTTGCAGTGAAATCATGGACACATTGTTACATTTGTAAAGGTACCCTAAGGGTGCGTGCACATGATCAGTGGACGCAGCGACTCGCCGTTGCGTCCAAAACGCTGCGTAGTACAGTACTACCATAGTGGATGGGATTTCAAGAAATCCCATCCTCACTATGCGTAACCCGCCCGCAGCGTGTTTGGAGCTGCGGTGCGGGTTGCCGGGAGTCCGCTCCTCCGCAGCATGTTCATTTCATGCTGCGGAGTCGGAAGCAGCTCCCATTGGGTGACTGGAGAGAGAAGCCGCCCTGCACCCGCTGCACATGGTGAGTACAGGGTGGCTGCGGTCTCCCTGCGGCCACCCGCGGATTCACTCAGGCCGGAGGAGCAGCTTCCAACACGCAGCTCTTCCGGACCGTGTGCACGCACCCTTAGTGTATGTCTATCTAATGTAATCTAATCTAATCTAGTATATAGCCTTGAGCTCAGGTGGACTAAATCAGTTTTTTTTGCTTTTATTTGAGCAATTAATGGCACCTTCAGTGGATGGGCCTTTTTTTGAGCATGACGTGCCACGTTGGCTCTCATATTTGGTAACCAATTTGAAGAAAAGTTTGGTAAATTAAAAATATATATTACGTAAGTCTATAAATTTCAAGCTGTATATATAATGTTATCAGAAAGGCAATCAAGCTTTTTTATACAGCGAACATTAAGCAAAATATTACAGAATTTAAAATTTAGCATCGGTGTTTGAGATACTCAATCAATGACACATCTTCAGGGCAGATATTCCAAACACTAAAGTCATAGGTAAGTACGCCTCCTTCTCTACGAAGTTCAAAGAGGTAAGAGCCTTCAAACAAATTGATGGAATGACTGACGTCTGAAAGAAGAAAAAACAGATTTAAAAGTATAAATCAAACCTGCCGCTCTTCAGCTCATCTCTACAGATTCACCAAGGAAATCGATTGCAACTCAAGAAACCCATGTTTTATTAATGCCTGCTGTGGCAGAATGCCTCATTGTAGATGCCGTCGGTTTTGTTCCCTTTTAAAGGGAATTTCCTGTAAAAATAAAAACTAAAAATCTGATGTTAGAAAACAAAAGGCCTGTTTTATTGCTCTCCAGGTGTCATCTGAAATGATATAACTGCAGTATAAAATGTTTTATTAAACTTCTCTGAATAATCAGTTTAAAACAGATTTGAAGATTGAGAAGCTGCTTGTCTGGTTTCTCCTTTTTATCTAGCACAATTTTAACTGAACCTACAGTTCGCTCCTTTCTTTATTTTTCATTTGGCTAAACACAACCTGAGATGAGCGATGAAAGAAAAAAAATGATGATGTGTAACATTTATGGTATTCTGCTATGAGATTGTTACTACCCCCTCCTGACTCAAGCATTGGACCCTGCATGCTTTGCCTTCTGTTGCTGGATCCCTTTACTCATCTGCTCTTGATTATGCACACTAGGTATATCGACGCTTAAGGGACCGTTACACGTCACAACATTGCATGCAATTTCACTTGCAACTTACTGGTTGCAGTGAAATCATGGACACATTGTTCTATTTTGTGGCCGTGTACAAATGTAATAATGTGTCCATGATTTCACTGCAACCAGTAAGTTGCAAGTGAAATTGCATGCAATGTTGCGACGTGTAAAGGTACCCTTAGATATGGAATCACAATCTCTCTGCTGCCTCTCCTGCACCCTACTGGTTCCTGTACAAACTAGCAGTCCATCTGTACAACGTAAAGGTTCCTGCACATACTTGAATAATCTAACCACAGGGCTAGGAGATGACAACTAGGACCTTGCTTCCTGATTTTCGATCTAGTGTTACGTGTGCCTCCTAAGGGACCAGGGGAGATGTTGTTCAGCACAAGAACCACAACAGTGAAAGCATACAGGGAAAGACAAAACCCAAAAGTCGAGTAACACAAGTTATGTGCCCATGTGGAGTAAAGCAAAACAATAAGTGGAAACAAGAAAGACCCGCTAAAAACCTAACCAATAAACCAAAGTAAGTGCCCCTTTCACATCAGTGTTTTTTGCTGATTTGCAGCAGATTCGGCAGATTTACAGTATCTGCCGCATAATGGCTACACTTGTGGCACACTTGCAGCAAGCCCCATTCATTCTCTATGGGACTTGCAGTCAGGTGCGGCAAATGCAGTTTTTGCCATGATCCAGCTCTTGCGACAGTTGCCGCAAGTAAAAAAAAACGCAGCTAGCAGCAGTTTTTTTCATGTGCCACAAGTGCTGGATCTGGCACACCGCACTTGCCGCAACTGACTGCATGTCCCATAGAGAATGAATTGGGCTTGCAGCAAGTGCAGCCATTAGACGGCAGATGTGGCAGATGGGGGTAAATCTGTCGGATTTGCTGCAAATCAGCAAAAACGCTGAGGTGAAAGGGGCCTAAAACAAAAGAGATAACTCAGTACAAATTTAGATAGGATTACCTCTTGGACAAAGACCAAGCAGCAGGATTGTTAGGTGTACAGTGGAGCAAACTATATTAATTGTGGATATGCTGTTTGAAAGCTTTTGGGGGATCTTCCGTGCAAATATCCCCCTTGTATAAAGGGCAATATGTAAAAGGGTGTGTAGGCTCAGCGTAATTCCTATATTCCTGTATACATATTGTTAGCTATATTGATATATAGTAGACAAAAGCAATCGATATAAAAGAATTGCACTGAGCCTACACACCCTTTTACATATAATCCAAACAGCAGGGCTGATACTCCTTAAGGCCCCGTTACACGGCACAACATCGTTAATGACATCGCTGATATGTCACGGGTTTGGAGGCGTACTAGCGACCCCGTTATTACGTCATTGAGTGTGACTCTGGCAAGTTTGTACGATAAATTGTTGAATCGCTGATCACAGGGTTTAGAACATGTTCTAAAACCATAGAATCAACGATCTGTCAACCTGCTATATGGTTGTGTGTGACACCGCGATAATGATGTCTTGGAAGACTTCGCCCATTTACAGCAATGAGCAGGTATCGTTCGCGGGGTTTGCGAACGATACCTGCTCACAACATTATTGGTGAGTTGTCCACGATATCTAGACGTGTGACATCTCACCAACGATGTCAAACCGATGTCTGCAACGATCGCGCGCCCACAAGATCCTTGCCGACATTGTTCCAATGTCGTGCCATGTAACGGTACCTTTAGAAGAATACATGATTAATGAATATAACCAGCAATGAAAGGAAAATTTATATAGCAACAATTAAATGGTACGTGGACAGAGACAATGAACAAAAGAACACAGGTGATCACTGAACATCATAAGGAAAGCAGTAACTGTAAAGGTAAACAAGAATCTAGCAGTTCTGAAAGTGGAGCAAACGTTCAATGGATCAAACGATTTCTTTTTTTTTGTTAATTTTATTTTTCCCCTTCCCAAGTTTAGCACAAATTGCACTTCTCCCTGCTGGATTAGTGGGACTGTAGTCTTTGGGCTACACCTCAAAGCCCTTAATGGGCTGTGCCCTTAATGTACTTTGCACCATTGTAATGGAATCTGCTGATTCCTGTGGAACTTTCCTTACATATATTGTGTATATTGATAATAGACGTATTATAGTCTGTGCCACAGTAAAGTTTTTTTACTTCACTCCTTGTGTGCTGAACTGTTTCTGTAAAGAAGTGCTTTGATGCTGTTAATGGGGGAGGTTGCCTTTAAATACTCTAGGCCTCTCAGCCATTGGTCGAGAGGTACTCCCAAGTTAGAGTGCACTGGCCCTTTAAGGCAAGGTAAAGTAGCCCGGCCGCACCGTAAGCATTCTCCAGTGAGCCTTGCCATTAATTCACTGGCTCCGGAAGCCGACAGATGAAGCAGGGATCGGGATAAGCAAGGGACATTATCTGTGAGAGTGTTGACACCCCTGACACATGGAGTGCAGAGATGCTGATGGTGCAAAAGCTCCTTCCGCAGACACTGCAGAGCCATGCCAGCTACACACCTATTGGCTGCCCACTGTGTTTCACAGTGTATTATTGTACTACTATTGGTGGGAAATGAACTCAAGAATAGAGATGAGCCACCACCCTAGTGTTCGAATTCAATTCGCCAAATTGGACATTTGTTCGTCGAATGTTCGTCAAACACCGTTGAATCCCATTGAAAACAAAGGCAGCCAAACATAAATACATACAAACACATAGAAAACACCTTCTAAAGTGTCCAAAAGGTGACAAACTACCGTATATACTCATGTATAAGCCGACCCGTGTATAAGCCGACCCCTCTACTATTGCCCCCAAAACCTGGGAAAACCTATTGACTCATGTATAAGCCGAGGGTGGACCCCAGCACAGGTATACAACCCCCAGCAGTGTGGTATACAGGCCCCCCCAGTGGTACACAGACCTCCCCAGTGGCAGTATACAGCAGCCTCCCCAGTGGTAGTATACAGCAGCCTCCCCAGTGGTAGTATACAGGGCCCCAGCAGTGGTATATACAGGGCCCCAGCAGTGGTATATACAGGGCCCCAGCAGTGGTAGTATATACAGGGCCCCAGCAGTGGTAGTATATACAGGGCCCCAGCAGTGGTAGTATATACAGGGCCCCAGCAGTGGTGGTATATACAGGGCCCCAGCAGTGGTGGTATATACAGGGCCCCAGCAGTGGTGGTATATACAGGGCCCCAGCAGTGGTGGTATATACAGGGCCCCAGCAATGGTGGTATATACAGGGCCCCAGCAGTGGTGGTATATACAGGGCCCCAGCAGTGATGGTATATACAGGGCCCCAGCAGTGGTATATGTCCCCCAGGCTGCGGCACTCATTAAAATAACAAACTGTTCATACATCACCTTTCCGGCGACCCCTGGCTGGCAGCGCCGCTCCTCCGGTCCCGGCTTCTTCTTCCTGCTTGTGCCGGCTTCTATTCCTGTGGCCGACGCAGCAGATGACGTCATCGGCTACGCCCGGTCACATGACACCGGCACAAGCAGGAAGAAGCCGGGACTGGAGGAGCGGCGCTGCCAGCCAGGGGTCGCCGGAAAGGTGATGTATGAACAGTTTGTTATTTTAATGAGTGCCGCAGCCTGGGGGTCAGATATTGAGGGGGGGGCTGTAGATCACTGATGGGGGGCCAGTGTATTGCAATATGCACGCCATCCCCCCGCCGCTGATGAACGGGGGGATGCCGTGCATATTCATTACACTAATGAGGCGGCCCCACGTGACCTCCTGCGGTCACTGCGGCCCCCCCTGCCTCCTCCAGCCCCCGGTTACAGCCCCCCCCACCAAGCATATACTGAGTGACTCGAGTATAAGCCGAGGGGGGCACTTTTCAGCACAATAATTGTGCTGAAAAACTCGGCTTATACTCGAGTATATACGGTACTCAGAAGATACAACAAACATGGAAAAGTGACAAATACATAAAAATTCGAAAAGAAAAGAGATAGACGAGTAAAAGGGGGAGGAGACACAGATATAGGCATGTCATGCCCTTCCAAAATCAGTTTTTACTACAGTAGTTGTAAGACATCATGCACACGATGAGTAGTTGTTGAGTTTTACTTCAGTATCTGTAAGGAAACGTCAAGAAGATGTGTATTTGGTGCATTTTACTTCAGTATCTGGAAGGCCATGTGCAGATGATGATTATTTGGTGCGTTTCACTTCAGTATCTGTAAGGCCATTTTGCAGATGATGATTATTTGGTGCGTTTCACTTCAGTGTCTGTAAGGCCATGTGCAGATGATGATTATTTGGTGCGTTCCACAAGCCTTTAGTCTCCCCATGTTATCTGTAAGATTTGTGACCAAAATGTAAGTAGCGGCCAATAAATCTGGTTAACTATGAAGACAGCAAGAGAAGGGGCTGCTGTCCAATTCTTACCATCCCCACGAGTTGTGCGTCAATCCTCTGTATGTAGAAGTTCCTCCACTGCTTCCGCCTCCTCAACCACGTCTCGGTCCTCCACCTGCACCCAAAGCCTGTCTGAAAATGCCACCCGCGTTCTAACTGTGCACAAGGAATCCTGCACACCTACTTACTATGATGGCAGCAGGGCTCAACGGCATCAGGCGGTCTTTACCTTGAAATGTATGGGAAATGTGAGTCACACAGCTGAGGAGTTGTGGTTTGCTGTGGAAAACGAGTTTCATCAATGCTTGTGTCCACCGAACCTGCAGCCAGGGAAGGCCGTGTGCGACAATGCTGCAATGCCGGGTGCAGCCCTCTGCCGGGGCAATGTGACACACGTGCCTTGCATGGCTCACGTCTTAAGCCTGGTTGTACAGCAAATTTTTGCACACTATCCGTCCCTAGATGGTCTTCAGCAGAGGGCACAGTCGCTGTGTGATCCCGTAGCTCAACGACTTGCATCTCTACAGAAGTCGTTCTGCCTGCCAGTTCACCGGCTGAAATCTGATGTGCTGACACAATGGAATTTAACTCTGCACATGTTGCAGCAACTGTGGCAGCACCGACGAGCCCTGGTACAATAGGTCATGACATACAGGGGTGAACCTAGCCTCTCTGCTGCCTGAGGCGAACTACAGAACGGCGCCCCCCCCCCCTCCCGCCTCAAGGATGTCAGCGCCATCACACACACATAGAGGAACCACAGAAGAATCCAGAACAAGGGTCATTAATGGCAATGGCGGCTTGGCACAACCTACAGACACACAATAATGGCGGCAGAGCGGTGCTCCTGTAGCTGACACAGTCCTGCATCCTTATAACACAGGAGGCAGCACTGATTGCAATCTATTATCTCTGGTACATGCCTACAAAACTCTGGGCAGCTCCAATGTGGTGCTGCCTGGCACCGACTAGTCAGACATGTCCACCATGCCCCATCATCCACACACCACACGTAACGATCTGCAGTCTAAGCATCAACAAGCCGCCACCACACTAAGGCTACCTTCACATTTGCGTTCCCCTCCGCAGCATTCTGTGGAGGGGATCCACAATGTGACCGCAGCACCGCAAGCCCCTATCTTTATAATGGGAGCGCACGGTGCTGTGCTTGACTGCGTATGACCGTGGGCACCCATTCACTGCCATATGTGATCTGTGCGCAGGCGAATGCCTGCGCACAAATCACCCAGTCTCGTCCGCACCAGTGGACGAGACTGGGTGATTTGTGCGCAAGCATCCACCTGCGCACAGATCACATATGGCAGTGAATGGGTGCGCACAGTCATACGCAGTCAAGCGCAGCACCGTGCGCTCCCAATATAAAGATAGGGGCTTGCGGCGCTGCGGTCACATTGCAGATCCCCTCCACAGAACGCTGCGGAGGGAACGCAAATGTGAAGGCACCCTAAACTGGTAAAATTTCCCAACAGACCATGCCTCCTCCCGGAATACTTAGCCAATCACAAGTGCTGCACATGGGGCTATTCAGAGTTAATAGCAGGTGCCGAACAAGTGGGTTAAGGAAGGGATGTGGGAGCGGAAAGTGGGACAAGCAGTGCACGCGCCATGATAATTTAGAGGCCTGCAGTCACCTAGACTTTCATCTGAAACCTGGACATGCCCTTTAATTATAATATTAAACACCTTAGCCCACTTCTAACAACGTGTAACATACTCCAGCAGTCACTGTACCTGTAAGTGTAAAAAATAAGCATATGGATGATTGGTCACATGACGTCTACTCAGACCACGGGAGGCGGGGGGGGGCGCCAAGCTGAACTCTTGCCCCGGGCGCCAGAAAACCTAGATACACCTCTGCTCCTGGGTGCACATGCATACAGTGCAGGGTTACTCCTGGGTGCACATGTTTACAGTGCAAGGACACCTCTGGGCAAACGTGTACGGTGCAGGGTCACTCCTGGGCACACATGTCTACAGTGCAGGGTCACTCCTGGGCACACGTCTACAGTGTAGGGTCACTCCTGGGCGCACATGTCTACAGTGTAGGGTCACTCCTGGGCGCACATGTCTACAGTGTAGGGTCACTCCTGGGCACACATGTCTACAGTGTAGGGTCACTCCTGGGCGCACATGTCTACAGTGTAGAGACACTCCTGGGCGCACATGTCTACAGTGTAGAGACACTCCTGGGCGCACATGTCTACAGTGTAGGGTCACTCCTGGGCGCACACGTGTACAGTGCAGGGTCACTCCTGGGCGCACACGTGTACAGTGCAGGGTCACTCCTGGGCGCACACGTGTACAGTGCAGGGTCACTCCTGGGCGCACACGTGTACAGTGCAGGGTCACTCCTGGGCGCACACGTGTACAGTGCAGGGTCACTCCTGGGCGCACACGTGTACAGTGCAGGGTCACTCCTGGGCGCACACGTGTACAGTGCAGGGTCACTCCTGGGCGCACACGTGTACAGTGCAGGGTCACTCCTGGGCGCACACGTGTACAGTGCAGGGTCACTCCTGGGCGCACACGTGTACAGTGCAGGGACACTCCTGGGCACACGTGTACAGTGCAGGGACACTCCTGGGCACATATGTGTACAGTACAGGGACACTCCTGGGCACATATGTGTACAGTACAGGGACACTCCTGGGCACATATGTGTACAGTACAGGGACACTCCTGGGCACATATGTGTACAGTACAGGGACACTCCTGGGCACATATGTGTACAGTACAGGGACACTCCTGGGCACATATGTGTACAGTGCAGGGACACTCCTGGGCACATATGTGTACAGTGCAGGGACACTCCTGGGCACATATGTGTACAGTGCAGGGACACTCCTGGGCACATATGTGTACAGTGCAGGGACACTCCTGGGCACATATGTGTACAGTGCAGGGACACTCCTGGGCACATATGTGTACAGTGCAGGGACACTCCTGGGCACATATGTGTACAGTGCAGGGACACTCCTGGGCACATATGTGTACAGTGCAGGGACACTCCTGGGCATATATGTGTACAGTACAGGGACACTCCTGGGCACATATGTGTACAGTGCAGGGACACTCCTGGGCACATGTGTACAGTACAGGGACACTCCTGGGCACATATGTGTACAGTGCAGCTCCTCTCACCCCCTCTCTCCTTCCAGCTCCTCTGTCCTTGCAGCTCCTCTCACCCCCTCTCTCTCCTTTCTCCTTACAGCTCCTCTGACCTCCTCTCTCTCCTGGCACCCCCTCTCACCTCCTCTTTCCTTCCAGCTCCTCTCTTCTCAGACCCCCTAATTGCATCCCTCTCCCCTCCTCTCCTTGCAGCTTCTAATCGCACCCTCTCTCTCCTGCCAGCTCCTCTCTCCTCCGCTTTCCTCTCACCTCCTTTTCTCGCATCCCCTCTCTCCTTCAGGGATCTCTCTCCTCCGCTCCCCTTGCAGCTCCGGCCTCCTCCAGCATGTGTCCCGCGCTCTGCCCTGCGGGACACTCACTGATGACGTAACCGCCCTCTCCGTGCAGAGCAGAGCTGCAGGGGGGCGGGAGATTTGAAAGCAGACAGCGGCCGGCGTGCTGCACTGCTTTAGTATATATCGGGGGCGGCGGCCGCGGCTCCCATGCCAGTAACTATCTGCAGGGAACCTGCCACCTTGCCGCCCCCTGTATGGCGCCGCCTGAGCTAACACTTCATGTTGGCTCATGGTTAATGCGGCCCTGATGACATATAACCTGCAATAAACAAGAAGGAGAGAGGAGGCACAATGGTGCAATACCGTCTGTATAATAAATCCCTCAAGAGGATTATATATATGTGCACTAACCTGATAATGTTGTGCAGGCCATGCACAACACTGGTGTGAGCGTTCTCATTTTTCGGGATCTGGGGCTGTGTGATACCTTATTTTTTGCGTCTTTCTAATGTTTCTGTTTCTAATGATGCCATTTTTGGGTGGATGCGCTGTTTTGATCGCCACTTGTTGCATTTTATAGCAATGTTGTAGAAACCAAAAAAACTTAATTTTGGAGTTTGAAACATTTTTTCCGTTACGCAGTTTACAGCTCTCATTAATTGATTTTATATCTTGATAGATCGGGCGATTCTATATGCGGCGATACCAAACGTGTATTTTTTTATTTTTTATTACTTTTATTGTAAATGGGGAAAAAGGGGGGTGATTTAAACGTATGTTTTTCCCATGTTTGTAAAAACTTTATTTTACAATTCTTTACATTCTTATTAGGGATGGGCGAATCTACTCGCTAGGACTCGTTACTCGGCGAGTAGTAAGGGACTCGCAGGACTTGGTACTCTGCGAGTTTCCCAGTGATTACTCGCACGAGTCCAATGCAAATCAATATCAATCCTAGTTTTGTCAGAAACGCTGACAAAACTAGGATTGCCATTGTTTGCATTAGACTCGTGCGAGTAATCACTGGCTACTGTGCCAGTGATAGCAGGGAAACTCGCAAAGTAACTGCTGTTTCTTTGCGATTCGAGTCCAGCTGTCTTCTCTGTGCAGCTCCAGGGTCCTAGAGCCCGCCTGCTGCCTGATGTAGCAGTGCTGAGATTGTTCTCAGTCTGCTCATTCCCTGTGCATAGACATCTATATTTATGCACAGGGGATGTAGCAGAGAGGACATCGCGTTTTGGACTGCGTCGGACGGAAGAGGATTTTTTTAATTAAAGATGGAGTCCCTAATGGCTTTTTTTTTAATTTCAAATAAAAAATTTTCTTTGTGTTGTGTTTTTTTAACCCTTTATTGGAGATTCTTAGTGGCTGGGTCAAACGTGGCCTGACATTAAGAATCTCGGGCTTAATACCAGCTTGTATAACAAAGCTGGTATTAACCCCTTTATTACCCAGCGTGCCACCGCCACCAAGGCCGCTGGAAGAGCGGGGTTCAGCGCCAGAGGATGGCGCTTCAATGAACGCGCCATCTTCTGGGGCGGCTGCGGGCTGCAATTTGCAGCGGGGGGTGCCCAGAAAGCTTGGGCATCCCTGCGCTGCGGATTCCAGCCCCCAGCTGCTTAGCTGTACCTGGCTAGACATAGAAATTGCGCGGAGCCCCACGCATTTATTTTTTTATTATTTAATGAATTTCAAAGTCAGAGGCTCAGAGTCAGAGTCTCGGAGTCGGAGTCTCCTCAGAGTCGGAGTCTCAGAGTCGGAGTCTCAGAGTCGGAGTCTCCTCAGAGTCGGAGGCTCAGAGTCGGAGTCTCAGAGTCGGAGTCTCCTCAGAGTCGGAGTCTCAGAGTCGGAGTCTCAGAGTCGGAGTCGTCTCGGAGTCGGAGTCGTCTCGGAGTCGGAGTCGTCTCGGAGTCGTCTGAGTCGGAGTCGTCTCGGAGTCGGAGTCGTCTCGGAGTCGGAGTCGGAGTCGTCTCGGAGTCGGAGTCGTCTCGGAGTCGAGTCGGAGTCGGAGTCGGAGTCGTCTCGGAGTTGAGTCGGAGTCGTCGTCGTCTCGGAGTCGTCTCGGAGTCGGAGTCGTCTCGGAGTCGGAGTCGTCTCGGAGTCGGAGTCGTCTCGGAGTCGAGTCGGAGTCGGAGTCGTCTCGGAGTCGGAGTCGGAGTCAAGTCGGAGTCGGAGTTGTCTCGGAGTCGGAGTCGTCTCGGAGTCGGAGTCAAAAAAATGCGTGGGGCTCCGCGCAATTTCTATGTCTAGCCAGGTACAGCTAAGCAGCTGGGGGCTGGAATCCGCAGCGCAGGGATGCCCAAGCTTTCTGGGCACCCCCCGCTGCAAATTGCAGCCCGCAGCCGCCCCAGAAGATGGCGCGTTCATTGAAGCGCCATCCTCTGGTGCTGAACCCCGCTCTTCCAGCGGCCCTGGTGGCGGTGGCACGCTGGGTAATAGAGGTTAGGGCCAGCTTTGTATTATCAGCTGGCCCTAAGCCCGAAATTTATGGCGGTCACGCCAATATTAGACATGACCGCCATGAATTTCTATTAAATTGTTTTAAAAAAAACACAACAATTTTTTTATTAGAAATAAAAAAAAAAGCCATTAGGGACTCCATCTTTAATTAAAAAAATCCTCTTCCGTCCGACGCAGTCCAAAACGCGATGTCCTCTCTGCTCATCCCTGTGCATAGATATAGATGTATATGCACAGGGAATGAGCAGACTGAGAACAATCTCAGCTCTGCTACATCATCTCTGTGCACAGACATTCATGTCTGTACACAGGGAATGAGCAGACTGAGAACAATCTCAGCACTGCTACATCAGGCAGCAGGCAGGCTCTAGGACCCTGGAGCTGTGGCAGCCAGCACACAGAGAAGACAGGACTCTTCTCTTATCTGTGCGAGTTTCCCAGTGATTACTTACAAAGTAAACGAGTCCAATGCAAATAAATGACAAAACTAGGATTGCTTCAGGCTGAAGCTTCCGAGACACATCTGCGATTTGTAAATCTCACACTACTCGCTATTACTCGCTTCCCCATTCATTAACATTGGACTCGCTAGACTCGCAACGAGTAGCGAGTCCTGGGCTCGGACTCGCTAGAGTCAAGCGATTCCGAGTAATTTAGGATTCGCCCATCACTAATTCTTATTTTTACACAGCCCCTTACGGAGGCACAGCACTGCAGCATTCGATCACTTCTGACAGATACCAATAAGCTGCAGCTCTGTCAGAATTGCGGATGCTGAGTGGTTGGCAGCGCTTGCCAACCACTCTCCAGAAGCACTCCGTGACAGTTTCCGAGGTCAAGCTAGGACCCCGGGCTGTCACGCGAGTGCCTGACATCTTGCGATCTTATTGCGGTATCTCCAATGCAGGCGGGGAACAGCGCATTCCTCACTGCGGTGCCTTTGGTTTCAAAGGGTTAACAGTATTGATCAGATCCCGGATCCGATCGGTGATGTTAGCCCCACATCTCAGCTGATGAGATCAGCTGAGATGTTGGGTGTTTGATGTGAGCTCCGCGCCGGAGCTCACATCAAACACCGGGACACGGCCCATGACGTTGTACAACATCATAGGGCGTGAAGGAGCTAAAAAGAATATTGTTTTTGTGATAAGAAAACTAATTATGAACCACAAAAAAGGGATAATTTTTTTTTCATCTCTGGTTGACTGGCTATTACTTCTCCATATTCACACAATCATCTAATATATACTTAACTTAAATGGTCTGTCATCCACTTCCAACTGGATGTCCTGGAACCCCAAAATGCACTGCACCGCCCCGGAAGCCATATTAGCACACATAAATGGTGAGTGTGGTATATGGTGTAAACTAGTGGGGGCATAGGCAACAGAAGCTGCCACAGCACACGCCACCCACCTCCCACCGCACTTCTCTTGCCATCCATAGACCCCCCCGCACACCTCCCAACGCACCTCTCCCGATGCCCCCACAGACTCCCACACCTCTCCCTACTGATAGTCTGCAACTTACCAAGGCACAGGACCTTTGGTGATGTCACAGTCATGTGATCATTCACATGACTATGACATCAATGCAGGCCCTGTACTCTTCAATGCGTCACAGCTATGACATGGAGCCATCACAGCTGAGAAGGAAGGTAAAGGGGCAGAGAGAGTGCGGGGGGGGGGGGGTGGAGCAAAGACAACATGGGGGGACAAATAGAGGCAAAGGGGCAAAGACAGCTCAGTGGGGCAGAAAAAGAACTCTGGCCCACTTCATTCTGCCCCTGCTCTGTCCCACTCTACTCTACCCCTGCTCTGCCCCACTCCATTCTACCCCTGCTTTGCCCCACTCCGTTCTGCCTGACTCCACTCAACCCCTGCTCTCCCCTACTCCACACTACCCCTGCTCTGCCCCACTCCATTTTGCCCCTGCTCTGCCCGCCCCACTATTTTCTGCTCCTGATATGCTCCATTCCATTCTGTCCCACTCCATTCTGCCCCTACTCTGCCCTAATCCATTCTGCCCCTGCTCTGCCCCACTCAATTCTGCCCTACTGCTCTCTGCTCCCATCTATTTTTCCCCTGCTTTGCCCCACTTCATTCTCCCCCTGCACTGCCCCACTCCATTATGCCTCACTCCATTCTTATCCACTCCATTCTGCCCCACTTCATTCTGCCCCTGCTATGCTCCACTCCTTTTTGTCCCTGCTCTGCCCCACTCCATTTAGCCCTACTTCATTCTGCCCCACTCCACTTTGCCCCTGCTTGCTTTGCCCCACTGCAGTTTGCCCTTGTTCTGCCGCACTCCACTGTGCCCCTGCTCTGCCCCCGCTCTGCCCCTCAACATGAGAGCAAGCACAGGGAGTGCAGATCCACCAAAGGGTTGTGCATAATGACCACAGGGGAAGAGCACAGAGATAACAAAGGGGGCCAAAGAGACAGTACAGGCGGGGGCTAAAAGCAACTACAGGGTGGGGCAGAGAGCCACTATGGGCAGCGGGGGAACCAGAGAAGAACCAGAGAGGGCAGAGAGACAGCGGGAAGGGGGGACAGAGAGCTCACTCAGAGCTATGAACGGGGAAAGCGAATTGCATGGGGTGGGGCTGGGTAGCACAGGGTGGTGCCACACGACTGCCAGCGCCATAGATCCCACCCCCATCGTCATGTCACTACTCACCCAATGCGTTAGCATCGGGCTCCCATCTAGTTGTAAATAAGCACCAGTACTTTGTGACGCCCCCACCTCATTGTAGATTGTAAGCTCTTACGAGCAGGGTCATCATTATTTTTACTTTAATATATTTTTTATAACTATTACTTATGACTGGTTGTATATGAACCTCTGCATGGTAAAGTGCTGCAGAATAAAGATAACACAGGTCTACAAATAAAAAAATTTCAAAATCTGTAATCTTTAGATTTTTGGGTGCGCTGACTCCGAAAGTGACCTACATTTAGTCATAGGACATCACGCTTTCTAACCCTTTAGGTTACTATGTTAAATAAGGCAATATCTCAAAATAAATAAAAATAGGCTTATAAAGTTAGGTTGTTATTACAAATTTTTCATTAAAATAATTTTTTTTAACTTTAGCTCACTAAGGGCCCTTTCACACTTGCGTTTTTTTCCTGATTTGGAAGATCAGAGAAAACCAGATTCTTACAGTATTTTGCACATTCACTTTAATTTTGTCAGGTAGAATGTTGTTGCTTCATGTTTTCTCCTGAAATCATTAAAGAGAATGGGCAAAAAAAATGAATCCTGTAAGAATCAGGTGTTTTCCTGATCTTCCAAATCAGGAAAAAACCCAAAGTGTGAAAGGTCCCAAGGCTGCTTTCACACTGGTGTTTTCGCCAAAATGCGGCAGATGTGGCAGATTTACAGCATCTGCCGCCTAACAGCCGCACTTGCGGCACTCTTGCGGCAAGCCCCATGCATTGTCTATGGGGCTTGCGGTAAGGTGCGGCAGGTGCAGCAAGTGTGGTTGCAGCAGTTGCGGCCGTGAAAAACAATGCTGCTGACCACATTTTTTTCGCGGCTGCAACTGACGCAACCGCACTTACCGCAACTTACCGCAAGCCCCATACAAAATGCATGGGGCTTGCGTGTTTTTGTCCAGATCCAGGCAAAAACGCCTATGTGAAAGGGATCTAACACACACTAAAATTGATTATTTATCCTCGTGAGGCTCAATCTTGGTACATTTATGCTTGTAAGTTTCATCTGGAATGCCTCTCTGAAGCACCCAGCAGTAGTCCACTATCATTGTAATGCTCTATCTTCCCTGGTATCTTCTTTCCATCTCTTTAATGTTCTGGTGGAATCGTTCACTTTGCTCTTCACTCACAGCTCCCAGATTTTCAGGAAAGTTGTCAAGGTGGGAATGGAGGAAATACACTTTTAAACTCATCAGGCAACACAGCTTTCAGCATTCGTCCAATGATCTTTTTGTAGCCAGGATCTTTGTTATTGTCTAAACATTTTTCTATCAACTTTACATGCAATCCACCCTTCTTTTTGGTCAGTGCTTTTTTTGTAAAAAAATATTTCCTGATACGCCTCTCGGAGCCGGGGGGAGGGCCTGGGGGCGGGCTGCCGTTAGGGGCCGAGCGAGGTTAATATATTAATATATTTTCTCCGAACGTTGCACCTGGTCTTATTTTCAGGGGGGAGGCATACACTCACAGGGGCATACACTCACAGAGGCATACACTCACAGGGGCATACACTCACAGTACGGTGGCTCAGTGGTTAGCATTGTATATGGTGGCTCAGTGGTTAGCACTGTATGGTGGCTCAGTGGGTAGCACTGTATACGGTGGCTCAGTGGTTAGCACTGTATGGTGGCTCAGTGGTTAGCACTGTATATGGTAGCTCAGTGATTAGCACTGTATGGTGGTTCAGTGGTTAGCAATGTATGGTGGCTCAGTGGGTAGCACTGTATACAGTGACTCAGTGATTAGCATTGTATATGGTGGCTCAGTGGTTAGCATTGGATGGTGGCTCAGTGGTTAGCACTGCCGATGTCTCTGTGGTTAGCAAAGTATGATTGCTCAGTGGTTGGCAGCACAGTATATGGTGGGCAGGCGGTTAGACCAGGATGAAGGCTGGGGGGGTGAGCGCAGGAGGACGGAGGCTGGAGGGGTGAGCGCAGGATGACGGAGGCTGGTGGGGTGAGGGCAGGAGGACAGAGGCTGGAGGGGTGAGGGCAGGAGGATGGAGGCTGGAGGGGTGAGCGCAGGATGACTGAGGCTGGAGGGGTGAGCGCAGGATGACGGAGGCTGGAGGGGTGAGCGCAAGATGACGGAGGCTGGTGGGGTGAGGGCAGGAGGACAGAGGCTGGAGGGGTGAGGGCAGGAGGACGGAGGCTGGAGGGGTGAGCACAGGATGACGGAGGCTGGAGGGGTGAGCGCAGGATGATGGAGGCTGGAGGGGTGAGGGCAGGAGGACGGAGGCTGGAGGGGTGAGGGCAGGAGGACGTAGGCTGGAGGGGTGAGGGCAGGAGGACGGAGGCAGGAGGGGTGAGGGCAGGAGGACAGAGGCTGGAGGCCCCCATCACAAGCACAGTGCAGCCAACTTTATATTTATTTACATTACATTTATTTTACACTCACTGTGATCCTCCCGGCTGCTTTGTCTCTGCACACACAGCCACACACATTGCACACACACTGCACACAAAGCAACACACTCACACACAAAGTCACACACATTGCACACACACTCACACACAAAGCCACACACATTGCGCACACACTGCACACAAAGCCACACACACTGCACACACACTGCACACAAAGCCACACACACTGCACAAAGTCACAGACACTGCACACACACTGCACACAAAGCCACACACACTGCACACAAAGCCACACACACTGCACACACACATTGCACACACAACCTGACTGCACATCACACTGCACCTTCTGCTGTCCTCTCTTCATCTCCTCTGCCGTCTGTTCACCATGCTGCTGGCTCCCGCCCGCTCCTCCGGAATCCGCTCTCTGACTCCTCACTCGGCCGGCAGACAGTGCTGGTCCTAGTCCTGGCCGGCAGAAACCGCACCGCTGCCATCAGCGGTGTTCGCCGGGCCGGAAGTGCGCGGCCGGCCATGCCCAAGGTGGAGACACACAGCAGCCAGGTCCTGCTGTTGCTTACTCCACGGAGCGGTGCATTTCTCCCACAGAGAAGAGGCCGAGATTACAGGGCTGCACAGATAGGGGGGCGGTGGCGGGAGGCAGCAGATATTCCAGTATGCTGTACCGGATCGCACCGGGTTTTCCTGGATTTTCTGGTACGGCATACTGGCCCGTACCGGTACAAAAAAAGCCCTGGTCATGGTATTGATAGTCTCCTGATCAGCTATAAGCCTTCTAATGTCTCGTCCGACGAATAAACCTTCCTTTAATTTTGCTTGGAAACTTTGGTGACCAAGTATTTGAAGCATTCTCCATCTCCTGGAAGTGATTTTGTGTTGCAATATGTTTAGTGCAACAAGTCTTTTCCTGTCTATGAGTGTTTATTTGCTAGATTTGTATGCTGTTGATAAAGTTAAAAAAAAAAACTCCCCGAGCATCACACAAGAGCATTTGACTGTATCTAGTTTCCTTTGTTTGTGTATGAGAGAAGCTGCTGCACATGCTGCACAGATAGAGACACAGAAATGATTTATTGTTGATCTATTACGCTTAACATATATTGTTCCAGTTTGTTGCTGAATACAGAAACTCTGTTGTCACACACTTGGAGAGTATCCTGAATAATCTGCTGCCAATATTTTACGAATTGCTTCATCAATCCCAACTTTATGTGGAGAAGAACTTTATGAGGAGGTACCAAAGTTTCCTGGAGGACATTTTTTTTCACCAATTTGTATCTGTTTGGCATTGTATATCTTGAATGCACTGATGTGATTTAATTAATAGTAATTTTGAGTTTAAAAATGGTTAAAAACCTTAAGATTAAAAAAATAACAAAAATTTTGAAAAATGTACTAAATTTTAAAAGAATTTTGCATCTAACATTCTGACATCTAGAATTTTTTTTTCAATATTTTCTTCATTATCAGCACACCAAATACATTAAATTTAGATTTAGATAATTAAACAGCTTTTTAGTTGCAGACCTGTGTAATTATCATTACTATTTAAATTAGTATAATACATCTTTTTTGCTTCCCTATTTAAGGGATCAATTCATACAACTGTAAAAAAAAGCTATTGATTTTTGATTTAGCAAAGTAAAAGTAAATCACAAACAGGAATGACTGTTGTACTTAAAGGGAACTTGTCAGGTCGTTTTTACCCTCTAACCTATCACTACCTGTCCCTGCACCTTCCTAGCACATCCCTAACCATGCCTGTCTGACCTAAAACTGTCCTATATTGACTTTGTGACTTACATTTTTGCATGAAAATGAGGCATCCAGGCTACGGTATGTAGCCTAACTGGGCGGTTTCCAGGGCTCCATCTCCCCCCTCGCTGCCCTTATCATGCCCTGGTGGATATGGAAGTTCGTTCTCAAGCGTGCTCCCAATTTGGAATTCCCACCTCCTCCTTCTGGGCTTGATGCATCGGCCGGACGTCATTTACAGTCTGGTGCATTGTGGGTGATTATCGAGTGTGCAGGTCGGCTTCAATATGAGCACTGAGCATGCTCCAATGCCGGCTTGTACAGCCAATACAACCCCCCACGATCCACAAGACCAAAAGATGTGATGCAAATCACATTTTGGTGGGAAATTCTGTAAAATCTTCTTTATAACAGAGTGGTCTATACCAGTTTAAGCGTCATTATTAGCTGACTGAGATTACTTACCAATTATGTGAAGCAGGATTGACTGTAAAAGGCTCACAGATCTTTAGTGTGCCAATATGTTCATTTGGCAAATCATTTTTATTGCAATGCAGTTTATTAGTCATAGAAGGCAGTCATAGGAGCAATGATATTATTCTTCTTCACATGATTACCTTATGCTAAAAATAAGAAAATAAGTGCATGAAATCTATGGACTGCGTTAAATCTGAATTGCAGATAATGTCTGCATTTTAATATTAAAGCAATGATGCTAATTCTTCAAGTTCTCAATACTTTGAAAATAATGATGCTATTTGTGTCCATGGGTCATGGCTTTTCTTTTATTCAAATTCACCTGAAAGGGAACCTGTCATGTCCTCTTTTGTTATTAAACCAACCCCAATATTATTTAGATCATGTAGTGTTCATTATTAATATTTTATTTATTAAAAAAATTATTGTATTTGTCCCCAAAAAGCATTTTAGGTACTTACATATTTTCATTAGCTAGCTGGGCTGACAGTCAAGCAGTCATCCGGCTGGTTAATGGTTAACAGATGCGCCACTGAACTTATATCAATGTCAACTGCTCTGTGTTAAGGTATAACCCATAATGGAACTTTAGGAAATCAAAAACCGCAATGGGATAAGTAGAAAAGCATATCATTTTTTATTGAAGCATCAGGTAGCTGATTCTTTAATAAAAATTATTATATGCTTTTCTAATATCCCATTGGGGTTTTTGATTTCCTAAATTTCTAACATGGGTTATAGGTGTTGTTGAGAGAAATTTGTCAGGTTACTTAAATACTACTATAATGGCTTTGGGATTTCTATTATTGGTAAATGCTCTGTATTAAGGACCTGAGTGATGTTACAACCATGTGACTGTAATGGGAGGAGCTAAGTGACCTAAATCATTAAAGAGGACCTGTCACCCCCCCTCGTGCTTTCCAAAGTGAAAGCACCACTGAATGCAGTGTGTATGCTGCATTCAGGGAAGGTGTGTAGCATGTCTCTACCCCCTCTGTAACCTGAAAAAAAACACTTTGTAAAGTTCAGAGTTAAGCAGTCCGATGGGCTTATCTGATTCTGCTGCAATCACTCTGGGCCGCTCCTCCTTGCCTCCTCTGTGTTTCTGCCACCTCCTCTTCTGTGATGCAAGCACCAGAACCCGCCCTGCTAAAGGTTATGCTGTATGCAGGGTGGGCTCTGGTGCTTGCATAACAGAAGAGGAGGCGGCAGACACACAGGCAGGAGGCGGGGAGGACTGGGCGAGCCGAGGACAGCAGAATCAGATCAGCCTCTCAGACTGCTTAACTCTGAACTTTACAAAGTATTTTTTTTGGGTTACGGAGGGTACAGACATGGGAGACACCTTTCCTGAATGCAGCATACATGCTGCATTCAGTGGTGCTTTCACTTTGGAAAGCACCAGGGGGGGAGGATTGACAGGTTCTCTTTGAGGTCTATGTAGACTTAGATTCACATACTAAAGTCACATGGTCTTGATTTCACAAAGGTATTTTCAGCATTTTCAGAATTTTGCCATTAATACAAGTTCAGCTAACTGAACTGTTAACTATTAACCAGCCGGACGACTGCTTGACTGTTTGCTCAGCTAGCAATAAAAATATACAAGTATCTAAAATGCTTTCTTGGGATGAATACAATGATTTTTTTCTGTTATAAAAATAAAGTTTATTATTTAAAACTACATAATCTAAATAAAATTGGGGGTAATTTAATAACCAAAAAGGGCTTGACAGGTTCCCTTAAAAATATTTAGATTTTCTCTTCATTTCCCACTTTCCTACCCTTCCTACTTCCAGTTCTGCAAAGTGTGGTTGTATCTGCTGATCTTTAATGATAAACATTTATTTTGTATATTTCTTGTCATGACAGATATGATTATTTTTTTCTAATTCCAATTGTTTTCCAATCAAAATTAGTAAAACCTTTTTTTTTTTAAATCTCATAATTTTTTTTTTAATTTTTAACCCCTTACCACCAAATCTTGTTTTAACCTTCCTTACTTACTACTATTTTTGAATTCTGACCAGTGTCAATCTATGTGAAAATAACTCCGAAACCCTTCCACATATCCCAGTGATTCAGAGACTGTTTTTTGTACTTCAAATTAGTGGTAAATTTAGGCTACCTTCACATTTGCGTTTGTGTCTGCATGCTGATGGCATGCAGACACAAACGCAGTGAAACGCAGGGTCTAATGATGTGTCCGCAGTGGAGAATGTCCGTCTGCGGACACATCACTGTGGAGCCCGGGCAGCCAATCGGCGTTGTCCGGGGGTGGACCGGAGGCGGAGATCAGGTCCGGAGATCTCCTCCTCCCCGCCACCGGTAAGCTCCGGGACGTGTCAGCGGGGTTAAACAGCTGATTTGACAGCTGTTTGAATCTCCCACGCCAACACCGAGAGGAGATGTCGGCGCGGGAAGATTCAAACAGCTGTCACATCAGCTGTTTCTCCCCGCCGACACTGCTAGGAGCTTACCGGCAGCGGGGAGGAGAAGATCATCAGTGGCTCACCTGATCTCCCGGTGGCCGTCGGTGATCTCCTGTGACATCACCGGCGGCCACTGGGAGAGATTTCAATGGGTCCGCAGCGTTCTCCTGCGCTGTCAAGCGCAGAACACTGCGGACCCATTGACGCCAATGCATTTTTTTTGCGCTTGGGGAAGCTTGCTGATTTTCTAAGGTCCCTGAGCGCACAAAAAATGCAACATGCTGCGTCCCGGGTGCGGACGGGGGACCCTGGAGGGAGCAGATATCTTCCAGATCAGCACCCGAACGCAGCAAACGCAGGCACTATGCGTTCCTATGTTAAACATAGGAACGCAGTGCGCATGTCTTTGACTGCGTATGGGAACGCAGCATACGCTGAGTTCACATACGCAAATGTGAAGGCACCCTTAGGCTGAAATAACTTGCATCTATTTGTGAAAATATTGAAAATTTAACAGAAGAAATTGAACATTTTTCACTTTTAAAACTTTGAACTTTTAAGCCTTTACACCAGAAAGTTATACCATACAAAATTGTTAATAAATAACATTAACCCAAAGTCTATATTTTTGTTAGGAAGTTTTAAGGGTTACAGTGTTTAAGTTTACAAGCAATTTTTCATTTTATTCATTTTCTTACAAAATTTACAAAACCATTATTTTAGGGACCACATCAAATGTGAAGTGACTAAGAGCCGTCTAGGTGAAAACAAACACTCCAAAAGTGATGCCATTTTAAAAACGACCCCCCCACACCATTAATTGCTCGAAACCACATTCCATAAGTTTCTTAGCCCACAGGTGCGTCATAAGAATTAATAATGTAGAAAGAAAAAATGAATGGAGAGTGCTATGAGTGTGATCAACCAATATGGTGGTGCTCCAGGGTAAAAAGTTCAGTATGCAAAAAATAGAGAACCCTGCCACACACAAAACGCTGGAGGCCAGAGTCAATGCAAAAGATCCTTATATTTCATATCAACCAATCCCAACGATCGTTTCAAACTAAGTAGTTTTTCATCAGGGAAAGGGATCTGTAGCAATTATTTGTAAAAAAAAAATGACAGTCAATGTACTATCATTGGGCAAGATACAGTTTGGCCTAGTTCACATCTAATTGCCCTGCATTTGCCTGCACTGCACTGGCGCAATTGCAAGTGCAGGTGCATGCACAGACCAGTGCAGACAAGCCCTAAGGCACATAGATGCACAGCCCTTGCGCTCGCCTGTGCTCCTGCCTCTATTACCTGCTATGGCTGAGCGCTGGAGACTGCAGGAGCCCTAAACCCAGAAGTGCAAGTGTGACTGTGCCGACGTCACATCGCATGCGCTTGTCCAGACGCACCTGGAAACGTTTACATTATGCGTTTCCAGGTGCATCTGGACAAGCGCATGCACTGTGACGTCAGCACAGTCACACTTGCGCTTCCGGGTTTAGGGCTCCTGTGGTCTCCTGCTCTCGGCCATAGCAGGTAATGGCGGCGGGAGTGCAGGTGAGCACAAGGGCTGTGCATCTATGCGTCTATGTGCTTGCCTGCACTGGGCTGTGCATGCACCTGTGCTTGCAATTGCGCCAGTGCAGTGCAGGCAAATGCAGGGCACATAGATGTGAAATGGCCCTAATACTGATACATTTTCTGAGTACAATAAAAAAGAGACAACCAATTGTCAGCATATTGAGATTATATGGCAACAGGAAAAATTCCAGACAGTTGTTTAAATTACCTCAATCATAAGGAACAGAGTTCAATAGAGTCTGTGCAGATGGTTCAAGAGATGTGTCAACAGGAAGAGTGCAAGAGAGAAATATCTGTAGAAAATAGAGATAACAAAATCACTGTCTGGTCTGATTGATGCAATTATTGAGTACTGTGTGTCAAGAGGAAGGAGGTGCATGGTACTACCTTAGGACATGGTGGGTAAAGGATTATGAGCAGAGTCACATGTGTGAGTTCCAACAAGTTGTCTTCTATATGTTGTAAAGGCTCCTGGTGGTAAATGGTTGTGGATTAACTTTGTACATATACCACAGAACAGGAATTATATATTTATTATTAGTGCGAAAAATCACCTGGGGCAGGTACCTGTGATTAAACCAATTTATTCTAACCATATACATACTATAGCAGGAAAAAAATCCCTGTTAGGAGATAGAGAATTGTGAAACATATTATGCATAGCTATATTGTGTGAGGGTAACACAATGATATCATATTAACTTCGTCTCATCTAAGCCTTATTTCAGACTAACAGTTAGCCCCCTTGTCTGCTAGCTGACCTGGTGACAGCAATAACAATCATTAGAGGAGAACCATGTTAAATACTGTATACGTAATCTAAGAAATATACCCACCTATGTGGCAAGGTCCTATGGTGCAGTGTCCAAGGTTAAATGAATTCAGGGTGCACTGTGCAGCACCTGCTGTATAGGATTTACAATATTATCGTCTGAATAGCTAAGTTAAAGATCATCAGAGGGTCCAGTACATACCTGCGGTGTAAATATGATCTTGCCCTGGGCCGTGATAGTGTGCAGTGTGATGGCAGGGACCGTGATGTTAAATAGCGTGTGTGAGGGCCAGGCCGCTTCCGGCTTCCAGTGTTTGGAATTCATGGAAGAGGCCTATGGAACGCAAACTGCGCATGCGCGGTGCACGATTCGCCTTATGCGCACTGTGCATGTGCCGGGTGAAGCTGAGGGGTGGTATTAGTGGGAAGCAGAAGTTAGACAGACAGCAATGGAAAAGAAGAAGGAAGTGCCCGGTCGTACAAGGACTCTAGATGTCAATATCTAGCATTCTAAAAGAGAAGGAAAAAGGGAAAGAAATTAGTACTACATAATTACATTGCTTCAAACAATACTAATACACAGGTTATGCTAAAAATAATATTAGAAGAACCGAAATCAGGGATCTTCATCAAGAGCTGGGTTGTTTAATATGAAAAAAACATAGCAATACATAGCAGCTTATAGTATCCAAAACTAATACAGTGATATCTTGGTAATATATTAGAGCATCAGACTGCAAAAAATATATATTATAGTATAGTACAATGAAGACTTAAAAATAGAGGGTCACATATGTATATTACAAACAAATGTCTCATTCCCTATTTAAACTATGTGGTTCAGGTGTTTGCAGTGTATGTATCCAACATACTTCCCTTGTCTTTAGCTGCTGTACCCTATTACCTCCTTGTTTGCCTATTGAAATGTGCTCAAGATTAGCAGTGCCTTACTCCGCCTGATGGTGGGCACTGAGCTGGGATCCATAACTTGGTCAGATCATTCCCCTGTGATCCTTGATCTTAGGGACTCCCGACCCCAGAGATCCTTCGGACAGTGGCGCCTGAATGAGTTTCTGGTAAAGGACTCCCAGATCAGGGCTTCGTTGCAGGTGCACATGGAGGAATATTTTCAGTTTAATCAGACTTCGGTCTCATCAAAATCAGTGCTATGGGAAGCCCATAAGGCGGTGATGAGGGGGCATTGTATCAGGGAAGGTACTAAAGTTAAAAGAGACGACGCTAATCGGCGCCGCATGCTAACTGCTCAGTTGGCGTCTCTAGAAGCCAAATTGACGGCTAACCCATCTCTCTCCACACTACGTAAAGTATTAAGCCTAAGAGAAAAGCTGAAGGATATCGCGATCAAAAAAGTGGAAAAACTACTTTTATACTCTAAACAACGATATTATGAAAGAGGGAACAAAGCCCACTCTCTACTAGCACGACGACTAAAAGAGCGTACCTCTAAGGCATGTCCACAGGCCTTAAGAGACACAGATGGCACGATTCATCATAACCCGTCCAGCATTTCTAAGGTTTTCCTTTCTTATTACACACGTCTCTATAATCTGGGGGGCCACGGAGGAGGGGACCTCTCTAGGGGGAGCGGAGACGTGGAGGCTTATCTGGCTGATCTTAATCTTCCTAAGTTCCCAGCGGAGGCTCTTGCATCCCTGGACCAACCGGTCACGTGCGAAGAGGTAGGGGAGATTCTACAGGACCTCCCTCAGGGTAAAGCCCCGGGCCCAGATGGTCTTACATATTTATACTATAAAACTTTTTCCAAAATTCTCCTCCCTCATATGACCTCCCTATTTAACTCCTTTATGGAAGGTACGGAGATCCCCCCTTCTATGTCACATTCCCACCTTATACTCCTCCCCAAGCCCCCTAGAGACCCAATGGATTGTGCTAATTATAGGCCCATTGCACTGTTGAATTCGGACATGAAGATATATGCAAAAATTTTAGCAAATAGGTTAGGCCCTTGGCTCCCTCAGGTTGTCCACAAGGATCAGGTAGGGTTTATACCCTGCCGTCAAGGTGGTGACAACACAAGACGAGTGATAGACCTGATAGATGTGGCCAACAGACGGAGCCAACAGATGCTGGCCTTGAGCTTGGACGCAGAGAAGGCTTTTGACCGCCTAGATTGGTCCTTCATGTTCGCATGCCTTCAGTCTTTTGGCCTTTCGGGAGATTCCTAACTGCAATTAGAGCCCTCTATAAAACCCCTTCAGCATCTATTAAACTTCCCTTTATTACGTCTCCCTCCTTCCCTATATCTAACGGGACTAGGCAGGGTTGCCCACTCTCCCCCCTCCTCTTCGCTTTGTGTATTGAACCGCTAGCAGCAGATATTCGTAACAACACAAATATTTCAGGAGTGGCCCTCAGCACGAAGGAATTTAAAATATCTCTTTTTGCTGACGATGTCCTCCTTACCCTGACGAACCTCCATATCTCCCTCCCTAACCTGATGTCCACCCTGAGGCGGTACGGCTCTTTCTCAGGCTACAAGGTCAACCGGAGTAAGACAGAGGCACTACCCATCAACATTCCACCAGATGTAATGGAGTATCTGATCTTGAACTTCAAATTTAGGTGGAAGACAGACACTATAAAATACTTCAGAAGTTACCTCAGGGGAAATGGTGTATCAGTGTCCGCGCTGCTGAAATCCCAAGAAAACGATCCGGAAACCATATGTAGGTTGCATCAATCATCCATTTATTCCTTTCCTACGCGTTTCAACACTGTCCTAGTGTCTTCCTCAGTGATATCCCTGAGGAAGACACTAGGACAGTGTTGAAACGCGTAGGAAAGGAATAAATGGATGATTGATGCAACCTACATATGGTTTCCGGATCGTTTTCTTGGGATTTCAGCAGCGCGGACACTGATACACCATTTCCCCTGAGGTAACTTCTGGATGATTCCCACGTGCATGTGGAAGGTGGAAGTCCTGCAGCAGCTTCATTTAATGCCAAATGCTTTTACACCAGTTGTGGTCTCACAACTGTGCTAGGTGAGTGAATTCATACCCACCGCATACATTAGTGTCACTAGTGATAGGGCACTATTGCGCCTCTTGTTCCCCCCCCTATTTTTTTACTATAAAATACTTGGGGGTTAATATTTCGGCCTCCTTTGGCACTTTATATAAGCACAATTTTCCCCCGCTCTTTAAGGAGTTGAGGGCTCTCCTCTTTAAATGGGCACCGCTATCTTTGTCCTGGTTGGGCAGGATTGCTGCAATAAAAATGACATTACTCCCTAAGCTTCTGTACTACTTCGAGACCTTACCAGTGACGGTCCCTCTGGGGGATCTTAGATCCCTCCAGACGGCCATTATGAGATTTGTGTGGAATAATAAGAGACATAGAATAGCAAAAGACATTATGACGACTCATAAATCAAGGGGTGGCCTATCGGTCCCAGACGTTGTGCGGTACTATTGGGCCGTGCACCTAAGAAGAATCCCGTCCTGGTCTGCTCTTTGGGCATATAATAAATGGACGGAAATTGAAAAATTATGGTTAGCACCGGTGCATCCAAACTCCTTATTATGGCCTCCCGCCCAAGTGGTCCCTCACGTCCCACTGCTGGGCCCAATGCAGGTGACCTGGGAGGTTTGGAGGCACTGTCAGAGGAGATTTGCCCTGGCCTCTCCATCATCACCAATGGTCTCTTTTATCTATCACCCTGGGCTATCAGTAGGCATGGAATCGGCAATGGTTCACCCGTGGTTATCCGCCGGCCTATTTAGATTTGCAGATATAGTAGACAAGAGGACTATGGGGATCCGATCCTTTGAGGATCTGAAACAAATCCCACCTCTCACTAACAGAGCTTTTTATCAATTCCTTCAGATCCGGAACTTTGCCTCCTCTCTCTATGGTACTTCAGGGGTCTCAGTTCCAACGGAATTTGAAAGAATATGCAGGAGGGGAACGGGCACTAAAGGTTTGATTTCAGAAATCTACCAATTATTAGCAGTCCTGGGTAGCGATAATCGTGGGAGTTTCTCCTACATGACAAAATGGGAGGCCCTATTGGGCAGACAGATTTCCCCACAGACCTGGCAATACATCTGGGATAGAGCATCTAAAACCTCCATATGCACACTCTACAAGGAGAATCAATATAAGCTTATGATGTTTTGGTATCATACTCCAGAATTCCTTCATAAACTAAACCCCCTCCTACCCGACACTTGCTGGAGGTGTAGTAGAGATATAGGCGACCTACTCCATATCTTTTGGTCGTGTCCACGACTGAGGGAATTCTGGAACTCTGTTAGAGACCTTATCAAGCGGATTCTATATGTTGATATAGAGCCGGACCCAATGATATACCTCCTCAATGCACACATTGGACGGGTGGGTAGATTGGCCTCCAGGCTTCTCCTGCATATTTTAACTGCAGCAAGATGCCTGATTGCTCTTTTCTGGAGGAGACTTGAGCCACCCTCCCTCAGGGATTTGTTCACCAAGTTGTCTGACATCAGAAGGATGAAATATCTGACGGCCTTGATAGCGGCCAAGGTAGACCAATTCAACCAAGTCTGGGCCCCATGGGACTATTTTGCCGCCCAGGAGGGTGTCTGAGGGTGGAGTTGCTTCCCTAGCCCTGGAAACCACCTTTCCTTCCCACTTCCCTCCCCCCCTTACCCCCCCCCCCCATTCTGGTCCCCCCCTCCTTACTGCCTCCTCCTATCCTCCCACCTTTTGTTCTCTTCTCTGTTATAACTTTTCTTGTTTTTAGGGTGGTCTCCACCTTATATGTTCTTTACCTGTTAATGACAGAGCAGTGGGGAGATGATTACTACTAGCGACCCTTCCGGGAAGGAGGTCCCCTAACCGGGAAATGATCCAGATTACGCTGATTGCGAGAAAGTGGTGGAAGGACACCACCCAAGCTTTGGGACGCATTTGGCGATATGGACGCTAACTTTCTACCGTCCCAAGCTTATCCCCATAAACATGCCATTACCTAACATTTGATTTTGAATTTATCCTCCCACACTGCTGTATTTGTTGTACTTTCGTAATTTACAAGACGAATGATGTTTTTTCTTTTGTTTTGTATAAATTCAATAAAAATTTATTGTTGAAAAAAAAAAAAGAAATGTGCTCAAGAACCTGAAAACATAGTTGAGACACGTTGTGTCCAAAGGCTAGAAAGTGGTGTTGAATGGGTAACATCCTCTGTTGACAATGTATTGTTGACTTCTGTTTAGAGACAGGGTCTCGTATATGCTAGTTTGTTTCTCTAATGGTGCCGTCACACAGCACGACCTGGCCAGCGATGTCGGAAGCGATGCGCGGATGCCCGCTCAGTTCCGACATCGCTGGCCAGCTGTCACACAGCATCGCTGCGGCCGGCGACACCGCAGTGATGCGGGCGTTGACATCGCTCGCTGGGCTGGGCTTAGCCCAGCGAGCGATCCGCAGCAACGCTGCGGTATAGGCTGGATCGCCGCCGACATCGCTCTGGCAATGTCACACGGCGCGATCCAGCCTTATCGCAGGTTGACAGGTTTACGGTTCTTCCCGGAAACCTGTCAACCTGCGACCGGTGATAAAACACGGTCGCGCTGCTCGTTTACACAGCGCGACGTCGCTAGTGACATCGCTGATACGTCACTTTTTCGGCGATGTCGCTAGCGACGTCGCCAGGTGTGAAGCCACCATAATGTATCTGAGACCGCATTGGCACTTGATAAGGAAAACTACGTGTGATGTATCACAAGTGAAACTTCCCTTAATGGGATAATGTTTACCCTTTCTAGGCTGTGTTAAAAAGGTTCCTTTGGTCACATGTGAGCACTGGAGTCAGTCGAGGCATGGGAAGGTCCCTATCGTACAGTTGAAAATACAGCTTGTTTTAGTGAAGGAGAAAGTGGCCCTATGTCAGCCCATGCAAGACTGTCTAGAAGGTTGAGGGCTCTTTTGTGGCAAATTAGGGGAGGTTGGCTAAATTCTGGAATATTAGGGTAAGCTTGTCTTAGCAATGGCCAGTGTTGTTTAATGGATTTACAGACCATGGTTTGGTAGGGATGATAAGTGGTAAAAAATGCCATGCAGGGTTCATTTTTTCGTACGGAGGCCTCTGTATGAACAGGTGAATTTAAGAGGGATTCAGGGTAGCCTCTCTCAAGAAACCGTTCTTTCATTTCAATATGGCGTGATTCACGCAAAGTTGGATCCGATATGATCCAAGTAATTCCTGTATAGTGCGATCTTGGTAATGAACGTTTCACATGTTTTGGATGAGCGCTACTATGCAATAACATGCTGTTTTTATCTATAGGTTTATGGTAAAGATCAGTGGATAGGTTACCATCATGATTCAAAAGTACTTTTGTATCCAGAAAACTGATCTCTTTCACATCCTGATGCATGGTGAAAGTGAGACCACCACACATCTGGTTGAGATCAGTATGAAACTCATTCAAGGACAGGATATACCCTTTCCAGATAAGGAATATTGTCGTCGATTAATTGACGTCATATACTCACATCTTGCTGGAACACAGGGTGAGTGTATACCAAGGACTCCTCGAAGAAAAAATTAAAACTTAACATTTTTTCAACAAAAATGTTGCTTTTAGCTCCAAATTTTTCATTTTCACAAGGGAGAAAATGGACAATAAATCTTGATGTGTAATTTCTCCTAAGTATTTTGATTGATACCCCATATGTGGTAGTAAACTACTGTTTGGGCACAGACTGGGCTTGGAAGGGAAGAAGCACCATTTGACTTTTAGCGTGCAAAATTGGCTAGTGGATGCTATCATGCATTTGGAGAGCCCCTGATGTGCCTAAACAGTGAAAACCCTCCTGTTAGGACATTTAACTTGGTTGCTGCAGCAACCTGATCTTCATTCGTTGCATGAATGGGACTTTCTAATGACCTATTTCCGCAATACGAAATGCATGGAGCGGTTTCCTCACCTGTATCAGAGATATACATGATTAATCCTGAATATAAGGTGGTGTCCTGACAAAACTTCTCATTCCCCTGAAGAAGCTGTCAATGACAGCAGAACGTGTGGGGCCACTGGACACGCAGGTTGAAGTAAGATTGGTTTGACCATGGATGAATGTGGTGTGGTATGACTTTGATTAGGGTTATCCTTCCTTCCCTTTGGGGCCCAATCACATGATTTGGGTCCCTGTTGGTATACTGTTGCATAGAAACCATTGATAGAAATTGTTTTTGCATCATCACGTATTAACATCCATGAGGCCTTTCTCTGTTGCCTTTTATTATTATTATTTATTTATATAGCGCCATTAGATACCATGGCGCTTTACATGTGCAAGGGCAGACGAAGATAAGTACATTAAATGATGATAAACAAATCGCACAGGTACAGTAGGGCAGAGGACCCTGTCCACGAGGGCTCACAGTCTACAGGGGATGGGTGGAGAGACAGTGGGAGGGGGGAGAACCGAACATGAGATAGTCCGGTGAATCGGGTCTCATTGAAGGTTGTAGGCTTCACGGAAGAGGTGGGTCTTCAGGTTTCTCTTGAAGGCTCCCAGGGTAGGTAAGTGTCTGATGTGATGGGGGAGAGAGTTCCAGAGTATGGTGGATGCACAGGAGAAGTCTTGTATGCGGTTGTAGGAGGAGGAAATAATAGGGGAGTAGAGAAGGAGCTCTTGGGAGGAGCGCAGATTGCGTGAGGTTAGGTATTGGGACACCATGTCAGAAATGTAAGGAGGGGACATGTTGGGGATGGCTTTGTATGTCATCAGGGCCAGCGTCAGCACCCGGCGTACCCGGGCAAGTGCCGGGGCCCTGACCAACAGAGGGGCCCATCCGCGCTGCCCACACACATACCGTCACGCTGCAATAATTATTTTCACCTCCATCCACTGTCTGTAAGCTTCCTTGGCAGTCCGCGTCATGTTGCCAAGGCCGCGGTCGGGTATCTAAGGGGCGTGCCCGCACCACTCTCCCATCAACAGCCGCATCCAATCCGGAGGCAGCGGCTCCTACCCCCTCCTTCTCTCTGCTCCTCCCTGCCTCCTCCTGGTCATGTGGCCCTAATGAGCAGGAAAGCGGACGGGTTGCCATAGTTACAGGATGCCGGCAGCGGAAGTGCGGTGTCTGGATATGGCGGCCGGCAGCGATCAGACCAGACTCTGGGTCTTCTTCCTTCTGTTCCTCCAGGTCTGGGGTCGCCAGGAGGAGTTCAGCCCCGGATACTCCTTGCCTGTCGGGGCTGCCGCAGCTGACCACAGGTACCGGCAGTGTGAACTGGAATGTATGTGTCCTGTGTGTGACTGTGCGTCGTGGTGATGGTAGAGAGGGGTCTGGCTCTGGCTGCAGGGGTTGACAGTGATGGCCAGGAGGCTGCAGGTGGTTGTGATGGAGGGGGGGAGCAGTTGCAGGGGGTGGTGATGGCAGAGAGGGGCCTGGCTGCAGGGGTTGACACTGATGGCCAGGAGGCTGCAGGTGGTTGTGATGGAGGGGGGGAGCAGTTGCAGGGGGTGGTGATGGCAGAGAGGGGCCTGGCTGCAGGGGTTGACACTGATGGCCAGGAGGCTGCAGGTGGTTGTGATGGAGGGGGGGAGCAGTTGCAGGGGGTGGTGATGGCAGAGAGGGGCCTGGCTGCAGGGGTTGACACTGATGGCCAGGAGGCTGCAGGTGGTTGTGATGGAGGGGGGGGAGCAGTTGCAGGGGGTGGTGAGGGCAGAGAGGGGCCTGGCTGCAGGGGTTGACACTGATGGCCAGGAGGCTGCAGGTGGTTGTGATGGAGGGGGGGAGCAGTTGCAGGGGGTAATGATGGCAGAGAAGGGCCTGGCTGCAGGGGTTAACAATGATGGCCAGGAGGCTACAGGTGGTTGTGATGGAGGGGGGAAGCAGTTGCGGGGGTGGTGATGGCAGAGAGGGGCCTGGATGCAGGGGTTGACAGTGAAGGCTGGGGGACTACAGGTGGTGGTGATGGCCAGGGGAGACAGTGTACAGGGAAGGAGACAGCATACAGGGGAGGAGACAGCGTACAGGGGAGGAGACAGTGTACAGGGGAGGAGACAACGCACAGGGGAGGAGACAGCGCACAGGGGAGGAGACAGCGCACAGGAGAGGAGAAAGCGTACAGGGAAGGAGACAGCGCACAAAGGGTGACAGGCACGGAAAGGGAAGAGCCAGCGCACAGTGTTGGGGAGAGATAGCATGAGAGGGATTATATTTATGGGGTTATACATATAGATATATAATACAGTCCGCCGCCTTCATATTATATATATATATATATATATATATATAGAGAGAGACAGTATGTGTTAAAGGGGGCCCACTGAGACTCTTTCGCCCGGGGCCCACAAAAACCTGGAGCCGGCCCTGTATGTCATGGTTATGGTTTTGAACAGGGATCTCTGAAAAGTGGGGAGCCAGTGAAAGGCTTGGCAGATGGAGGAGACAGGGGAGTAGCAGGGAGACAGGTGGATGAGTCGGGCAGCGGAATTGAGGATAGATTGGAGAAGTGCGAGGGAGGTAGTGGGGAGACCAGTGAGCAGGAGGTTGCAGTAGTTGAGGCGATGATGAGAGCATGGACAAGTGTTTTAGCAGTGTTGTGGTCGAGGAAAGAGGAGATTCAGGAAAGGTTTTTGAGCAGGAGACGGCAGGTGGTGGCAAGGGCATGGATGTGGGGCTTGAAGGAGAGTGAGGAGACAAGGATTACCCCAAGTCACTTGGCGTGGGGGACAGGCAAGAGTGAGCAGTCGTTGACAGTGAAGGATAGGCCAGGTAGGGGGTGAGAGCAACTTGGGGGGAAGACGATAAACTCTGTTTTGTCCATGTTCAATTTTAGGAAGCAAGCAGAGAAGAAGGATGAGATGGCGGACAGACATTGCAGAATTTTGGATAGCAGGGAGGTGATGTCAGGCCTTGACAGATAGATCTGAGTGTCGTCGGCGTAGAGGCAGTATTTAAGGCCATGGAACTCGATGAGTTGGCCTAGGCCGAGGGTGTAAATGAAGAGTAATAGTCCCAAGACCGAGCATTAGGGAACACCAACAGATAAGGGGTAGGGTAAAGAGGAGGTGTGGGAGTGGATGATGTTGAAGGTCAGGTCTGTTAGGTAAGAGGAGATCCAGGAGAGGGATAGGTCAGTAATGCCAAGAAATTCTAGAATTTCAAGTAGGAGTGAATGGTCGACGGTGTCAAAGGCAGCAGATAGGTTGAGGAGGAGGAGGATGGAGTAGTTTCGCTTGTTCATGGTTGTCAGCAGGTCGTTGGTGACCTTGGTTAGGTCTATTTCGGTGGAGTGGTGGGATCGGAAACGGGATTGAAGGCTGTCAAAGAGGGAGCAGGAGGAGAGGTGGGAAGACAGTTCGGTATACACGTGTTGTTCAAGTAATTTTGAGGCGAAGGGGAGAAGAGATAAGGGGCGAAAGTTGGAGACAGATGCAGGGTCGAGGAAGGGTTTTTTGAGGATGGGTGTGATCAGGGTGTGCTTGAAGGATGAGGGGAAGACACCGACAGAGAGTGATATGTTGAAGAGATGGGTTAGGGCAGGGATGAGGACTGCGGTGTGGTTAGGGATGAGGTGGGAGGGGAGTGGGCCGAGGGCACAGGTAGTGAGGTGTGATCGTGACAGAAGGGAGGAGAGATGATCTTCTGTCATGGTGGAAACGCTTCCTTTGGACGAAGAGGGTTGAACGGTATAGGGGGTGGGCTGAGGGGACAGTGGATCGAAGCTTCCTCTGATTTTGTCGATCTTCTTTTTGAAAAAGGCGGCGATGTTTCGGCAGAGATGATGAAAGAGGGAGGAGGTGCAGGGGGACGGAGTAGACAGGTGAAACTTTTGAATAGTTGCTTGGGGTAGTGGGACAGGTACAATACTTTGATTATTGATGTCAATACAGACATAAGTGATACCATATAACATTTTGCAAACTTGGGTTACAGGCCCTTTGTTGATATAAGGCCCCTTTCACATCAGCGCTTTTTTGAATTTGCGGCAGATCAGGCAGATGTACCACCTCTGACCCACTTGCGGCCCACTTGCGACAAGCCCCATGCATTGTCTATGGGGCTTCTGGTCGGGTGCGGCAATTGCAGCTCTGCCAAATGCCGCAGATCCTGCACTTGCAGAGGTGGAAAAAAAACGCTTCTAACTGCATTTTTTTTTTCGCGGCCGCAACTGCCGGATTTGCCGGATCGAGGCAAACGCGGCATTGCCACACTTGCCGCCAGCCCCATAGAAAATGAATGGAGGCTTGCCACAAATGCACTGCAAGTCAGCCATTAAGCGGCAGATGCCTTCAATCTGCCAGGTCAGCCAGATCTGGACAGAACTGCTGATGTGAAAGGGGCTTTAATTGTTTTTAATATGTTTTGTCATTGCTAACTGGTTACTTGTAAATAATAAAGGATATAACCTGAATATTTATTGGTGTGCACAATACGTGTATGCATAGCTTTCTTCTCCTCTTATACACCATGGTGACCATTGGCATGGTGCAATCAAAATCGTGTAATGCTGATCAGATCAAAGAAGAAGCTCCCTCCCTCTATTAAGCAGAATCGATGCTGCTGTCACTACTGACAATGGTATTAGAGGAGATAAACTCCCATAATTGGTCCTAGCACCAATCGGGGATGATACTGCAGTATGGTAACAAACATATACAGCTGAAAACCCCTGATTATTCCGCTGGCTAGTGAGCCAGTGTGATCATGATTCGTGACATTCCCTGCCATGCAGTAGATGTACAGCAGATGTTGGTAAGAGGTTAAAAATATTGTTCCTCATTTTGTTTTGTAGAGCATTTGCAATAATTAATTGAGAAAATATTTATAACTATCCGACACACTTGTTGCTACCATTTTCACACTTAATTTCTTATTCTTCTTTTCCTGAATAAAAAATATAAACACAATGGTAAAAAAATGGATAAGAGAGTATTAGAGAGTAGTGATGGGCGAATCTACTCGCTAGGACTCGTTACTCGGCGAGTAGTAAGGGACTCGCACAGCAACGAGTCCAATGCAAATCAATATCAATCCTAGTTTTATCAGAGACTCTGACTTGCATTGGTCTGATTACTGTGCGAGTAATCTCTGGGAAACTAGTAAAGTAACTGCTGTTACTTTGTGAGCCGAGTCCAGCTGTCTGCTCTGTACAGGCTGCCGCAGCTCCAGGGTCCTAGAGCCCGCCTGCTCACAGAGATGATGTAGCAGAGCTGCGATTGTTCTCAGTCTGCTCATTCCCTGTGCATAGACATCTATATCTATGCACAGGGGATGTAGCAGAGAGGACATCGCGTTTTGGACTACGTCGGACGGAAGAGGATTTTTTTAATTAAAGATGGAGTCCCTAATGGCTTTTTTTTTTTATTTCTAATAAAAAATTTTCTCTGTGTTGTGTTTTTTTAACCCTTTATTGGAGAGTCTTAGTGGCTGGGTCAAATGTGGCCTGACATTAAGAATCTCGGGCTTAATACCAGCTTGTATAACAAAGCTGGTATTAACCCCTTTATTACCCAGCGTGCCACCGCCACCAGGGCCGCTGGAAGAGCGGGGTTCAGCGCCAGAGGATGGCGCTTCAATGAACGCGCCATCTTTTGGGGCGGCTGCGGGCTGCAATTTGCAGCGGGGGGTGCCCAGAAAGCTTGGGCATCCCTGCGCTTGCGGATTCCAGCCCCCAGCTGCTTAGCTGTACCTGGCTAGACATAGAAATTGCGTGGAGCCCCATGCATTTTTTTTTTTATTATTTCATGAAATTCATGAAATAATAAAAAAAAGGGCTCCCCTATATTCTTGTATCTGGCCAGGTACAAATAGGCACCTGGGGGTTGGGGGCAGCCCGTCGCTGCCTGCTGGATTGGCTGGTTCCAGAAATACGGCGAAGCCCACGTGAAATTTTTTCTGACAAATCCATAAAACAATGTAAATAAAAGGGACTGCATCTTTATTAACCCCTGGACCTTGGGCGAGGGTTACTAAAGATGCAGTCCCTTTTTTAGGATTGTTTTATTGATTGTTCAGAAAAGAAAATTACATGGGCTTCGCCGTATTTCTGGAACCAGCCGGATCCAGCAGGCAGCGACGGGCTGCCCCCAACCCCCAGGTGCCTATTTGTACCTGGCCAGACACAAGAATATAGGGGAGCCCTTTTTTTTTATTATTTCATGAATTTCATGAAATAATTAAAAAAAAATGCGTGGGGCTCCGCGCAATTTCTATGTCTAGCCAGGTACAGCTGAGCAGCTGGGGGCTGGAATCCGCAGCGCAGGGATGCCCAAGCTTTCTGGGCACCCCCCGCTGCAAATTGCAGCCCACAGCCGCCCCAGAAGATGGCGCGTTCATTGAAGCGCCATCCTCTGGCACTGAACCCCGCTCTTCCAGCGGCCCTGGTGGCGGTGGCACGCTGGGTAATAAAGAGGTTAGGGCCAGCTTTGTATTATCAGCTGGCCCTAAGCCTGAAATTTATGGCGGTCACGCCAATATTAGACATGACCGCCATGAATTTCTATTAGATGATAGGGAAGAAAATGGTGTGTCACAGTCCGCGCTGCCACGATCATCCACTCCAAAGAAAAACACGTGAAGATGGAACTTCCAACTAAATATTTTATTTCCTCCTGCCTCCTATGCGTTGTGGTGCCCTCCTGGCACCTTCCTCAGGGACCTCAGCGCCCAAACATACACCACGCTTCCATCTTTTTGTATCATTTTGTATCATTTTGACTCCCTATGGGGAGAGTGGTGGAGTGAGCTGCAGAGGAGGGAGAGGACCTGAGAAGGCGTTAGCTGGATCGGCCCCTTTACTAGACACGTGACGCCGCCTGGCACTAGTGTTTCCCCGGAGAAGACCTCGTAGGAAGCACGAGGACAGAACCGGAGAATTCCGTTGATTAATAAGCTTATCTACGGGCTGTGGTTTATAATCAGACCAGGTGAGTTTAAACGTAAAAGAACCGCCCGCTAACAGCCCCATGTGTACAGGCGCACTATAAGCTGTTGTTGTTTTTCCTTTACAGCTCTGCTACATCAGGCAGCAGGCGGGCTCCAAGACCCTGGAGCTGCGGCAGCCTGTACAGAGCAGACAGCCTGACTCCTTACTGTGCGAGTTTCCCAGCGATTACTTGCACAGTAAACGAGTCCAATGCAAATCAATGGCAGACTGAAGCTTCCGAGACACATCTGTGATTTGTAAATCGCACACTACTCGCTATTACTCACTTCCCCATTCATTAACATTGGACTCGCTAGACTCGCAACGAGTAGCGAGTCCTGGGCTCGGACTCGCTAGAGTCAAGCGATTCCGAGTAATTTAGGATTCGCCCATCTTTTGTTAAGTTAAGTTAAGAAAGTTCTTACATATACAGGTGCATCTCAATTAATTAGAATATCATCAAAAAGTTAATTTATTTCAGTAATTCAGTACACAAAATGAAACGCATATATTATATAGAGTCATTACACACAGAGTGATCTATTTCAAGCATTTATTTATGTTAATGTTGATGATTATGGCTTACAGCCAAAGAAAACCCAAAGGTCGTTATCTCAGAAAATTAGAGAGGATGAAGGGTTAAAATCCGTGCTGCCGTATTTCACGAGACATCAAATGATAAATATTATATTGATTTATTAATCAGCGCGTTTCGGGGCTCCCTGAAACATGGCAATATGATATTGATTTGTCCTGAGGAAGGGCCAGGGAGCCCTGAAACGCTAATTGACTGATAAATCAATATTATATTCACCCTTTGATGTCTTAGAATATGGCAGTATGGCTTTTAACCCTTCATCCACCCTACTCTATATGCACCACGCTGGGGACTGCAGCAGCTGTGATATGCTTTTATAGTGGTTGTGACTCTCACAACCACACAAGGTGAAGCCTCTGATACCTATTTAGGTCATACTTTATCTCTCAGACCCTTCATCCTCTCTACTTTAATTTTATGAGATAACGACCTTTGAGTTTTCATTGGCTGTAAGCCATAATCATCAATATTAACATTAATAAACGCTTGAAATAGTTCACTCTGTTTGTAATGACTCTATATGATATATGTGTTTCTATTGAATTACTGATATGAAGTCATTTTCTGATGATATTCTAATTCACTGAGATGCACCTGTAGTTTACCGTTTGTAAGTTATAATGCCAAAAACTATCTCCCCTGACCCCTGACCCATACACCTACATATCTTGTTTAGGGTTTCAATTGAATCAGCCATGGTTTGACACCAGTGGCGTAGCTAGCCTGCTCTGGGCCCGGGGGCGAGATCTGCACCCAGGGCCCCCATGTGAAGAGCGGGGGGGGAAGGGGTGCTGTCAGAGGATTCTCGTGCCACCTCAAGTGGCGTAGCAAGTGTTTGTGACGCCCTGGGCGGTGGAAAAATGTGCCGCAGCTGCCGCCCCTAAGAATTGGGCCAAATGGCCACTCTCCTCCTGAACTCTCCATCCTCCTGCACTTCCCATCCTCCTGCACCCTCCATCCTCCTGCACCCTCCATCCTTCAGCACCCTCCATCCTTCAGCACCCTCCATCCTCCTGCACCCTCCATCCTCCTGCACTCACCATCCTCCTGCGCTCCCCATCCACCTGCGCGCTCCATCCTTCTGTGTGCTCCATCCTCCTGCACTCTTCATCCTCTTGCGCTCTCTGTCCTCCTGCTATCCTTCTGTGTGCTCCGTCCTCCTGCGCTCTTCATCCTCTTGCGCTCTCTGTCCTCCTGCGCTCTCTATCCTCCATCCGCCTGCACGCTGCATCCTTCTGCGCTCTCCATCCTCCTGCACTCCCCATCCACCATCCTGCAGCACGCTCCATCCACCTGCGCTCTCCATCCTCCATCCTCTCTTGCATTCCCTGTCCTCTGTCCTCCTGCACTCCCCATCCTCCTGCAGTCCCCATTCTTCTGCGCTCTCCATCCTCCTGCACTATCTATCCTCCTGCACTCTCTATCCTCCATCCTCCTGCGCTGTCCATCCTCCTGCGCTCTCCATCCTCCTGCGCTCTCCATCCTCTATTCCCTGCAGTGTCTATCCTCTATCCCCTGCAGTTTCCATCCTCTGTCCCCTGCAGATTCCATCCTCTGTCCCCCTGCAGTTTGCATCCTCTGTCCCCTGCAGATCCCATCCTCTGTCCACTGCAGATTCCATCCTCTGTCCCCTGCAGATTCCATCCTCTGTCCCCTGCAGATTCCATCCTCTGTCCCCCTGCAGATTCCATCCTCTGTCCCCTGCAGATTCCATCCTCTGTCCCCCTGCAGTTTCCATCCTCTGTCCCCCTGCAGATCCCATCCTCTGTCCCCCTGCAGATCCCATCCTCTGTCCCCCTGCAGATCCCATCCTCTGTCCCCCTGCAGATCCCATCCTCTGTCCCCCTGCAGATCCCATCCACTGTCCCCCTGCAGATCCCATCCTCTGTCCCCCTGCAGATCCCATCCTCTGTCCCCCTGCAGATCCCATCCTCTGTCCCCCTGCAGATTCCATCCTCTGTCCCCCTGCAGATCCCATCCTCCAGCCTCCCTGTATCCGTCATCACCCTTGCACAGCCTGACACCCTCAGCACCCCTCTCTCACACACCTCTTGTTAAAGGTGCGGGGGGGGCCGTTGCAGACTCACCGTGGCTGCCGTGTGCGTCTGCTGTAAGGAGGGGGTGAGGAGGGTGGGCAGAGCTGCAAGACAGGAAGTCCCGTCCTCCCTCCTCTCCGGCTGGTACGGCAGCCGGCTGGCAGCACGGGGCACGGGGGCCCCCCAGGGGGCGCGGGGCCCCCCCAGGGGGTAGACAATGGGCCCCTGATGTCGGGGGGCCCGGGGCGCTCGCCCCCCCTGCCCCCCGCTAGCTACGCTACTGTTTGACACCTCTTTTGGCAGCTCATCTCCTTTCAAAAGAAATAAATTAAAGCCCCGATTCATCAAGGTGATGACGACTGAAATCTTGCATCAATTGGTTGGAAAAGAAATGAAATGTTTGTGTAAAGTGGACTTTTGGCATTTTCACTTCAGTTTTACCCAACTCCGCAAAATGGATGAAGCTGCAGCAAAACAAGCTCATGATGAGTCTGTGAAACCATAGCTTGTCTAATTCATGATCAATTGTCGTGCTTCTTACCCCAGAAATCTCACTTTTCTTTCAAGGCACACATAGGCAGATGCCACTTGTCAGACGCTTCTTACGTATTAAGACACAAGCATCTTACTCCACCATCCCTCACTCATCAAGCCCGGTGTCAACATTGGCAGTCTTGATTATTTAGGGCTTCGATGTTGAATGTTAACTTGCGTAATCCCACTTTCTAGGATGTGCCCAGACTGGTTCTGCCTAAATTGGCAGTCTTAGGCCAGGGTCACACATACAAATCTGTTTTAAATGGATCAGTTTTTCTAAGGGGGCCAATAGTCTCCCCTGAGGTCCAGGACATTTTTGGCACCCTTACAAAAATGCATTCCGTTTTCTAAGGGCTTCAAAAATGGATTTGTATGTGTGACCCTGGCCAAAAACGCTGCTAGCAGCGTTATTGGGCTGCTGCATAAAAACGCATGCGTTTTTTGAAAAATGCACATGCACATGCTTTAACACATATCTGGTTTTGGACTTTGAAAAAAAAAATGTCCAAAATTTTCCCAAAAATGGATTTAGCCCAAAAACGGATGGTATGTGTGACAATGGCCTTATCTAATTTATAAGCGAGGTTTTTAGTCACATGACAAAGGTTATAGACTAAAGTTGAGCTGGGGATGTATTTGGAAGTCTCCTCCAGATCAATTATACTATGCTGCTTAAAGTGTAACATGCCATTTAAATGTTTTTTTCATAATAATGTGGAACAAGTAATTTTAATAAACTTTCAAATATAACTTCTTACAGTCTGGTTAGAAGAAATCCAGGCACTACACATCCAGACCAGACGTCGTCTGATATCAGAGCTCGACTCAATTAGTGGAGTAGGGGAATTTCCAACGCAGGTGTTGCACTGTTTCAGGTAAGCTTATTGAATATAATACCGATCAGACGGAACTGCACTCACCCGAGGTGAATTTTGGCATCAGCTTTTTTTCTACAGCGCTCCATATACAAAGGTGAAGGTGCAGGTGCAGGGGGAGGGATGGATCCCCCCTTCCACCTGCACCTTTGTCCCTTTGTACCTTTGTATATGAAGCACTGGAAATAAAAAGCTGATGCCAAGATTCATCTAGGGTGAGTGCCGTTTCTTTTGATCGATATTATATTCAAATATACTTCATAAGAGTAATCTGAAAGGACACCTTTCAATAACCCTCAAGAAGATGTCCCCACTATGGTGTTTCTAAACCTCACATATAAAAGTGGGTGGTGGGGCCTACACAGCGTGACTGGGTACAGGAGATCAGTGTATAATCAGTCTACCTCAGACAAAGGGTGCTGTAAAGCTGTCAGCAGTGCCCAGGCTTCTGTGGTTTTATCTCCTGCATTCAGATCACTTTGCTCCTGTTAACAGCTGATGGCCCCCTAATAGCTCCTTATTGATAACATGGAGCAGAGCACATGAATGCAGGAAATAACTTCACCGCAGCTTTGTGCTGACAGCCTGAGCTCCCTGTCCCTGATATAATATAACAAAGTGATCAGCTGACAACTCTGTGTAGGCTCTGCCTCATCCACACTTATATAGTTATATGGCCGTATTCAGTGTGTGAGAAGGTGAGGACGGATCTCACTGAGAATGAGCATATGTCAGATTCAGGAACAGTCTTGAGGGGACATCATGTGAAATGTTTATAAAATGTTTTATTCCAGATTTCCCTTATGAAGTATATTTGAAAGTTTATTATAATCACTTGCTCTACATTATTGTTAAATAAAAATCTAAAAAGCTGTTACACTTTAAGAGAAAGTCTAAAGGACAAATTTCACTTTTGCACATTTTTTCAATACATTTTCGGTTTTCACTTGAGAGTTTCTCTAGTAACATTCTGCTCTAATCAAAAAAAATCTAGAAGAGATGGGAAAATAAGTTTTAAAAATAAGTGAATTTGTTACAAAGCCATTTTATGTCTCTTGAAGTCATCAAATCAGACTGGTAGCCATTAGCTCCAAATGAAGAAGACTTAGCACAGCAGTGAATCTCCTCAGAAGTGGTTGTCCCGACAAAGATGTCACAGGGGTGCAGTAAACATACATCAAGTCACAAACCATCAACTAGGAACCTTCACGGCTCACATCATTGTCCATGACTTGACAAGAAGAAATTCAAACCAGGAAAATCAGTTCCAGTTATAAAATAACTTCACAGTAGGAACCAAAAGGCAAAGAAGGTGGTCATATTGTGATGGAATAGGGATGGTAGAACATGTACTACTGGATTGTACATGAAGATGATAAAAAACTAAGAAAAATTAGTAAAAGCCCTTATCTCAACGCAGAAATGAAATGTATGGATTTGTCTATTGGCAGCTCTAAATCCAACAATTGTGCCAAGTGTTAAATACAGTCATTTATATCCTATAATCTCCAGGAATATGGTGTCAAAAAAGCATTCTTGCCAAGCTGCAGATAATTTAGTGATGATTTCCAAAAACAAGCATGAATTATATAACTTACAACTTTTTACACATGGGTTTTGCCTAGTTCTGCACCTCAGACTTTTTAAAGTCAGTAGAACAAATCTGCAGTACCAGAAACGGACAAGGGTGGCGCCATTTATGCAAAGAAATGCCGATTGTTTTTAAATAATTGAAAACACCTACTTCTAGTATGTTCTCTTTAATTTAATCTTAAAGGACTTATGTAAGCATACCGGTGCATCCCAATGAATTATTTTTTTTCAAGGTAAAAAATGTTTATATCGTGTTAGCCAGTAGATAGAAAAATATTAGAATCTGAGAGTCCTTAGTGGTTGTCATTATAAATGGACAGGATTTGCACCTGTTCTGGTTGCAGGGAAAGGTTCCTGTTGTTGCTGGAGAGGACAGGGAGCTTCTGACAGTGATGTTTTTTAGATTCGCAGGTTGTCTAAAACACAGTAGTGGGGGATCTGGAAACATAGATTTTAGTCGAGCATCTTTTTGTAGGAGTGGTTGCAGTTTCCGTGCAGCTCCTCTTACCACCTCCAGACTTGGATTGTAGGTGACTACGAGAGGAACTCTGTTGTTTTCTTCTCTAGTTTTGTAATGTAGGAGATGATTCCTTAATATTCTGCTGGTTCTTGTAATCTGGTTTTCATTTGCTCTTGGATGGTAGCCCTGGTTCAAAAAGGCATTTCTGAGGCCCTCAAGGTGATTGTCTCTAACTGTAGGGTTAGAACATATCCGATTGTATCTGCTGGCTTGGCTGTACACAATAGAGTTTTTTATGTGTTTGGATGAAAACCATCCCATCGGTCGGAGATATGTTGGACGGTCAATTGGCTTCCAGTACAGTGATGTCTCTATTTCATTGTTCTATAGCCTAATGATGGTGTCCAGAAAGCTGATTTCAGTGCAGGAGTAGTTGAGTGTTAAGTTGATGGTGGGATGAAACTGATTAAAGTGTTCATGGAACGTCTTCAGCTGTTGCTCAGACTTTTCAAATACTTCGGGGACACTGGAGCTGGCCTTTACTTATGCACTAGGGATCTTTGCCTCTTTCCCTGTGCACCAGTTGCTGCTGTTTGTCCTGGAGGCAACTCTTACTTACACCTCTGTATGAATCAATCTTAGTTTAACATTTCTATTGATGGAAACTTAGCGCTACTGTATGTATCAGTACAATTAGTGAAATTAATGTACTAATAGATCACTTTACTCACTGCAAACATTTTATTAATTTCACACTACTGTCACACTTTTAAAGTTTCATCAATAAATAATGTTAAAAGTGTTTAAAAATTTCTTATATCATTTTACATAGAATCTAATAATAATGCATTATATCAAATTTTATCCTATCATATTCTCCTGTTATTTGATTGTAGCTTGCTTTTCAACCCCCATATAAAGGAGGAATACACTAAAATCGTCAAGCTACAATCAAATAACAGGAGAGCATGATAGGAACATTTTTAATATTATCTATTGATGAAATTTTAAAAGTGTGACAGTGGGAAATTAATAAAATGTTTGCAGTGAATAAAGTGACCTATTAGGATCTGTTGAAGAGTAAGCACTAGTCGAAAAGGGCTCCTTCATCCCGGCACCTCCCTCCCTGCACCCTCCACCTGATGTAATACCGCGACTGGAATAGAGAAACCTGTCTTCACCGGTCCAATGAGTGCCGCCTTCTTCTCTCTTTATGGATAAAAATGACTATGTTCTACGGCTGAGCAACGCTGGACCTGGTTCTATGCCACAATTTCAATCGTCACAACATAAGGTCAGTGCCCGGTTTTCTTTCTACATGCAATTTTTACCTATTAGTACATTAATTTCACTAATTGTACTGGTACATACAGTAGCGCTAAGTTCCCATCGATAGAAATATTAAACTAAGGTTGCTCAGACTCTGTCCAGATGATTAAAATGTCATCGATATAACAGTAATAGGACAGAGGCCTGATAGGACAAGAGGATAAGAATATTAATACAAAAAAGGGAGACAAGAGGCGCAATAGTGTCCTATCACTAGTGACACTGTCTGTGTAAGTTTATCAATAGGTGTACACTCACCTGATCCAGTTGTGTGCCCCACAACTGGTTTGTAAGTATTTGGTTTTTAGCTGCTGCAGGACCTCCACCAGCCACTCGCTCGTGGAAAAACGCTCAGATATTGGGAAGATGGTGTATCACGGTCCGTGCTGTTGCCTCAATGGAATTACCAGGGATGCAAGGTTTCAAGAAGCCACAAAGAATGCAAGGTTCCAAAAGTAACAATCTCCTTTATTCCACCAACGCGTTTCGGCACCTATCCTGGCACCTTGATGAAGGTGTGTCTTAAGAATTTGTGTCACTATCAGCCTGATGAAGAGGCCATTGTGTCTTGAAAGCTTATTTTGCTTACCATCTTTTCAGTTAGCCATTACAATGTATAAACCACTGAGATCTCTCAGATTCTAATTTTTTTAAAATTTTTTTCAGTAATTCAATACATAATGTGAAACGCAAATACTATGTAGAGTCATTACAAACAGAGTGATCTATTTCAAGTGTTTATTTATGTTAACGTTGATGATTGTGCAACCAAGTATTAGGCTGAGAGTGCCAATACTTTTGTCTGGCCCATTTTTGGAGTTTTGTGTGAAATGATCAATGTTTTGCTTTTTGCTTCATTCTCTTTTGTGTTTTTTTCATTGAAGACAAATTAAATGAAGATAATAATACCAAAGAATTTGTGATTGCAATCATTTTCAGGAAGAAACTGAGTATTAGCTGACAGAATTGCAGGGGTGTCAATACTTTTGGCCACAACTGTAATATATGCATTTGACTTTATGTATTGAATTATTGAAATAAATTAACTTTTTGATGATATCCAATCCATTCATATGCACCTGTATAATATTGATAACCTATCAATATTATATATGCGCAAGCCCCACTGATCAGCTCTTATCCGATTTAGAGTCTGGAATTTAACCATATAAATACTAAATGGAGCTGAGCAGTTCAGATTGTTGTGGTTACTGCTGGTTTCTTCAGATCAGCTTCCATTTAATACATTTCTAAACAGCTGGAGATGATAACAGCTAATCGTTGAGGGGGTGGGATATCGGATCTATCTTCTCATTCTCTCATTATAACAATGGTGTTTTTGTAGCTGTGGTTTTGCTATAGGGATAAATTAAAAATTTGCCCCAGTGGTATCACTAAAGCATGTTCCTTGCTCCTAATAACACACTAGCCACTATCTTCTGTTCTTTCCATCATGTCCCTTTCCTTTATCTTGTAACTGTAGCTTGTGACTAATTGGAAGTCAAATCTAAAGGTCCCAAGCTCTCAATTGATTAAGCCTGATGAAGAGGCCTTACAGTCTCGAAAGCTTGCTATTTGTTACCATCTTTTCAGTTAGCCATTAAAAGGTATCAACCACTGAGGACTCTCAGATTTTATAGAGGACCTATCACCCCTCTGGTGCTATGCTGACTGAATGCAGCACTGAATGCAGAGTGTCTGCTGCATTCAGGGAATGGGTCCCCCATGTTTCTAGCCCCACTGTAAATAGTTTAAAAGACTTTATAAAGTGTACAGATAAGGAGTCCGGAGGGACTTACTCAGTAATGAGTCATCATTGTTGCTGGTGTCTTGCCCGCCTCCAGCCCTCTCTGTGCCACCTCCAGCCTTCCGCGATGACACATACAGGAGGCTGAACAAGAGAGAACTGGAGGTGGGCCAAAGAGGGCTGGAGGTGGGGAGGACACCAGCAACAGCGATGACACATACAGGAGGCTGAACAAGAGAGGGCTGGAGGCGGGGAGGACACCATACAACAGTGATGACTCATTACAGAGTAAGTCCCTCTGGACTCCTTATCCATAAACTTTATGAAGTCTTTTTAACAGCTTACAGGGGGCTAGAGACATAGGGGACCCCTTCCCTGAATGCAGCAGACACGCTGCATTCAGTGCTGCATTCAGTTAGCATAGCACCAGGAGGGGTGACAGGTCCTCTTTAAAATGTGTATGTATATCTACTGACTAACATGGTACAAACATTTTAACCTTTTCAAGGTCTCAATATAGCCTCGCCCTGGTGCTCATAGATTTACATTGAGAAGTGAATTCCAGTACACTAAGAAAATACCTACTATATTTTTTAGACTATAAGACACACCCAGATTTTAGAGGTGGAAAATAAGGAAAAATTATTTGAAGCAAAAAATCTGGTAAAATATTTAATAACATAAATAACATACTACTATATGTTATTGTGCCGCCCAGCTTAGGGGACCGGGATACCCGGCGCAGGGTCCCTTTCCTTGGGGGAGTCACTGGTGGCTGGACCCAGGCCGTGGCCCCAGGCTGGCACACTCCTAAAAGGGGGTATTTACAGGGGATTTAGAAGTTTATATAATTTATAAAGTTTGTAGATGTTATTGTCGTGACGCCACCCGGAATAATGTGGCTATATATGGCCACCGCTGCCTTGTACTGGCCAGGGGATGATGGTGAGAGGCAGCTGAGATGGTATAGCCCTTTTCCGGGTAGGGCTGTAGGGTCCCCTGGACAGGTGATGTTAAAGTTAATGATGGATGAAGATGGAAGTATGGTGAGGAGATGTTAAGGGCACAGACACTTACTTGATTCACAGCAAATTCTCTCAGCGGTGATGGTCCCAATCCTGGATAGATGGTAGCTGTTAAATCAGAGGCTGAGGCACAGATGAGGTTTAACTGGTTTACTTTCAACCAAACTATAATACAACAAGTCCCGTCTCCGGAGTCTGCAATAGGGGTTCAGTTGCTCAGGCCCCACCGGGTCCTTTACCTCCTGCTTGCGCTGTCTATGTGGCCCTGCTGCCGTGTGTGAACTCGCTGCCGGCCCAAATCTGTCCTCTCTGGGTCCCACTCAACAGGCAACTTGAGTCCTTTGTCTCTCTCTGCTTACCCCCTCCGGGAGTACTGCTGAACTCTTAGTATGTTGCTGTGTCTGGCCCTGTGAAGCTTGTTGTTACCTCACGTTTTTCCGGTTGCTGTATTGTATATAACTAATGCAGCCACGGATCCGGTATCCGTATCTGCGCTTTTTATCTAGGGTAGATAATGATGCTACCCGATTCTGAAAGTGTTCCTCTTATCAGTTTTCTCCTCCTCAGACCGATGGCTTGGCCCTGGGAATTGTCAGTCAGTCGTCAGGAACTCAATGCAGCTCCTGTCACTCTGAGCTCTTGGCTCCAACTGTCTGAAAATTTACCTCAAACCAGTGTTTTATCTCTAGGGAAGTCTCTGGTGTCTCTGGAGCTCCCCCTACTGGCCAAAGGTGGTAGTGCAGTGGCTTGGCTTTCTAAGTGAGTGCAACTATTATGATCTTATACTGTGGCTAATACCCGCAGGGGCGCCACATTCCCCCTTAGTTAAGAACAGTACTCCGGGACTGTGGGACAATAAACATAAGATATAACAGATAATATCTACAGAGTCTTAAAAAAAAATAAAAAGTTACAAAAACCACTCAAGTTTAAAAAATAGAGTCTTGTAAAAAGTCACTTCAAATAGCGTCCATTAATACAGCTCTGTCCTTGAGGGCTATTTATTTGTTAGGAAAGGCACTGCAATTAGCGTCCATTTTTCCAACAAAGTTTATGAATAATTTAAGAATGTTCAAAAAACAGTCTTTCCGGAGCTTTAATTTACCGCCTCCGGGCTGATAAATGAAGAAAAGAGTTCAAGAATATGCAAGTAGTTCATACAGAATAGTCTCTGCAGGTACTGAGCTTTTTTTAACGTTACATCTAATAACTACTAATTAACAACTAAACAAGTTCCTTTCAGATGTTTCTGGTTGAAATATCTATTTACATTTGGTAGTCTGCATATCTTGCTGGTAATTGACCCTGAGTACTACGCTGTGATCTGCGTAACGCTTGTGTACTGGGTGTACTCAATGTGATGGTGTGAGTGGATGTATACCTAGTAAGTACTTCTGGTTCTGCTAGGGATAATTCCACATTTGTGGGGTTGGCAATTCCACCGTGTCCAGGACTATTATTACTAGGAATTTGTTCTTCCTGTCTTGGGACTTCTTGTGTGGTACAGGGTCTGGTGTTTGATAGAAGGCCATCATGGGAACTACTACTGCACCATTGTAGGTTGGCCAGGTTTTAGGAAAGTCTCCTAGATAGGTATGATATACTCCATCTTCTTCTTTTTCGTTAACAGGTTGAACCGGTACTGGTTGAATAACTTCTGGTTCAGGTTGAATGACTTCTTTTTCTTTCAATGTCTCTGGACATAGTTTTAGATTGTCTCTTGACACTAGTACTGATGTTAATCCACCATCTTTGCTTATAAGACACATTTTAGGATTGTTCACTCTCATTGGTAAAACTGTATATGGGACGGATTCCCACTGATTGTCCAGTTTATTAGTGCGACGGTTTCTCTTGAGCACTTGATCACCAGGTTTTAATGGGGTTGCTAGAGCATTCTGGTTGAAGTATTGCTCTTGTCTTTCTCTAGTTTTCTGGAGATTCCTTTCTACGCATTCTTGCACTTGGCGATATTGTTGTTGGCGTAGGGAGTCCCAGTTGGAATCCTGCACTTCTGCGTCAGGTTTTACAATACCCATTTCTAGATCTATTGGTAGCTTGCCAGGTCTTGCACGCATAAGGTAAGCTGGGGTACAGTTTGTGGAGCTTACCGGGACATTGTTATAGAGGTCTACCAAGTCAGGCAATTTCTCTGGCCATAGGTTTCTCTCTGTCTCTGGTAAAGTCTTTAAGAGATCGATTACAATATGGTTCATTTTTTCGCATAAGCCATTTGTTTGCGGATGATAGGCTGTTGTACGGATCTTCTTGCAGCCATACATATTGCAAAATTCTCTGAAGATCTCTGATTCAAATGCTGTGCCTTGGTCTGCGAGTACTTGTTCCGGATATCCATGGGGTCTGCAAAAGTATGTCTGGAACGCCTTAGCTGCTGTCTTTGCAGTGAGATCTTTCACGGGCACTACTACCAGGAAGCGTGAGTAATGGTCCACGATGGTTAAAGCATAGACATAGCCGGACCGGCTTGGTGTCAATTTCACGTGGTCTATTGCTACGAGCTCAAGTGGTTGCTTGGTAACTATAGGCTGGAGTGGTGCTCTTTGGTTTTTTAGATCTTTTCTTCTGAGGTTGCACGGACCACAGTTTCTGCACCATTCTTCAATTGATCTTCTCATTCCAACCCAGTAGAATCTTTCTCTTAAAAGTACTTCTAGCTTTTTCCACCCGAAGTGACCAGCACCATTGTGATAAGCTTCTAGGACCATTTTTACATCTTGTTTAGGCACAATGATCTGCCATACTAGCTCATGCGTCTTTGGATTGGTATATCTTCTGCACAGCTTTCCTTGGTACAGGAACATTTTGCCTCTCTCTTTCCAGAGTTGATGTGTCTCTTTCGGTGCATTTTCATTGGGATACGCACTTTGCTCAGTCAGCAGTTCTTTCACCAACTTCACAGCTGGATTGCTGTCTTGAGTGTCAGCCCATCTGTGGTGTGCTAATGGGTTGAGATTCACCTGTTGATGTTTCTGGTAGGCACTGGATTGATACTGTCCTACCTTGGGACGATGGAAGGTGGGTAGTTCAATTTCTTCAAGTTCTACCGGTTCTTCTTCCACGTCTCTCAAGTGCGGCATCCGGGATAAGGCGTCTGCATTTCCATTCTTACGGCCTGCTCTATACTTGATCACGAAGTTGTAATTAGACAGCCGGGCTATCCATCGCTGTTCCAGCGCACCTAGCTTGGCTGTATCCAGGTGGGTCAATGGGTTGTTATCAGTATAGACGGTGAATTCTGCAGCTGCCAAGTAGTGTTTGAAACGCTCAGTCACAGCCCAGACTACTGCCAGTAGTTCTAACTTGAAGGAGCTGTAATTTTCAGGATTTCTTTCAGTAGGCCGGAGCTTTCTACTTGCAAAGGCGATGACTTTCTCCTTGCCTCCTTGCTTCTGAGATAGTACTGCTCCCAGTCCCACATTACTGGCATCTGTGTAAAGGATGAAAGGTTGATGGTAATCAGGGTATGCCAGAACTTCTTCTCCGGTCAATGCCTTCTTCAACTTTTCAAAGGAATCTTCCCTCTCATCACTCCACTGGAAAGGAGGATTGCGGTTTGAAGGCTTCTTCGACTGCCCTACCAGGATGTCTTGTAGAGGTGCTGCTAGCTTGGTGAACCCTTGGATGAATCTACGATAGTAGCCCACCAGTCCCAGGAATTGCCTCACCTGTTTCACGCTGGTAGGTCTTGGCCAATCCCTTATTGCGGTTACTTTCTCGGGATCCGGTGCTACTCCTTCTGAACTTACAACGTGTCCCAGGTATTGTACCTTTGGCTTTAGAAGGTGACATTTTGATGGCTTGATCTTCATACCATACCGGGATAAGGCTTCGAACACTTCTGCCAGATCTTGTAGATGTTGTTCGTAAGTCTTTGAGTAGACTATTACATCATCTAGGTACAGAAGGACGGCTTCAAAGTTCTTGTGTCCGAGACAGCATTCCATCAATCGCTGAAAGGTACCGGGTGCGTTGCAGAGTCCGAACGGCATACAATTAAATTCACAGAGACCCATTGGTGTGGTAAATGCTGTCTTCTCTTTATCTTCCTCAGCCACAGGGACTTGCCAATACCCACTTGTTAAGTCTAAGGTGGAAAAATAGTTAGCAGATCTTAAAGCAGCTAATGACTCTTCAATTCTAGGTAAGGGGTAGGCGTCTTTATGGGTAATGTGATTAATCTGCCGGTAGTCTACGCACATTCTCATGGTTCCGTCTTTCTTTTTAACTATTACCAGAGGGGCTGCCCAGGGGCTACAACTGTCTCTAATTACCCCGGCCTGTTTCATCTCCCTCAGCATGTCTTTAGCACATTGATAATGAGCGGGCGGTATGGGTCTATATCTCTCTTTTATTGGTGGGTGGTTACTGGTAGGAATTGTATGTTCTACCCCTTTAATCTGTCCGAAGTCTAATGGGTGTTTACTGAAGACCCGTTCATATTCTTCTACTAGTCGGTACACTCCTTGTTTTTGGTGGGTAGGTGTTGAATCTGTACCTATATGCAGCTGCTGACACCAATCTTCTAATTCTCCACTTGAACCATTGTCGTCCGCCTGACATGACGGATTCAAGGGCCCAATGGCTATGATGGCATTGTTGTCAACAGTGTATAGCTTGGCCATTGTAGCGTACCTTGGTAAAGTGACCTCTTCCTCTCCACAATTCAAAAGACGTATGGGCACTCTTCCCCTGTGTACCTCGACTATTCCTCTAGCCGTTAATATCGTGGGTCTACTATCAGTGTACACAGGCTCTACCAAGGCTTGGTAATCTCGTCCTTTAATACCAATGGCTGCTCTACACCATACCAGCATTTCAGTTTTTGGAGGTATTACTATAGGAGTTGGGTCACTTACCCTCACACTGCCGATTTCTCCACCTGCAACCTCTACTTGTTGCTTCAGCACCAATGCTTTTATCTCTCTCCGGAGAATTCTCTGCTGGCAGGATTGGGCAGTTTCCGCAAATTGCTGTAAAATAGTAATAACCTCGGAAAAACAATTTTCTAAAACATTCATACCTACCAATACAAAAGGTTCCCGTCGGTTAACATCAACAATTATGATACCCTGATTTTTTAATTCTGCTCTACCAATCTTAATGGTCATCTCTCTAAATCCTACTTGCGGTACCAATTTTCCATTACTAGCATATATACTTAGCTCAACATTAGATGGTCTTTTATCAATGTCTGAATCTGCCCAGTACCTCTTATAAAGGATATGTGGTATAGATGAAATCTGGGAACCAGTGTCCAACAAGGCATTGAGGGGAATACCGTCCAGCACGATGGGGATAATGGGACGTCCTCCGACGTACTTATCGTGCCAGGATGTTGGGCCTTGAAAGTTCACTCCTGCGAAGCGGCCCGCATTCCCAGGGGATCCTTGTTTAAATCACAATTGCGGGCGATGTGGCCTGGCTTCCGGCAACGGCGGCAAATAGGCTGTCCATCCGGCTGGTAACGGTCGTTGGGTCGTCCTCTCCACGCTGGGTATCTCTGGGGTCTCATCCAGGGAATATCCTCTCTGCGGTTCGCCAACTCCATCTTGGGTGTAGTCTGTGATTCTCTCATTTCCTGCATGGTTTTAGCCATTGAGGTGACAATGTCTGTTAGAGAGTCAAGCTTTTGCTGGAAAGCATCATTAGCACTGGCCTCCAGGGGCTTAACTGATGTCACTGGCACTCTCTGTTGTTGAGGGGTTTCTGTAATGGATTGCTCAGGATCCTGATCCCAAAGTGCCTCTGCCTGCTGGAGACGAATAGCGCTCTCCTTTAACTGGGCAAATGTCACTTCAGGGTCCTTGAAAGTCAGCATACTCGCATGCCCTCGATGAGAAGGGGTTAATAGTCCTTCAATGAATTGATCTTTTAGCAATTTATCAGCGCCAGTGTTAAACATTGGTTCAGCCAGTGTAAGCGCTTTAAGGGCCTCCTGTAAATTCAGGGCAAAGTCTCTCACACTCTCATTGGCCTTTTGTTTGCAATTGAAGAATTTGGTCTTTGCTTTGCTACCAGCAGTAGTTTCAAATACTGCCTTTAATCCAGCTAGAATATGCTCAGCAGTGTCTTTTAGATCAGCGGACCATGCTGTGACTTCTCGCTTGGCATTACCACTTAACTGTGCCATCAGCAAACCGACACGCTGAGCTTCTGCCATTGGAAACATGTTTAAATAGGCCAGCAGTTTTTCTTTAAAATCATCAAAAGTATTAGGCTTACCTTCATACACTGGAAGCCATGGAGCACCTGGGGTATATGGCATCAACATCGGCATAATGGGCGCTGCACCTTGCGCCGCTGTGCTGCCGAGCGCTCTGTTTTGTGCTTCAGCTGCATTTGTGTCGCCGGGTGTTTCGGCGTCTCCGTGCTGCGACATGTTGCGCCCCCTTAGTTAATCCGGACCCTTCCGGTCCTCTGCTTCCGTCGGGATGGCGTACAATCGTTCCGCTGTGCAGCAGGATTGGTTTTCCCCTTTTGCAGACGTCAGAGCTCTCAGCTTGGTACCCGCCCACAAAGACACGCCCCCTGCTGCTTCTGCTCGCCGCGAGCTCAGTAATGGCGGAATCTGAAATTTTTCAGTCAGATCAGAGCTCAGGGCTATGACACAGTTCAAATAGCAGTCTCGTGCTGTGGCAGTTATGAGGTAATTAGTGATGATGCAATTTTACCTCAGAGGCTGGCGGCCATTTTGTTTCAATGTTAGTCAATGGGGAAAAGTCTATTTCAATGGTTTCCAATGGGAAAATCACCTTTTGATAAAAAAGTCAATTTTTCTCGGATTTTCTCACAATTTTCGGCATTAATCACGGCACACAGTACCTGATTTAACCAGGCACGGTAAATCCTGTTCGTGACGCCAAAGAGAGATGTGCCGCCCAGCTTAGGGGACCGGGATACCCGGCGCAGGGTCCCTTTCCTTGGGGGAGTCACTGGTGGCTGGACCCAGGCCGTGGCCCCAGGCTGGCACACTCCTAAAAGGGGGTATTTACAGGGGATTTAGAAGTTTATATAATTTATAAAGTTTGTAGATGTTATTGTCGTGACGCCACCCGGAATAATGTGGCTATATATGGCCACCGCTGCCTTGTACTGGCCAGGGGATGATGGTGAGAGGCAGCTGAGATGGTATAGCCCTTTTCCGGGTAGGGCTGTAGGGTCCCCTGGACAGGTGATGTTAAAGTTAATGATGGATGAAGATGGAAGTATGGTGAGGAGATGTTAAGGGCACAGACACTTACTTGATTCACAGCAAATTCTCTCAGCGGTGATGGTCCCAATCCTGGATAGATGGTAGCTGTTAAATCAGAGGCTGAGGCACAGATGAGGTTTAACTGGTTTACTTTCAACCAAACTATAATACAACAAGTCCCGTCTCCGGAGTCTGCAATAGGGGTTCAGTTGCTCAGGCCCCACCGGGTCCTTTACCTCCTGCTTGCGCTGTCTATGTGGCCCTGCTGCCGTGTGTGAACTCGCTGCCGGCCCAAATCTGTCCTCTCTGGGTCCCACTCAACAGGCAACTTGAGTCCTTTGTCTCTCTCTGCTTACCCCCTCCGGGAGTACTGCTGAACTCTTAGTATGTTGCTGTGTCTGGCCCTGTGAAGCTTGTTGTTACCTCACGTTTTTCCGGTTGCTGTATTGTATATAACTAATGCAGCCACGGATCCGGTATCCGTATCTGCGCTTTTTATCTAGGGTAGATAATGATGCTACCCGATTCTGAAAGTGTTCCTCTTATCAGTTTTCTCCTCCTCAGACCGATGGCTTGGCCCTGGAAATTGTCAGTCAGTCGTCAGGAACTCAATGCAGCTCCTGTCACTCTGAGCTCTTGGCTCCAACTGTCTGAAAATTTACCTCAAACCAGTGTTTTATCTCTAGGGAAGTCTCTGGTGTCTCTGGAGCTCCCCCTACTGGCCAAAGGTGGTAGTGCAGTGGCTTGGCTTTCTAAGTGAGTGCAACTATTATGATCTTATACTGTGGCTAATACCCGCAGGGGCGCCACATTATGTTATTATATATAATAGTATGTTATTTAGTTGGAAGCTATGGACAGAACATGGTGCTGTGTGACCAGTGTCTGTAAAATACCATATGAAGACACTGGAGGGTGAGTATATTGGGGGCATGGGGCTTATATTTAAAGCACCACTCCAGCACTGAAAAATAACACTGGAGTGCTGCTTTAAGAAACCATGGGAGAACTGTAATTCCCAGCATGTCCTGCATATTCTACGGCATGCTGGGAGTTATAGTTCACCACAGAAGTAGCAGAGTGCTTTTTTTATGTGTTTTAATTAATAAACTTTTAATTAATTCTTACTTGAACAGGTTGTGCTCACATCACTGGAGGTCCTGCAGCCAGGAATCCTGAAAGTATCTTTATCTACAGCTTACAGGACCTCTAGTGAGGTAATGAAGGGCTGGAGGATCACATGACTGCACAGAGCCCTCCCTCTTATTACCTCACCACAGGCCCTGTAAGAGGAAGCTTGTAGTGAGGTGTCTGCACGACCTGTAGTGACATAATGAAGATGGAGGGCCCTGTGCTATCATGTCTTCATTACCTCACCACAGGCCCAACAATGAGGGGAGAACACTAAGCACTCACATGTCAGGTATGCCGTGCCTGCCCGTATGACTGCCCGTGTGACTGCCCGTGTGACTGCAGTGGGTCAGGCACAACTGCAGCCAGTGGTCGCCCCAAAGAAAAGTCTCACATACTTCAGTAGGAGTTCTGTACCTTTTACTTTAATACATCAACCAGGCCGCCAGGTCATGCCCTCTGCCAATCTGTGGTCCAGCTGTTTCTCAAGAACTGGGACAGTGTCATCGAGACCCCTAGGTTTTCCTTAGCTCGTCTTGCCTCTCTTATCAACGCCTCAGCACAAAGACCTCAGGTACCAACAGCCACAGGCATTGATTGGCACCGCTTCCTAGTGCCGTACCTTAGCACGGCTATTTTCTCCGACGTTGGCCGGGTTTTTGGGCCACAGTTCTCTTTAAGACCTCATAGCCTCCGGTTTCAATAGCTACCGTGCCGTGTTCAGGGCCGGTCCCTTCTCTTGTCCACCAGCCTCTGTGGCGCCCCTGCGACCTGGGTGGCCACATAGGGAACTTCAGCCAGGCAGAAAGATAGACAGTTTGTGCACCAAACACCCTCACAGCACACACACACCCACTAGCACCCAACCCGGAGCCCGGGACTCTAGGGGTGGTGGGTTTAGAGGAAAGTGGGTGGGGAATGTAGATCAGGTGACTGAGAGCTCAAATAGAGGAAACAGAGGAGGAAGGAGTTAGTAGGCCGAGGTAGGCTGAGCAGCCAAGACACAGTAGACCAGAGTGAGCCGAGAGGAAAAGACAACAGAAAGAAAGTGACACATCCCGGAGGGGTTGGGCTCCCTGGAGACGCAGAATCCACAGAGTCATAGAAACCATGGAGAGAAAGCTCGTCCATAGCCGGCATCCCACTTGAGTGTGAGGATAACAGATATAAGTAATCCTAGTGTATACAAATATTCAGCAACCTCGAAGACCCACAAGGGGCCGAGCTGCCGCCATACAACCCACGGAGAGGACAGAGAGGGAGAGAACAGCCTGAAAAGACAGTTAGAAGGAGTGAGGGGTCTCAGAGCGACAGCCTGGCTGCAGAGGGTTGAGTGTTCCCGGAGTTAACTGCATTGTGAACTGTGTTAAGAACTGAACCATGACTTGTGTGACTTTGAAGAACTTGAAAGTAAACCTGGTGAACCCTGCTTCAGTGTCCGTGTCTGATTCCAGGTATACAGAACTGTTACGGTACTTCTTACCCTTTCAGGGGCAGCCTGACCTGCGGCGGACTCATCCATCTGGCTGCAGCCCCATCATCCATCCATCCTCCTGGCAAAGCAGCGCTGTAGCAGTGGTCCCATCATTGACACAACCCATGGGTGGCGTCAAGACAAACTAATCCCTGTAATACCCCTTTACTTGTGAGAACCCGGGACATGGTCCGGGCCAGGACCTCCGTGACATCCCCAGCGGTACCCCGGTCCGATACCGAGTACCCCGTCCCAGTAGGCTCCACACCTCTCTGTTCCTCTGCCAGATACGGGCGTACGGGTTATCTTAGCTTTCCTCTGCACCGCAAGGACGTCTTCTTTCTTCTAAATCCTTCCGTCCTTCCCACCCAGGGCGAGCGTGACAAGGCTCCAGCCCGCGGGATCTAACACCTCTACTACCTCTCAACTTTCACTAAGACTTCCTACTCCTTTGCTGTCCTCCTATCGACTCTCTCTTGGTTCTAACCCATGTCCCCCTCACTTATAGTGGACACATCCAGATTACAGGTGCACACATTATGCTTACATTAGACTCAGCCTCTTTTGACACTGATTTTATGTTACACTTATACTGTATTAAATGTTCACAGGTCTTTTGGGACACAGAACAGATAAGAGAGGACGAGCACTAACCCATGGTAATTAGCAACAGTGGTTAATCCCTATATATAAATGAGGAATATAGGGGATATGAGCCCCTTTTTGTACTAAGCTTTGTATGTATATCACCATTTAAGTCCTGATTGCCATATACTTTCTGCACTTTTAAGGCTTCGTGTATCTGTTTTTTGATCCCACATAACTTAAGGTATTCTCTTTACTCTTGTGTTCTACTATAACAGCATGTATGGGGGTAGTATGCGTTTAACACTGATAACTGTATATCATCACAGAACCAGCATCACATACTGGCCTTATGTATGAGTTACCGGTCAATCCCTATAGGAGTCCCTTCCACCTTTAATTTATGGTAAGCACGTTTGACTGTTTGTACAGTTATCATAACAAATTTTTCACCTTGTCATTGGACTTTGTCTCATAATCCCTGTTCCTTTTTTCCTGTGTACCCTGCACTTGGGCGCTAAGTTCACACAAGTGCAAAACCGTCACATTTGTTTATGTTTTTTTCTTGCTATTATTTATAGGTTGAACTTGGCCTCTTAAGCCGATTCGCATTCCTACAAACAATTCTTTGAGCCTTTCCCATATAGGTATGAACAGGGGCGGACTGGCCCACCGGAGGATCTGGAGAATCCCCGATGGGCCCCGAGACATGTGGCCACGCCCCCAAGCCCCGCCCTCTTACCCTCCTGGGCCCCCTGTTCCGGTAATATCGCTAATCATATCGGCAGCACTGCCGACATGATTAGTGATTCTGTGCCCCTCTGCAGCTGCAAAGCAGGGAGAGCGATCTCCCTGCTCTGCCTGCTGCCGCCGCTGTGCCCCTCTGACTCCTGCCAGCGCGTGCGCAGGAGATCAGTCTCAGGGTGATGACGTCATCGCCCTGAGACTTCTTCCTGTGTGCGCTGCAGAGGAAAGACCACCCCACCGTGGTGAGGAGGGAGGAGGATGATACTGGGCGCCCCTTGCCAGTGATGGGCCCCCCTGCTGGTAATGGGCCCCCCATGCCAGTGCTGGGCCCCCCTGCTGGAAATGGGCCCCCCCTGCCAGTGCTGGGCCCCCCCTGGCGGTGCTGGGTCCCCCTGGTGGTGCTGGCTCCCATTGTGGTGCTGGACCCCCCTTGTGGTGCTGGGCCACCCTGGTGGTGCTGGGCCCTTTTGTGCTGCTGGGCCCCCAGGGTACCTGGTGGTGCCAGGCCCCCCTGCTGGTGCTGGGCCCCCCTGCTTGTGCTGGACCCCCCTCTTGGTGCTGGGCCCCCCTTGTGGTGCTGGGCCCCCCTGGTGGTGCTGCCGGGCCCCCAGGGTGCCTGGTGCTGCCGGGCCCCAAGGGTGGCTGGTGGTGCCTGGTGCTAATGGGCCCCCAAGGTGCCTGGTGGTGCCGGGTGCCCCCCTGGTGGTGTCGGGCCACCCTAGTAGTGCTGGCCCCCCTGGTGGTGCTGGGCCCCCCTTGTATTGCTGGGCCCCCCTGGTGGTGCTGGGCCCCCTGGTGCTGCTGGTCCCCCAGGGTGCCTGGTGGTGCCGGGCCCCCCTGGTGGTGCCGGGCCACCCTGGTGGTGCTGGCCCCCCTGCTGGTGCTGGGCCCCCTGGTGGTGCGGGCCTCCCTGCTGGTGCTGGGCCCCCTTGTGGTGCTGGGCCCCCCTGGTGGTGCTGGGCCCCCTTCGTTGTGCCGGGCCCCCCTGCTGGTGCTGCCAGGCCCCCGGGGTGCCTGGTGCTGCCGGGCCCCCAGCGTGCCTGGTGCTGCCGGGCCCCAAGGGTGGCTGGTGGTGCCTGGTGCTGCCGGGCCCCCAAGGTGCCTGGTGGTGCCTGGTGCTGCCTGGTCCATGGTGGTGCCTGGTGCCCCTGGTGGTGCCTGGTGCTTCTGGGCCCCCAGGGTGCCTGATGGTGCCGGACCCCTGGTGCTGCCGGGTCCCAGGGTGCCTGATTGTGCTGAGCCCCTGGTGCTGACTGACCTCCAAGGTGCCTGGTGCTGCCGGGCCCCTGGTGGTGCCTGGTGCTGCCAGGTCCCTGGGTGCCTGGTGGTGCCTGGTGCTGCTGGGCCCTTGGTGGTGCATGGTGCTGCCGGCCCCCTGGGTGCCTGGTGGTGCTGGCCCCCTGGTGGTGCCTGGTGGTGCCGGGCCCCCCTGGTGGTGCCGAGCCCACTGGTGGTGCCTGGTGCTGCTGGGCCCCTGGTGGTGCCTGGTGCTGCTGGCCTCCTGGTGGTGCCTGGTCATGCCGGGCCCCCCTGGTGGTTCCTGGTGCTGCTGGGCCCCTGGTGGTGCCTGGTGATGCGGGACCCCTGGTGCTGCCGTGTCCCCAGGGTGCTTGGTGCTGCCGGGCCCCCATGGAGCCGGGCCTCGTGGTGCCTGATGGTGCCGAGCCCCTGTTTGTGTCTGGTGCTGCCAGGCCCCTGGTGATGCCGGGTGCCTGGTGGTGATGCCGGTGCTGGATGTTGCTGGGCCCCTGGTGCTGCCAGGTCCCCATGGTGCCGGGCCTCGTGGTGCCTGATGGTGTCAGGCCCCTGGTTTTGCCTGGTGATGCCAGGCCCCTGGTGCTGCCGGGTGTCTGGTGGTGCTGCCGGGTTCCTGTTTCTGCCGGGTGCCGGAGACTGGGAGCTTCAGAGGACTAAGCTGCAGGGTACCTGGTGCCAGAGACCGTCAGCCGCAGAGGAAGAAGCTGCCGGGTGCCTGATGCCGGAGACTGGCAGCCGCAGAGGAAGAAGCTGCCTGGTGCTGGTGAGCGGGAGCCTGGGAGCCACAGAGAAAGAAGCTGCCTGGTGCCGGCAAGTGGGAGGCCGGGGGCCGCAGAGGAAGAAGCTACCAGGATCAGGATGTGGAGTCAGGTAAGGCGCTGTTGCGGCTGACGATAGCAGCCGGGGGGACAGAGTGGAATGGATGGATGGGGCGGCCTGGAAGAGGGGGCACAATGGGATGGATGGATGGGGCGGCCTGGAAGAGGGGGCAGAATGGGATGGATGGGGGGGCGGTATGGAAAAGGAGGGGAGAACAGGATGGATGGGGAGAAGGTACAAGGATGGTTTGGTGGATGGGGAAAAGGTACATGGAAGGATGGGGGAATAGAGGGAGAAGGAACATGGATGGATAGGGAGGAGAAGCTACATTGAACGTGAGGGGAGAAGCTACATGTATTACCTATACACACACACTGACACTATATAGAGAGTTCTTGCGTGTAATGTCAATGGTGATCATTGCATTACCTGTACACTGACACTATATACTGAACTCTGTGTATAATGTCACTGGTGATCAATTTATTACCTGTACACTGACCCAATATACAGAGCTTTTTTACATTTCTGTTAATTTAGTATTATATGTGGTGGACCGTGGCATTATGTGCTTTGGTCATGACATGACGGTATTTGTCCCTTGTATATGGTATTATTCGGTCACTATGTGTTGGTAATATGAGGTCTCATGGTGTGGCAGTATTTATACCTTGTATATGGTAGTATTTGATCACTATGTGGTGGCAATATGTGCTTTGGTCATGGTGTGGCGGTATTTGTCTGGTATGTGGCATTATTTGGGCACTATGTCGTGGTAGTATGTGATCTGGTCATGGTGTGGTGGTATTTCTGACTTCTATCTGGTAATATTGGTCTTGGCAGAGTGGATTTTGGTCGGTCATTTGTTTTTTCTGATATCAATAAGTGGAAACTATTTTATTTGCAATAGATATTACTTAGCTGTTTAACCCCTCCCTGTCCGGTGACACAGCAGCAGAGATGCAGAGGTTTGCCAGAGAAAGCAAGTTGAGCATTTGATGACTTCAGTATTTATAAGACAAATCCAGGAGTGAGTGAGAAATGCATAAAAAATTACCTCTGCTTGCTTTACTCCTGGTTTTGTCTTAGGCCGGCTTGACACCACGTTTTTTCCCCTGTCAGGCTGTGTCCGGTGCTTTGCAGGAGGCACCGGACACAGCCTGACAGGTCCGGACAAATAGAAGCGGAGGGTTAATATACCCTCTGGTCCTGTTTGTAGCCAGATTCTACAGAGCGCGACTTCAGGAGCTGTCCCCTACTGAAATGGTGCCGAACCTCTTTACAGGGAACAGCTCATGGTGCTGAAGTTTAGCGGAGCTCACGCAGAAGTGCAGCAGCCGGCGTCCGGGAACCTGGCAGACTCTCTGTCAGGTCTGGTGCGATCCGGCGCCCCATAGACTCTCATGTTAGGGGTGCCGGATCATGTTAGGGGGTTACGGATCATCCTGGAACCAGGAGAATCTGGTAGGATCTGGTTTGCTTAAATTTTTCGCCCCGGACACAAAAATGATGCAAGCTCCGTTTTTGTGTCCGGGGCAAAAACAGTTTGCAGCCTGATGCTGCCGGACAGGGACAAAATCAGACAGCCCCAGACCCGATTTTGACATAATGCAGCCCTATGGTGCTGGACAGGGCCGGATGGCAACTATTTGCCATCCCGTCCTGTCCAGCACCATAGGGCTGCATTATGTCAAAATCGGGTCGGGGGCTGTCTGATTCACATCGGACAGCCCCGGACCTGATCACAATGTGGTGTGAAGTCGGCCTTACAAATACTGAGGTACAAAACTCACTAAATACTCAAAGTCCCTCATTCTTCTGATGGTGCAGCTTCCACCAATAAATAAGGGATCATCTTCCTAACCTGTGCACAGGGGCTAACTGGCCTAGGTGGCAGGGAGGCATTTGCCCCCCAGGCCGGTGGTTTAGTCCCAGTTTAGAGCCGCCCCCTCAGTGAGAGTGGCCGCGCGGGAACCGGGACGCAGCTGGCAGGACGGTGTGCATCAGCGTGGAGGCTAACTGTCACCTGGGATTGGCGCGGCAGCAGCAGGCAGCTGGCAGGCTAGTGAAGCAGCGCCAGCAACCACATGCTCTTCAGTTCGCCTCTGTAGTGGTAGCACCCATCCCTCCGCTCTTCAGTTCGCCACCGGCTAGAAAAAGTCGACTGCCCCCCAGGGCAAGATCTGCCAGCCAGCCCCTGCCTGTGCATCACTGATAACTTGTTTTCACCAAATAATCCAAATTAATGCAAACTACAGTTATGATACATCACAGTAATGGTGAGCGCACAGTGGTGTGCAGGAGTCGCCTGTGTTTTACAGTCCACGCTACACTAAAATAGGTATAACGGATAACAGGTATTTGCATATAGCTGAAGAATGGGTGGGCCCGGGTGGGTGGGCCCCTGGAGTCAATTTTCCTGGTGGGCCCCAGACACCCCAGTCCGCCGCTGGGTATGAACCCTACATTAGGTTGCATTATGTATTTCAATTATCCTAGTATGTTTGATGGAAACATTTATCGTGTTTTTTCTTTTTATTTGTACACCATGTGAGAATTTGTAATCAATGAGTGTAACGTCAACGCAATTTTCAAAACATTTTTTATGTGGAGCCATACATGATTATTAACAAATAAAATTAAAAGAGCACAGACTCCAACCTTTGTTTCAAGATTCTTTATTACTGGGGTATTTGCCTTTGTTTCCCCATTAGTGTGCCGAGGCCCCATTAATTACATGTCCCCCTCACACTGAGACTGGACCCACCCTCCCGGGTCCGCCCACCATCCCTGCCCTGGGTCCTACGTGTGCGTTGCAGTGTTGGGACTCAACTTCACCATCCCAATTACGAAAACCGGAGCACTACTCTCCTGCTAATGGAGGAGTGCAGTACTCCTAGTGGCGGCCAGACCAGCGGGGCACCACACTCCCCCTTGGCAAAGTTTGGCTTGTCCCCAAGCAACCTCCAATAAGGCACAGACTCACATTTTTTTTTTAACAGGAATAATTGAACATACGCTTGCTTTTCTTCCCGTACTTGAATGTTTCAACAATCACATGCACATTATTAGTACGTGTCCCGGAGTAGAAAAAAATATAAAAAATAAAATGTAATATAAAAAGTTAAATAATGCAGAAAGTTCCCAGTCCTGCAGGTTGCTGCACTCATTTGCCCACCCACCGGGGCTCAACACAGTTCTTGTCCGGGTGCAGTGCCCTCCATCAGACTGGACTTCCTCCACTGGCCACTTTGCTCAGTGACTCCGGCAGGCTAACTATTTACAGTATTAACACTTTTACAATCCCTGGTACCTAACTAACTATACAATTATACATGACATTTACAAGGCATTATACTACTATCTACAACTACTATTCACACTTTCGCAAACGGACTTTCCGGTTCTTACTTTATGGACAAGGTCCGCTTGCCTGAAAACCACCATCAGCACACGAAGGTTCAGCCATCTCTGCACACGGGGACCTCATCGGTAAGATCTCATACACTTTTAGCACGAACCAGCCTCGGCATTCCATGTGCCGGGTGTACCCGACCTCATCTCCGGGGTGGAGATCCCGACCAGGGTGTCCTTTTGGGAGATACGACTGCATGTCTCGTCGGCTGACGAAGACTTCCTTCGCCAAGTCGCATTCCTTAATGAACCCCCAGCCATTCCGGAGGTGAAAGTCCTCAACAACTCCACTGTGCTGTTCTGCCAGGCGGGGCGTAGGTCCCTTCCAGCCTTGGTCTTTTTCTTCCAGGTTGACCTCCTCCTGCAGCCTCCAACGGTCTTGACACTGCCGCCACTCCTCTTCTTTGACCACTTACCTCTGCTCCCAGTAGCTACTGTTGTTAAGCTTATGCTGGACTGTTGTCTCTCTAGCCTGGGCCGCAACCAAGTAACCCACTGTTGCACTCTTATGGGGTACCCAGTGCGCCTTCCCGCTCTCGGCCTCAGGAGCTGCTGCCATGTTCACTTCTCTCTCTGGCTTCTCATTGTCATTTACAGGCTTCGGTGAAAGGTCAGGAAGGTCTAGGGCAGCTGCTGGTGGCACGTTTATCTCCACCAAGGTAGCCAACTCATTTAAACATGGAGGTTCAGCTGCTGTGTTCTCCACGGGTGGTACGGGAGACTCAGGCGCCTAGTCTCTCTGCGCCAACTTCTTTCGCTGGGCCTGCTACCAGGTGCTGATGGCCCACAACTGAGCCTTTCTCATCAATTAGCTCAACTCTTTTGCTGCATCTTCCAGGTCTTCGGTACACTGCAATGAATCTACAGCCTCCCTGGTTACACTGGGGGCTTCTTCCTTCCTGGCGGCCTGGATATCTGTCCTGCTGCTTGCTGTGATGCTACACACCACTCAGTTCTCCTTTGTTCCTTCTACTCTAGGGCCACACCCTTCTGGCCCTCCTTTACACCTCTGGGCAGAGTCAGCACACCTCTCAGCAGGTCACCTTGGCTTTCTCTCGGTACTCGGGGTGGGCCTGCTTTTTCGCGCTTTTTTGTGCGCCCCTCCCACGATGGGGCCATGTCACGTCCCAGGTCAACATGTGGTGTTCGTTCTTTTTGGTTGCCAGTTTACATGTTCTTCCATTGTACAACAGTTTTGAACAGTTCTTTCTCGTTCAAAGGTGCACAAGACCCGAGGAACTGGGTTGCTTGTATCCTGTTTGTGATGCCAAGTTGACACACCCACTCCAGGGCAATGGGGATACTCAGAACCGGGCCGGTTGTTATGGTTCTTTTTTGTTCTAGGGATGTCACGGTGGCGACCTGGATCCGTGGCCCTGGTGATGTCTCTTTAATATACAAGGGGATGTTGGGCATTGATGATGTGGGGTTTGGGAAAAGGGGATTTGTGACGCCACCTGTGGTGTGCAGCCAAGTGCGGCCGCCAATGCTGCAGAACCTCTGGGGATGATGACCGGCAGCTTGGATAATTTCACTCTCCGCATGCGGAGTGGGATCCCCAGGTCAGTGGGTAGAGAAGTCAGTCTATTCTTGGCCGGTGTTCATTGAGCTATCAGCAGCACAGTGTGTCAGGCGGCCTCTGTAGCTGGTGGTTGCCACAAAGAAATGTCTAACACACTTGAATCGGAGTTCTATACCTTTTACTTCAACACGTCAATGAGGCCGCTGGGTTCTGCCCTCTGCCAATCTCCGGTCCAGTTGTTTCCCAAGAACTGGAACAGTGTCGCCGAGACCCCTAGGTGTTCCTTTTTCCCTCTCGGTATTTCATTTATTCTCGGTGTTCCTTTCTCTCTCTTGGTGGTACTCTCAGCGCTTCTAGCTCGTCTTGCCTCTCTCATCAGCGCCTCTGGGCAAAGAGCTCGGGTACCAACAACCACAGGCATTGATTGGCACCGCTTTCTAGCGCCACACCTTAGTACGGCTGTCTTCTCTGAGGTATGCTGGGTTTTTGGGCCACAGTTCTCTTTAAGACCTTATGGCCTCTGGTTTCAACGGTTCGTGCCTATAGCTCCCGTGCCATGTTTAGGGTCGGTCCCCCATTTTGTCCTCCAGCCCCTCTGTTTCTCTGCCATATATGGGCGTACGGGTGATCTTAGCTTTCTTCCGCACCCCAAGGCCTCCTTCTCTCTTTTACACTCTTCCGTCCTTCACGCCTGAGGCGAGCATGACAAGGCTCCAGTCCGCAGGAGCTAACACCTCCACCACCTCTCGACTTTCCCTCTGACTTCCTTCTCCTTTGCTGTCCTCCTCTCAACTCTCTCTTGGTTCTAACCGGTGTCCCCCTCACTGAGACTGGGCCCACCCTCCGTCCCTTCCTGGGGTCCTACAGGTGTGTTGCGGTGCTGGGTCTCAACTTCACCATCCGAATTCCGAAAACAGGGGCACTACTCTCCTGCTCATGGAGGAGTAAAGTGCACCCAGTGGTTGCCAGACAAGTAGGGCGCCCCACCAATCTTCACAGACACTGTCTTTCTGTCATAGGGTGGTATAGCTAATAGGGAATCAGGAAGCAAGATGGTAAGAGAGGCAAAGATGAACTGGGGAACCCTTAGACTGGGTTTTTTTGGCTTACCCTGATCCTGAAATTATCTCAGTAGGTGAGGATGTTCAGGCCACCACCCTTTCCATTTGCTCTTGATCAGCCCTAGGCTAAGAGCCCCTACCTCAACCCACAGACTGGAAAAACACAGGAGCTCCTATGGAAGGGAACTGCAACATCAGCACAGCATGCACGTCTTCACTGCACGGGTCCTAGTGGAGAATGAACTCTATCTGTGACACACTGTGGGGGGAAGTGGAACTACTTCAAAGCTTAGGGAGTGGAGATCTGAATGGAATGAAACACCCTTTTACTTCCACCTTCACCTGCAGAGTCGCACACAGCAGCTTTCTGGCATTAACTTTGATTGTGCCAAAGGAAATAAACTCATATTTAAATCACTGCAGCAACACACATGCACTGCAAAGCAGTCAACACATGACACTCACGATACCGCTGAGATATATCTGCTACATCTTACATGTTATTGTGGCTCTCATGAGACAATTAGTGCTATGAATGCTGACTAGTGTTGAGCGAACATGCTCGGCACTACTCGTTACTCGCACGAGTATCACTGTACTCGGGCGACTCGCCGAGCACCGAGTAATCTCGCGGTACTCGTGCTGTGCTCGTGGTCGTCATCTCTCCATGTTGGCGCTCTTTTGAGAGCCAGCCCACGTGCAGGGATTGGCTGACAGACCACTGCAATGCCACAGCCCTGTTGGTTGTGGTATAGCAGTGATTGGCCGGCCTGCACAGCGTCACCGAGCCTTTATAAGTCCCGGCGCGTTGTGCTCGGCACACAGCCTTCCAGACAGTGAGTGTAGGGAGAGTGTCTGCTGCTGATTAGGGACAGATTTGCGGCCCTCATAGGTAGATCCGGATCAGGGCTGCAAACTGCTGCTGACCACAACAGTCCTTCTCAGGACTAATCTAGGAGGACATAGGCAGGGTGATCCAGATCGGAGTCCAAGATTTCCAGTGACCAGAACAGTCCTTCTCAGGACTAATCTAGGAGGATATAGGCAGGGTGATACAGATTGAAATCCAAGCTTTTCTGTGACCATTAGAGTCACCACACTCTTGTACTTAGTACCTTAATACAGGTTAGGGACTAAAATCCTCTCTTCAAACCATTACAGTCACCAAACAGGTGTACGTACTACCTTAATACAGGTTAGGGAACTAAAATCCTAACTCTTGTCATCAAAACAGTCACCAGACAGGTGTACGTACTACCTTAATACAGGTTAGGGACTAAAATCCTCTCTTGAACCATTACAGTCACCAGACAGGTGTACGTACTACCTTAATACAGGTTAGGGAACTAAAATCCTAACTCTTGTCATCAACACAGTCACCAGACAGGTGTACGTACTACCTTAATACAGGTTAGGGACTAAAATCCTCTCTTGAACCATTACAGTCACCAGACAGGTGTACGTACTACCTTAATACAGGTTAGGGAACTAAAATCCTAACTCTTGTCATCAAAACAGTCACCAGACAGGTGTACGTACTACCTTAATACAGGTTAGGGACTAAAATCCTCTCTTCAAACCATTACAGTCACCAGACAGGTGTACGTAGTACCTTAATACAGGTTAGGGAACTAAAATCCTAACTCTTGTCATCAAAACAGTCACCAGACAGGTGTACGTACTACCTTAATACAGGTTAGGGACTAAAATCCTCTCTTCAAACCATTACAGTCACCAGACAGGTGTACGTAGTACCTTAATACAGGTTAGGGAACTAAAATCCTAACTCTTGTCATCAAAACAGTCACCAGACAGGTGTACGTACTACCTTAATACAGGTTAGGGACTAAAATCCTAACTCTTGTCATCTCAACAGTCACCACACTGTTGTACGTCATACGTTCATACAGGTTAGGGAACTAAAATCCTAACTCTTGTCATCTCAACAGTCACCACACTGTTGTACGTCATACGTTCATACAGGTTAGGGACTAAAATCCTAACTCTTGTCATCTCAACAGTCACACACACTGTTGTACGTCATACGTTCATACAGGTTAGGGAACTAAAATCCTAACTCTTGTCATCTCAACAGTCACCACACTGTTGTAAGTCACACCTTTATTCAGGTTAGGGAACTAAAATCCTAACTCTTGTCATCTCAACAGTCACCAACACTGTTGTACGTCATACGTTCATACAGGTTAGGGAACTAAAATCCTAACTCTTGTCATCTCAACAGTCACCACACTGTTGTAAGTCATACCTTTATTCAGGTTAGGGAACTAAAATCCTAACTCTTGTCATCAAAACAGTCACCAGACAGGTGTACGTACTACCTTAATACAGGTTAGGGACTAAAATCCTAACTCTTGTCATCTCAACAGTCACCACACTGTTGTACGTCATACGTTCATACAGGTTAGGGAACTAAAATCCTAACTCTTGTCATCTCAACAGTCACCACACTGTTGTAAGTCATACCTTTATTCAGGTTAGGGAACTAAAATCCTAACTCTTGTCATCTCAACAGTCACCACACTGTTGTACGTCATACGTTCATACAGGTTAGGGAACTAAAATCCTAACACTTGTCATCTCAACAGTCACCACACTGTTGTAAGTCATACCTTTATTCAGGTTAGGGAACTAAAATCCTAACTCTTGTCATCAAAACAGTCACCAGACAGGTGTACGTACTACCTTAATACAGGTTAGGGACTAAAATCCTAACTCTTGTCATCTCAACAGTCACCACACTGTTGTACGTCATACGTTCATACAGGTTAGGGAACTAAAATCCTAACTCTTGTCATCTCAACAGTCACCACACTGTTGTAAGTCATACCTTTATTCAGGTTAGGGAACTAAAATCCTAACTCTTGGCATCTCAACAGTCACCACACTGTTGTAACGTCATACGTTCATACAGGTTAGGGAACTAAAATCCTAACACTTGTCATCTCAACAGTCACCAAACTGTTGTAAGTCATACCTTTATTCAGGTTAGGGAACTAAAATCCTAACTCTTGTCATCAAAACAGTCACCAGACAGGTGTACGTACTACCTTAATACAGGTTAGGGACTAAAATCCTAACTCTTGTCATCTCAACAGTCACCACACTGTTGTACGTCATACGTTCATACATGTTAGGGAACTAAAATCCTAACTCTTGTCATCTCAACAGTCACCACACTGTTGTAAGTCATACCTTTATTCAGGTTAGGGAACTAAAATCCTAACTCTTGGCATCTCAACAGTCACCACACTGTTGTACGTCATACGTTCATACAGGTTAGGGAACTAAAATCCTAACTCTTGTCATCTCAACAGTCACCACACTGTTGTAAGTCATACCTTTATTCAGGTTAGGGAACTAAAATCCTAACTCTTGTCATCTCAACAGTCACCACACTGTTGTACGTCATACGTTCATACAGGTTAGGGAACTAAAATCCTAACTCTTGTCATCTCAACAGTCACCACACTGTTGTAAGTCATACCTTTATTCAGGTTAGGGAACTAAAATCCTAACTCTTGTCATCAAAACAGTCACCAGACAGGTGTACGTACTACCTTAATACAGGTTAGGGACTAAAATCCTAACTCTTGTCATCTCAACAGTCACCACACTGTTGTACGTCATACGTTCATACAGGTTAGGGAACTAAAATCCTAACTCTTGTCATCTCAACAGTCACCACACTGTTGTAAGTCATACCTTTATTCAGGTTAGGGAACTAAAATCCTAACTCTTGGCATCTCAACAGTCACCACACTGTTGTACGTCATACGTTCATACAGGTTAGGGAACTAAAATCCTCTCCTAAAACCATTCAAGTCACCAGACTGTTGTACGTCATACCTTGATACAGGTTAGGGACTAAAATCCTCTCCTGAAAGCATTACAGTCACCAGACTGTTCTATGTCATACCTTGATACAGGTGAGGGACTAAAATCCTCTCCTAAAACCATTCAAGTCAGCAGATTGTTGTACGTCATACCTTGATACAGGTTAGGGAATAAAATCCTCTCCTAAAACCATTCAAGTCACCAGACTGTTGTACGTCATACCTTGATTACCTTGATACAGGTTAGGGAACTAAAATCCTAATCTCTTGTGATCTGAACAGTCACCAGACTGGTGTACGTCATACCTTGATACAGGTTAGGGACTAAAATCCTCTCATGTGACTGTTGTCGCAGTATACAAGCAAAATGCGCAAGGGCGTTGGCAAGGAACAAGGAGGTGAACGTGATGGTGGTGCAGGCAGAGGCCGAGGTCGTGTGCAAGCACTAATTTCGCAACAATAAAGTGGCACATCTACTCGCTCACACGTCCTGTCCCAAATTGTTGGGGCCCGCTGCAGTACTACGCTCTTGAACCAACACTAGTGTCAACAGCTTGTTACTTGGATAGCGGATAATGCTTCAAGTCTGATTGGCACCTCCACAAACACCCTGTCTTCCACACGGTCAATTGTCAGTAGCTGTGATACTGCACTGCACATTTCCCAACCTGATCCTCCTTCCTACCAACTGGCTGAGTGCACGTCCACGGACATTACTGATCCCACACTTGGACACTCGGAAGTCCAGAAGTGTGTACCCATGGGTCAGTGGAGGTACATGGCAAATTCCCATTACAAAATTTAAATTCAGTTGTCATTTGTTGGTGGTGTGGTGAAGTCTGGCCCAATCCAACCCTTGTTCATCTTGATCTCAGTCAGCCTGTCAGCATTTTCAGTTGACAGGCGGTTGCGTTTATCAGTAATGATTCCACCTGCAGCTCTGAAAACACGCTATGACAAAATGCTAGCGGCAGTGCAGGCCAGGACTTCCAAGGCGTAGAGAGCCAATTCATGCCACGTGTCCAGCTTGGAGACCCAATAATTGTAAGGCACAGAGGAATCTCGCAGTACAGTTGTTCGATCGGCAAGGTACTCCTTCAGCATCTGACCAAACTTAGCATTTCTTGTGGCACTACCCCGCACCTCAGGGGCTGTGGTACGTGAGGGGCTAAGAAAACTGTCCCACCTCCTAAAGACTGTTCCCCTACCTTTGGCGGATTGGACTTGTGCCCCTCTCGGCCGAACGCCTTGGTTGTCCACCGATTCCTCACCTATGCCGCTAGCGTTTTGTGAGGGGAATGATTAGCCTACTTCCGTGACTATGGCCTTCTGGAACTACTGCGTTTTGGCTGACCTCTCCGCCTCAGGAATGACAGACATTAATTTCTCCTTGTACCGTGGGTCTAACAGTGTTGCCAACCAGTACTGATTGTCGGCCAAGATGTTCTGAACGCGAGGGTCACGAGGCAGGCAGCTTACCATAAAGTCAGCCATGTGCGCCAGACTCTTAACACCCATCACTTTAGTATCCAGACCAACACGATGACTGAACATGCTGTCCTCCTCCTCCTCCTCCTCCTCATCTCCCCTGTCCTCTGCCCAGCCACGCTGAATCGAGGGTATCACTGGTGTGCATGTCATATCCTCAATTTGGCCAGAGAGTTGCTCCATGTCTTCATACTCCTCCTCCCCGTCATAGTCCTCCACTGCACGTTGTGATGAGATGAGGCTGGACTCTGTGTTTTCACCCACACCCACTACTGTTTCTTGCTCCAAGTCATCGCGCTCGGCCTGCAATGCATCCTCTTTGTTTTTCAGCAGAGACCATTTTAGAAGGCAGAGTAGTGGTATGGTGACGCTAATAATGGCGTCATCACAGCTCACCATCTGGGTGGAGTCCTAAAAGTTTTGGAGGACGGTACATAGGTCCGACATCCATCTCCACTCCTCAGGTGTTATGTGTGGAGTTTGAACCATTTTCCCGACGGCTTAGGTGATGCAGGTAGTCAACAACTGCCCTCTTCTGCTCACATATCCTGACCAACATGTGCAGAGTTGAATTCCAACGCGTGGGGACATCACACACCAGTCTGTGGGCCGTAAGACGCTAACGGCGCTGAAATCCGCAAAGGTCGGCTGAAGCAGCAGGTGACTTGCGAAAATGTGCAGACAGACGGCGAACTTTTACCAGCAGTTCAGACAGCTCTGGGTATGACTTTAGAAACCTCTGAAACACCAGGTTGAGCACGTGGGCCACGCATGGAACATGCGTCAGCTGGCCTCGCCTCAAAGCTACCACCAAGTTCCGTCCATTGTCACACACGACCTTTCCTGGCTTTAGGTTCAGAGGTGTGAGCCAGTGATCTGCCTGCTGTTTCAGAGCTGTCCACACCTCTTCTGCATTGTGGGGTTTGTCACCTATGCAGACTAGCTTCAGCACAGCCTGTTGACGCTTCGCAGAGGCAGTGCTGCAGTGCTTCCAGCTTGGGACTGGTGTGGAGGGTACAGTGGATGAGGATGAGCAGGAGGAGGAGGAGGACGCTGAAGAGCATGACATTCCGGAGCTGTAGAGTGTCGGTGAAACCCTGACAGAGGTAGGGCCTGCTATCCTTGGTGTGGGAAGGACGTGTTCCGTCCCTCGATCAGACTGTGTCAGAGCCTCCACAATATTAACCCAGTGTTTTGTCAAGGAGATGTAGCGGCCTTGCCCACAAGCACTTGTCCACGTGTCTGTGGTTATACACTTCAGCCCCTGACCTTACCCCTGCGGTATTAAAGAACAGCAATGACTGTCTACCTCCAGTTTCCAATATCATGTCCACTCTCTATTTGAAACTAAACCTTTCCAAAACTGAACTTCTTCTGCTCCACCCATCCACTAACCTCCCTAAATCGGACATCTCTCTCTCAGTTTGTGGCACCACGATAATGCCTAGGCAGCAGGCTCGTTGTCTGGGTGTTATGTTTGACACCGATCTCTCCTCCTCCCACACACAATGTCTCGTCCGCTCATGTCACTTACACTTGAAGAATATCTTCAGAGTCCGTCCCTTTCTCACCCTGTAAACAACAAAAACCCTCACCGTGGCCCTAATCCATTACAGCCTTGACTATTGCAATTCTCTATTAAGCGGCCTCCCCCTCACCAGAGTTTCTCCTCTCCCGTCCATCCTTAATGCAGCAGCCAGGATCACCCATCTGGCCAATCGTTACTCAGATGCCTCTGCTCTGTGCCAGTCATTGCACTGGCTGCCCGTATACTACAGCATCCAATTCAAATTGCTTCTTATCACCCACAAAGCTATTCACAGTGCAGCACCCCTCTACCTCTCCTCCCTCATCTCTGTCTATCACCCCACTCGCCCTCTACGTTCCTCAAATGACCTTCGACTGACATCGGTAATAATCCGATCCTCCCAGTACCGGCTCCAAGACTTCTCCAGAGCTGCACCAAACCTCTGGAATGCTTTACCAAAAGAAATCAGGACTATCCACAACTTGCATGGCTTCAGACGATCCCTAAAAAAGCATCTTTTTAAGGCGGCCTATCATACTCCCTTATAGAAGTCCTTTGTACTGTAGATAGTGGGCTATCCCTCTGGACATTACTCTTCTACAAACTCCACCAAACCAAAAAGGTCTACACAGACTGTATAATGACCATCCATGTAAGCTTAGTTCTATGCCCCATTTCCTCAAGATGCCTGGACCATCCGTGCAATAAGCCCCTGTACCTTGTGCAACCCCTATCCCGTTGTAGATTGTAAGCTCTTTTGAGCAGGGTCACCTTCATTTCTTGCTTTATTTTTTGTATTTTCTTTTTTACATTGATTCTATGCCTATTGTTTTGTATCCAATTATTCTACTGTATTTGTTCTGTACTGTAATTACTTACTGTATTATATTTTCTGTACTCTAACCCTACATTGTAAAGCGCTGCGTAATATGTTGGCGCTATATAAATAAAGCTGTATTATTATTATTATTAGGTGGACTTTGGCTGAAACAGCGTTGTTCAGGGCACGTGTGATGCTGTTGGACACGTGGTTATGCAATGCGGGGACGGCACATCTGGAGAAATAGTGGCGGCTGGGGACCGAGTAACGTGGGACAGCAGCCGGCATCAGGTCGCGGAATGCTTCCGTCTACACCAGCCGGAAAGGCAACATTTGTAGCGCAATGAGTTGCGAAATGTGATCATTCAGGACTGTGGCATGTGGGGCGTTGGCAGCGTATTTGCGCCTGCGTTCAAATGTTTGCTGAATGGATAATTGAACACTGCGCTGGGAAAAGGACGTGCTTGATGGTGGTGTAATTTGGACGTGGGCAACTTCAGGTGCAGGGACGGAGGCTTGTTCGCGGCCAGCTTGGACAGGGGATTGGCTCGCACGCACAACAGGCAAAGACGTAGCAGTGACATCAGCAAGCACCGCTTCTCGACTCTGTTGTAGTTTCCACAAAGTCGTGTGCTTGGCTGACATGTGCCTGATCATGCTAGTGGTGGGCAGGCTGCTACTTTTCGTACCCCTGCTGATGCTGGCATGGCAGGTGTTGCAAATGGCCTTTTTAGAGTCATCTGGAGCCAACTGAAAATACTGCCAGACTCGGGAAGACCTAACATTTGCACAGGCACCTTGTGTCGTGTTGTTGTTCCGGGGAACGGTTGCCTGCCTTATGCCTGCGTACCCGACCCTGCTTCGTACTGCCTGTTGGGATGCTATGCCTCCCTCCCCCTGTGCACTGCTGTCCTCGCTCTGCATATACTCCTGCCAGGTTGGGTAAGCTACTGGATCATCCACCACGTTGTCTTCCTATTCCTTGGCTAATCGCTGGACTGCTCCTCCTTCTCCTCATGTGGCACCATGATGACCGTTACAATAGTTTGGCTGTAGTTTCAGGTATACCCACAGTGGTAAATTTTTACGCCCATTCTTTTTGAATGGGCATTACAAAGACAGGATACCCGCATCTTTTCTATGTGAAAAATGTTTTGAGGCCCTCCAGCACGTCTCTATCCAGGGACAAAGAGGAGCCTCCCAATTTTTGGCTGCCCTGACCAAAGGGCTATTCTAAAATACACCCACTTGAGGGTTACAGGCCCTACTACAAGTCTGTAAGCATGGGTCATTGTTGAACCTCTCAATTTTTGGCTGCTCTCACCAAAGGGCTATACTAAAATACACCCACTTGAGGGTTACAGGCCCTACTACATGTCTGTAAGCATGGGTCATTGTTGAACCTCCCAATTTTTGGCTGCCCTCACCAAAGGGCTATACTACAATACACCCACTTGAGGGTTACAGGCCCTACTACATGTCTGTAAGCATGGGTCATTGTTGAACCTCCCAATTTTTGTCTACCCTGACCAAAGGGCTATACTACAATACACCCACTTGAGGGTTACAGGCCCTACTACATGTCTGTAAGCATGGGTCATTGTTGAACCTCCCAATTTTTGTCTGCCCTGGCCAAAGGGCTATACTACAATACACCCACTTGAGGGTTACAGGCCCTACTACATGTCTGTAAGCATGGGTCATTGTTGAACCTCCCAATTTTTGGCTGCCCTCACCAAAGGGCTATACTACAATACACCCACTTGAGGGTTACAGGCCCTACTACATGTCTGTAAGCATGGGTCATTGTTGAACCTCCCAATTTTTAGCTGCCCTGACCAAAGGGCTATACTACAATACACCCACTTGAGGGTTACAGGCCCTACTACATGTCTGTAAGCATGGGTCATTGTTGAACCTCCCAATTTTTGTCTACCCTGACCAAAGGGCTATACTACAATACACCCACTTGAGGGTTACAGGCCCTACTACATGTCTGTAAGCATGGGTCATTGTTGAACCTCCCAATTTTTGGCTGCCCTGGCCAAAGGGCTATACTAAAATACACCCACTTGAGGGTTACAGGCCCTACTACATGTCTGTAAGCATGGGTCATTGTTGAACCTCCCAATTTTTGGCTGCCCTCACCAAAGGGCTATACTACAATACACCCACTTGAGGGTTACAGGCCCTACTACATGTCTGTAAGCATGGGTCATTGTTGAACCTCCCAATTTTTGTCTACCCTGACCAAAGGGCTATACTACAATACACCCACTTGAGGGTTACAGGCCCTACTACATGTCTGTAAGCATGGGTCATTGTTGAACCTCCCAATTTTTGTCTGCCCTGGCCAAAGAGCTATACTACAATACACCCACTTGAGGGTTACAGGCCCTACTACATGTCTGTAAGCATGGGTCATTGTTGAACCTCCCAATTTTTTCTGCCATGGCCAAAGGGCTATACTACAATACACCCACTTGAGGGTTACAGGCCCTACTACATGTCTGTAAGCATGGGTCATTGTTGAACCTCCCAATTTTTGGCTGCCCTCACCAAAGGGCTATACTACAATACACCCACTTGAGGGTTACAGGCCCTACTACATGTCTGTAAGCATGGGTCATTGTTGAACCTCCCAATTTTTGTCTACCCTGACCAAAGGGCTATACTACAATACACCCACTTGAGGGTTACAGGCCCTACTACATGTCTGTAAGCATGGGTCATTGTTGAACCTCCCAATTTTTGGCTGCCCTGGCCAAAGGGCTATACTACAATACACCCACTTGAGCGTTACAGGCCCTACTACATGTCTGTAAGCATGGGTCATTGTTGAACCTCCCAATTTTTGTCTACCCTGACCAAAGGGCTATACTACAATACACCCACTTGAGGGTTACAGGCCCTACTACATGTCTGTAAGCATGGGTCATTGTTGAACCTCCCAATTTTTGGCTGCCCTGGCCAAAGGGCTATACTACAATACACCCACTTGAGCGTTACAGGCCCTACTACATGTCTGTAAGCATGGGTCATTGTTGAACCTCCCAATTTTTGGCTGCCCTCACCAAAGGGCTATACTACAATACACCCACTTGAGGGTTACAGGCCCTACTACATGTCTGTAAGCATGGGTCATTGTTGAACCTCCCAATTTTTGGCTGCCCTGGCCAATGGGCTATACTACAATACACCCAGTTCTTGTTTACAGGCCATCCTGCATGTCTGTATCCAGGGGCATTGGTGAACCTCCCAATTTTGGACTGCCCTGGCAAAGGAAGATACTACAATAGACCCAGTTCTTCAAAATGGGCACATTATTTCTAGACAGGGCTTCATGTACGTCTCTTGTCAGGGTCATCGGAGTGCCGCACAATGTTTTCACGTAAAATCTTTCATGTAATCACAAAAAGTAACATACACCAGCTGTATCTCACTATTGGGTATGTGCCCTTAACATTTCCACCCTAAATATTCATTTTGGTGTCATTTTGGAAGGTTTTCTGGACACTCCGTAAAATTGGCGTGAAACTCGGACAACATTGTTCACAGCTGTGACTTTTGAGTGAGAAATGCTTCCAGGGGTCTTCCCCATGGTGTTGCCATGTCATTTCAGCACTCTTCTGAGACTTTTGTGACATTTTTAGGGTTTTTCCAGGCAGCCGGCAGTCATTTCATAAAAATACTCGTGTCTCCCATAGGATAACATTGGGCTCGTTACTCGGGCCGAGTACACGAGTATCTCGGGATGCTCGGCCCGAGCTTCGAGCACCCGAGCATTTTAGTACTCGCTCATCACTAATGCTGACGCCACTGAGGCTAAGTCAGTTCACACAGCGAGATTTCCTGCTGTGTGATACCCACTGTGTAATCTGAAATAACCTCAGCAAAGTCTTAAAGGGAACCTGTCACCTGATTCTAAGCCCCTACACTATCACTAGCTGTCCCTACACCTTCCTAGCTGCTCCCTATCTATCCCTTTCTTATCTAAAGTGTCCCTATTAAGCATGTGAAAAAGAAGTATAAACTTACTGCAGTCCCCGTGGTTGGGGGACTGGGTAGGCATGGCCACGCTTCCTTCATCACTCCTCTGTGGTGTAATGCACGCCCCGCTGGGCGGCATTATTCTGTGTCCTCTCTGCCCCCAGTATTTGGACGTGACGGATGTGACGTCCGGCCGGTGCATAAAAGGACACAGAGGTTGGGAGATTCAAAATACTGGGGCAGAGAGGACACAGAATAATGCCGCCCAGCGGGGCGTGCATTACACCACGGAGGAGTGGTGAAGGAAGCGTTGCCATGCCTACCAAGTCCCCCAACCACGGGGACTGCAGTAAGTTTATACTTCTTTTTCACATGTTTAATAGGGACACTTTAGATAAGAAAGGGATAGATAGATAGGGAGCTGCTAGGAAGGTGTAGGGACAGCTAGTGATAGTGTAGGGGCTTAGAATCAGGTGACAGGTTCCCTTTAAAGATGTCTGAGGTTCATGAGCTAGCCCAGAAGCAAGCTAAGTGGCGACAGCAATGCTGAAGCTTGCTAGGTAATAGTGTAGGAACATGATGTATGTGCCAAAACAGCGGGGCTCCACAGTAAAATAGTTTGAGCTGTGTTTTGCAGCTTTTGAAAGTGTTTTTAGGCTCTTAATTTTGCCTCCCATTGATTTGAATGGGGCTTGGAAGTTTGGCGAACTGTTCACCGATCTATTCGGTGAACATGTGCCCGTTATGTGCACCGAACCAGTCCAAACTTCACAACGTTTCCTCATCTCTACTCCAAACTTGGTAACACTGATTACAATTATGGTGGAGCAGCCTAATAGGAGAGCCTCATAGATGACTGCCCTGTTACAGAAAATCACTATATAATGATAAGGGCCACGTCACACACACAGATATCTGTGCAGATATTGTTTGCAGATCTCTGGTTGCAGTGAAATCATGGACACATTGTTACATTTGTACACAGCCACAAAATGGAACAATGTGTCCATGATTTCACTGCAACCAGAGATCTGTGAACAATATCTGTACATTATCTGTGTGTGTGACGAGGCCCAAACACAGATATTGCTGCCTATTGGATGATTGTATAATGGTAGATGCCAGTCCTGCAGAACATATAAGATATTACAGTACACAGATAGTGATTTGCTTAATTTTTCTGTCTTTTCCTTCTGGCCCAGGCCGTTGTAACAACTTTTACCACTCACAACTCGTCTGCAGAGTTTACAACAAAGACACATTTGAATTATTACAACTCCATCCCAGTCTATATTTTTTCCCAACCTGAACAATCTCCTCATCCTGCTATCACCCCAATGCTGAGCTACTACGGTAATGCTGTATGGATTAGTGATCTCTTAGTAACCAACAAAAGGTCTATCTCTGTGCATCCTACAAAGTAAAGTGTCTCCATTGTGCCCTCTAGATAGTACATTTGCCCATATAATATATTAATTAATGCCTGGAAAGGTGCTTTAGAAAACAGTGCCCACAATTTGCCCCTAGAAAGTAGTAAAGCCCCCAGTGAGCCTATTTGACAATTACAATAGATTGTGTGCCCCTACAACAATAATTATTCTTAAGTGCCCATTTGGCGCCCTGCTCAGGCTGGGGTTACACATAGAAATCCGTTTTTGGAAGTCCTTTTCATCAGCAATCCGTTTTTTATAGGGTGCTTTTTGTGTCTCCTGCACTCCTGTACGTTTTTGGAATTTTCATTAAAAAAACGCATGCGCGAACGCATGCGCAAACGCAAGTGCATGCGTTTGCATGCGTTCGCGCATGCGTTTCCCATAGGGCCCCATGTTAAAAAGAACGCATGAAAACGCATGCGTTTTTTAACTGATGCCAAAAACGCTGTTTACTGCGTTTTTGGCTCAAAAACGGACAGGGCAATGTTTTGAGCTCCAGAGAAAAACGCACAGGGTGTTTATTACACCCAATGCGTTTTTCTGTCAGTTTTTGGACTTAGAAAAAAAAAATGACAAAACTGAAGCCAAAAACTGACTGAGGGCTTATGTGTAACCCCAGCCTCACACAGGTAACCACAGACTCACCTACAGCACGGATGAGTTTTCACAGTGGGTACACAGATATAAACAACACCTTCCACCCCAGCACAGTAGGGGGAGCTCAACTTGCTGCCTTTAGGCAAGAGGCAAGATCCCCTATAAATACTGGTGCTGGGGGCGGAGTTAGTTAGAGGTGTGCAGACGCTACAAGAGCTGTGAAGATGTCCTGTTGGTTGGTGCTGTGTTAGGCCCAAGCCAGTGACCCTGAACAGCCTCCGAGTAACCCTGCAAGGCCCAAGAGTGGGGTCGGAAGGTGAGGAGGAAGGAAAGAAAAAGAGTGGGAACCGAGGAGCCAGCGTTAGGTTCACTCAAACAGCACACCGGACACCAGAGTCCGAGTCTACTGGAAAGCAACCGGCCCAGTAGAGAACACTGGTATACCATGGAGACTTCAGTCTCCCGGGCACTTGTGCAGTCACTAACCAGGGAGCCAGGCACCGCGGAGAGAAGAATAGCGGTAGTCCATAGAGGGTGTCCCGCCGACAGCACAGGTGGAGAGAGAGCAGAGGAGGTCAGCTAAGTTTCACATGGGGCAGGGGCTTTACACACATGGAGAGAGAGACCAGGAGGCCTTATACCCACTCGCTGTGGAGACCCAGAAGTGCATCCTGAACACCCAGCAGTGCCATGGACATTTACCTTCAACTACACCACTAAAAGGTAAAGAAACAACCAGCAGTGTGTGTGAGTTCCTTACCCGCGCCCCTGCTAGCCACAGAGACTGTCCCATTTTCTAACAACCCGGCCAAATTCCTGCTCCCTCATCATCATCACCAAAAACTCCAGGGATCCAGCTCTGCCTGTGGGGAGCTTCAACACCTAGCTGCCATCCATCATCCCTGGAGGCCCTAAGCAGCGCTGGTGCAATCACCAGATTCCACAGGTGGCGTCACGATAAACTTATAGACTTTTATTCCCATTTCAATTACCCCTTTTCAGTTGACCACCAGGGTCACAGGTCTGGGCAGGCCACCAGTGACATCCCTACCGCAGCAGAGGGTCCAGATACCAGAGCCCCCATACCCTGGGCTAGTCACCCATGACGCACCCCAGGGCTGGGGTACATGGATCCCGGGTGTAGCTTTAAGGGACTGTCACTGGTGGCCAGTGCCTGGATCTGTGGCCTTGGTGGTCACGAAAAAGGGGTTTAGTAAAAATAGAATAATACATTTCTTTTTAACATGTATCTGCAGTATCTGGTGATGGCACCAGCGCTGCCAGCAGACCTCCGTGGACGATGGGTAGGCAGCCAGATGATGTCCCTGCAGGCGGAGCGAAGTCCCCAGGGAAGTGATGTAAAGAAATGGTTTTGCCTTCTGGAACACAGGTGACTAACTTAGTAGAAATAAGACACAGGAGACCTTCTCGCTCTGCACGGGTATTTACTGGCAACTTGTCAAGGCAGTTCTCATCGGTACACAGTCACATAGTCACGGGTAGCTGACCGGGTAATCACCAAAGGATGCCAAGTCTCTCTGAGGCCCTCTATGATGTTCCTTCTGGTAACAAAGTCTGTCCTTTTCACTCACTGATCTCTCCTTACTACGCATGCGCGGCCCTGCATGGAGTCCTCTTCCTACCAGGCCTGTTGGTTATATAGAGTTTACCCTTCTTTCTAATGGGCACAACCCGGTTTGGAGCTCCTGCTGGAGACGTGCGTGTCGGACCAGTTTGGGGCTATATGAAATGCCTTCCATCCACCGGGTTTGGCGGCTCAGAGCTAAACTTTTCTGCACCACACTCGGAGCTGGTTCTCCATTTTGGACTGGGTTCCCTTTGGACCCGTTATAAGGACGGTCCGGCTCCGGGCTTTCTCAAGCCAGGGATCCCCCTTCTGTCTGGGATGCCTTCCTTTACAGGCCTCCTCCACTTCAGTCTCCTCATGACGACTACTCACTCATTGATTAACTAACTGTCTCTCCTGCTTATATCACTACACTTTAGCTCCTCCCATCGGGACTGGTTCCCTAGCAACGGGTTAACCAAAAGGTCCCCTAACCTAAGTGTATGAATGCAGGGATAAGTCCTCAGATTAACATTACCATCCTCTGGTGACACCACACACACTAGTCTGGGTGCAGTACACCTTAGTGGCGCACTGACCAGTGGGGCGCCACACCCACTTAATATTTAATACTGTCTCCTGTGTCCCCCCCCCATATATAGTTCCCCTATAAACATCGTGATGCCCCCACAGCTAAAACATATACAGCTTGATAGATGCACTGCTCCATATAAACAGCTTGATGGGTCCCACAGTAGCCTCATTCCAGTGTATGATAACCTCACGTAGCCTTGGAGTTTAATAAGGTTAGGCTCTTTGCTTTTCTCTTTGTCTTTTGAGACTCTGGATATTAAATGTAGTTAATTTCTTTTTACACAATATAGATTTATGTCAGTTTTGTTTCTAGCAGGTGCAGCTACTGTGTGACCACTCCCGTATCCTTCATATAGTCACATTATCCATCACCCATTGCAGGTGATAGAATTTAATTCTATTCAAGCTGTGTGGTTTGAAGTAGCTACTACTGGTTTTAAGCTGTTTGCTGCCTGGGAGTTTCCTTGCAGCTGTGAAGTTGAAGTATATCCTTCTGAGTAGCATCCCTTCCCTTCCTGTAGCATTGTGCAGTGGTGGGACTAATGCTCTCGCCGGCCATCTCACTAATGAGGGTGAGATCAGGGCTAGCAAGGGACTAGGTATCCAGTTCGGCGACAAAGTGTAAGAACCTATATGGGGATACTGGGGTGATCAGGGTACATTCTTAGGTGAGTTCAGGAGGTGTCCCTTTCCCCATGCCCTACTGTTAGGGCCCACCGTTGTTATTGTGTCGGCAGTGTTCCCTTGTGTGCACACTACTGTCACGCGGTTTATTCAGACACTTACCACTCCGTACGTGACAGCTCATTTCTGTTCCCATATGTAGGTAGTAGCCACTATTATTTTCCTATATTTATATTCCAGACACCATCAGTTTATAAGCCCCTACCTCTGCTGCTGTAATGCAGTGGCCATGGATAAACAGGCTAATGAAGGGTTGCCACCACTTGTGGGACTCTGCTATCTGATTGCCCCACGGCTAAAATTTGGCAGCTAGCCCATGCTATTGATCCAAAATACAATCTTATAATGGAATATTTCCTTTAGTTTTAGTGAAATAAAATTACAGTCCCTATTGACTTTGAAAGTAAACTATATTTAGGGCTAGAGAAGAATATATCCAGGGTCATTGGGGAGTGCAAGTCTGACCAGAATATATTGAAAATTGACAAACGACTTTCCGTATATGTATATAGCAGATATATCAGAGAGTAGATAGAGTTGTATCTGATTGGGTCTTCAACACTATAACAATTGTATTTTCACTTGACTGCTTCAACCACCAGAATTAAATGATTTCGGGATGAACATCGCGAGCAGAGATGTATTAAATGACATTTAACCACAATTTTCACTAAAAATGACTCATGTTCCATTACAGATCGACTTTGAGCTTTTGCTCCTATTTTCATGATTTACTTTTGCTGGAATGTCACACTGCGACATTGATTAGCCATAGAAAAAAATTAATTATTGTTCCATTTTGCAGAAACACAACATGACAAATCATATTTCTGCTAAAGAAAAAGTTACAATGACACCTGTACTGATTTATTGTTACATAGCCTTGTGTATAGTCACAGGGAGTTAATGGATCGTTATTCATTTAAACAGGTATGGTAACTATAACCTGGGGCAGGTATATATTAGAGCAATATTAGTACTTAATATTAAACATTCTCTCTTAGTGTTTAATGTTTTCATACTCCCAACTATCTGTCCTTCACTTTATAGGTTAGGAAGAAATATTAGGGCCCTTTCACATCAGCGGTAATTTGAAATCGCGGCAGATGCGGTGAAAAAACCGCATCTGCCGCGATTGCCGCATAGCCGCCTCATAACCGCTGCACTTGCGGCGCGGTTGCGGTAATCGCCATAGTAAGTATAGGGGGACTTGCGGCAGGTGCGGCAAGTGTGGTTTTGCACTTGCGGCAGGTGCGGCCGCGAAAAAAACCGCGGTCAGCCGCGTTTTTGTTTCGCAGCCGCACCTGCCGCATGTGCAAAACCGCACTTGCCGCACCTGCCGCAAGTCCCCCTATACTTACTATGGCGATAACCCCAACCGCGCCGCAAGTGCAGCGGTTATGAGGCGGCTATGCGGCAATCGCGGCAGATGCGGTTTTTTCACCGCATCTGCCGCGATTTCAAATTACCGCTGATGTGAAAGAGCCCTTAGACAGTTGACTACACAGGATCTGACTACTCACAGGGCCATATTTGGAGCTCCTGCCACCCTTGCCACTTTCAATGGTTGTGTTCCCCCCACACTGATCAGTCAGACTAAGCGTATGTGCACAAAGCATTTTATTTTTCAGATAGATCCACTCAGTATTCCGCCTGGAAAAGCAACAAATAAAAGCTGAAAGGAATGAACATGCACGGCAATGTAAAAATGACCTACTGTTCATATGTTCAGTCTTTTGAAGTTTTACTTTTTAACTGTGTCCTGAAGCATCATTTGTTTGAATTCCACCACTCTGGGGGTTCACGGATATCAGAGAGCACCTGTAGCCTTCAGATAGTGAGGACCACCATACACATGAGACTAAAGTTAGCTAAACCCGCAGATATGAACAGGTTGTGAGCACACTCAGGCTAGGGCCACACTTAGGCTGGGGTCACATTAGGAAGGCAAATTGCGGTTACTGTATCCAGATCTGGATGTGGTAATTGTAAGTGCCTTCAGACATATTTTTGTAAAAAAAATGTGTCTTTATCTCCGCATGCGGTAACCGGATTGCTCAATCCGGTTACCGTATGCTTTGTTCATCCCTGCAGCCGCAGGGATGAACAAAGGGTTAATCTTAATAATAGATGTGGGCAACATGTCTCTATCGGATGCCCCCCCTCACTAGAGACATGCTGTCCACACAGGTGGGCATATGAGGGGTTAATATGTTGAATTATAGTTTTACCGGCTATTGTCGGCATTTACAATTTTATGAATGAAACCGGTGGCTCCTGACTGTGGAGGAGATACAGTACGTAATCTTCGTACTGTATGAGCTGCTATCCATGGTCCTGAACGCTTTAACATTAGGTCTATGGCGTTGCACTGCCCATAGTCCTAATGTTAAAGCTTTCAGAACCCTGGATAGCGGCTCATACAGTACGCAGATTAAGTACTGTATCTCCTCCACAGTGAGGAGCCATCGGTTTCATTCATAAAATTGTAAATGCCGACAATAGCCGGCAAGACAAAAATTCCACATATTAACCCCTCACATGCCCACCTGTGTGGACAGCATGTCTCTAGGGAGGGGGGGCACCCGCTAGAGACATGTTGCCAACATCTATTATGAAGATTAACCCTTTGTTCATCCCTGCGGCAGCAGGGATGAACAAAGCATACGGCTGCCGCAAGCATTCACAAGTGCCTTGCGGCAGCCGCATGGGCTCCCTTTGGAGCCCATTATAGCAATCCTGCTGCGGATTGCAAACCACTCCGAAAACTGAAGCCTGCATGACTTTTCACGCAGGCTGCTAATCCAGAAGTGGTAACCGGATTGCATGTAGTGCAATCCGGTTTACATAATGGGCTCCTATGGGCTGCGGTTCCTGAGCTTTTTAACAGCTCAAAACTGGATCAGGATCTGAATTTTTAAACGCAAATGTGACCCCAGCCTTAGGCTGAGGTCACATTTGGAAGGCACAATCCAGTAACCGGATCTTTTACCTGATCCGGATTTACCATGTGCCTTCACATTGCAGATCTGAATCCAGTAATGGATCCTGATCTGCAATGTGAAAAAATTGTGGCACCAAAAACCGGATCTGGTACCGCAAGGTACATTCATGTAGCTTGCGGTACTGAATCCGGTCGCTGTAGGCGCCCATTATAAAAAAAATGGATCCAGTTTTTAAACCACTCCGAAAATGCAGCCTGCATGATTTTTACTGCAGGCTGCAAACCGGATGCAGTAACCGGATGGCATTAAGTGCAATAGTTTTTTCTATTGCAGCCTATGGCTGCAGAATCGGATTGAGCTTGCTCAGGAATGGCAGCAGGCTGGTGTGAGTGCTTCTGCACGCACTGTGAGGCGGAGACTTTTTGAGCAAGGCCTGGTTTCCAGGAGGGCAGCAAAGAAGCCACTTCTCTCCAGAAAAAACATCAAGGACCGACTGATATTCTGCAAACGGTACAGGGAGGGGACTGCTGAGGACTGGGGGAAAGGTACAGGGAGTGGACTGCTGAGGACTGGTGTAAAGTCATTTTCTCTGATGAATCCCCTTTTCGATTGTTTGGGACATCTGGAAAACAGCTTGTTTGGAGAAGAAGAGGTGAGCGCTACCACCAGTCTTGTCTCATGCCAACTGTAAAGCATCCTGAAACCATTTATGTGTGGGGTTGTTTCTCAGCCAAGGGAATCGGCTCACTCACAGTCTTGCCTAAAAACACAGCCATGAATAAAGAATGGTCCTAGAATGACCTCCAAGAGCAACTTCTCCCAACCGTCCAAGAGCAGTTTGGCGCCCAACAATGCCTTTTCCAGCATGATGGAGCACCTTGCCATAAAGCAAAGGTGATAACTAAATGGCTCAGGGAAACAAACATAGAGATTTTGGGTCCATGGCCTGGAAACTCCCCAGATCTTAATCCCATTGAGAACTTGTGGTCAATCATCAAGAGACGGGTGGACAAACAAAAACCAACAAATTCTGGCAAAATGCAAGCATTGATTATGCAAGAATGGACTGCTATCAGTCAGGATTTGGTCCAGAAGTTGATTGAGAGCATGCCAGGGAGAATTGCAGAGGTCCTGAAGAAGAAGGGTCAACACTGCAAATATTGACTTGCTGCAGTAACTCATTCTAACTGTCAATATAACCTTTTGGTACTCATAATATGATTGCAATTATATTTCTGTATGTGATGCAAACATCAGACAAACACAAATAAGAACCAGAGGGCAGCAGATCACGTGAAAATATAATTTTGGTGTCATTCTCAAAACTTTTGGCCATGACTGTAGATGCCGGCTGTGCAATGACTTTTGATGAGCGCACAGGAAGCACGGTTTGCAGCGTTCTCCTGTGCGCTCTGCAAAAGCGCATACCCGGGGATTGTCTGTGGAGTCAGCGGCTGCAGTACGCATCCGGTTGCCATAGAAATCCATAGCCAGGCGGTGCATAGCATTACCTGCTCGTAACGCTATGCGCTGCTTTGGTCAGAAACTAAGTTTCTGGCCGGAGTAGCGCATAGCATTACCAGTAGGTAACGTTGTGTGCCGCCTATTATTTCCTATGGCAACCGGACGTTTACCACAGCCGCCAACTCCACAGAGATCTCCAAGATATGCACTTTTGCAGAGCGCACAGTAAACGCTGTTTGCAGTGTTTTCCTGTGCGCTCTGCAAAAGCGCAGATACGGGAGACCTCTGTGGAGCTGGCACCTGCGGTAAACATCTGGTTGCCATAGAGATGCATAGCCTGGCAGTGCATAGCGTTACCTACTACGTTTCTGATAGATTGGCCAGGCTCAAGTCTGACCCTAGCCAAAGGGAGTGTGGATTTTCAGCCAGGACATTTTCCGTTTCGTGTTCACATGCTTGAACGGGTGCACCAAGCTTGTGAATGCGAAACGGCCATTGTCCTGGTTGAATCCTCTAAGGCTATGGTCACACTTGGGTTGTGGCATCAACTAAAAGGATGCATTAAAAGGCTGGGTTGTGTTCCCTGGCATTCACATGACATGTGTGTGCATTTTTGATGCATGTATTAATGCATGGTACATGTATGTAACATGTGTTAATGGATGCGTTTCACATAGACTCCAATGTTAAATTGACTCATCTGTTTCCCAAAACGGCCGAAAAAACACTGCAGACTGCGTTAGGATTTGCGCTAAAAAAAAAGCATAGTGCCAAATGCAATACAATTTTGCTATGTTTTTTTTGTATTGGAGTCTATGTGTCACGGGTGTGTCAGGAGGCACAGATGAGACTGTAGAGGCCACTCGCAGAAGGTCCCAGCGTTTGGCCAAACATCCAAATCCAAAAAAAAGGCTCTGTTGCTTTAAGAGGAATTTCCCTTTTAGTGAAAGCTGGAGGTCACTAGGACCAAGCTTATCCCTTACCTTCAGCTGTCTATATATTCCCCTTGATTCCCAGAATGCATTGCTGATGATAGCTTGTCAGGTGTTTGGAGGAAGCTTATCAGCTCAGCAGTGTATCCTGGAGATTCTGTTGAACTGCTATGTGGATCTTCTCAAGCTAAGGCCAGCTTCACACCACGATTTTCCCCTGTCTGTCTCCATCCAGCCCCATAGGGATACAATAGGGGCCAAATCGGATCCGTGGCTGTCCGGTTCACACCATACAGCCCCGGATACAAAAAATCATGGTCTGAAGTCGTCCTAAGTGTTTCTTCCCTTCCCTCTTTGTTTTTTTCCCTTGTGTTTATCTTTAGTTGGTAGCTAGGCTGACTAGTGTTCATCCGCTCTGATCATTGTTTTGTAGTAGTTCAGGGTCAGTCAGGGAATAGGTATCCTGGTGGCGACAGTTGCGGAAACTGTATAGGAACGTTAGGAGAGCCAGGTGCCAGCGCTGGTTTATCTAGGGGTCACTGTCTCTCCTTTTGCCCTTAGGGTCTCCTTCCCCCCCCCCCTGTCGTCGTCCAGTGCTGGGTGCATTAACACATTCGTTTGCAAACATTTTAAGATTAAATAAATGCATCCTTTTGGTGGATGCTTGGCACAAGTGTGACCTTCGCATTACTTCCTCTCCCCCTAATTACTGCATTGTAATTTTTTTATGTTTTTATGACAATGGCTAGGGTCACACTTGCGCCATGCATCCATCTAAGGGATGTGTTTTTTTCATGTGGTGCAAAAAAGAAAAAAACGGATCCATTAACGCACCCATAGGCCAGGGTTACACATACCATCCATTTTTGGCTTAACCCCTTCCCGACCTATGACATTATAGAGATGTCCCAATAATGTCATGAGTTGTTTGTGCTCCTGCAGCTCCGGTGGCAGTGTCAGTGACAAGTCACCGGAGCTGCAGGGTCGCAAGGACCCATACTTTAGCCCAGGGGGGTGGCTTAGCCCCCCCGTGGCTAAACTCGCTCTGATTGGCAGTTGAAATTCAGACTGCCAATCAAAGCGAGTAATCCCCTCCCGATCTGATAGGAGCTCTCCAATCAGATCTGGAGGGGCGGGAAAGCAGGTGCCCTCCCCTCCTAGCTCGCTTTCACTCCAGGGCCCCCCTGATCCCTTTCCTACCCCCCCACCCGGCGGTAACAGTCATTCACTGGCGGTAGGCCTGCCGGCGGTAAATGACTGTCACTGCTGGTGAACTGTACCCACCTGTCAGCTTCCTCAGCCCCCTCCTGGATAGATCACAGACGGGGCTGATGAAGCTGACATGCCCGTGCTCCCACTCACCTCCCGGCAGGCTGCACCCGCTGGTGCACCTACCGGCCAGCTCCGGTGAGGGCCACTCCTCCTCTCTGGGCTCCTCCTCCTGGATGAGGTAAGTATGAATGAATGAATGAATGAGTGGATGCATGCATCCATGCATGGGTGGATGGATGGATGGGTGAATGGGTGCATGCATGAATGGGTGGATGGGTGCATGCATGGGTGGATAGATGTGTGCATGTGTGGATATGTGCTGGGATGTCTCTGCGTGCGTGGATGTGTGCGTGTGTGGATGTGTGCGTGGATGTGTGCGTGCGTGGATGTCTCTGCGTGCACGGATTTGTGCATGTATAGATGGATGTGTGCGTGCATGGATGTGTGCATGCGTGGATGTCTGCATTCATGGGTGTGCGTGCGTGGATATGTGCGTGCATGGATTGATGTGTGCGTGCGTGGATGTCTGCGTGAGTGGATGTCTGCGTACATGGATGTGTACGTGCGTGGATGTGTGCGTGCGTTGATGTCTCTGCATGCGTTAATTTGTGCATGCATGGATGGATGTGTGCATGCATGGATGGGTGCATGCGTGGATGTCTGCATGCATGAATGTGCATGCGTGGATGTGTGCATGCATGGATGTCTGCATGCATGAATGTGCATGTGTGGATGTGTGCATGCATGGATGGATGGATGTGTGCGTGCATGGATGTGTGCGTGGATGTGTGCATGCGTGGATGTCTCTGCATGGGTGGATTTGTGCATGCATGGATGGATGTGTGCATGCATGGATGTGTGCGTGCGTGGATGTCTGCATGCGTGGATGTGTCTGCGTGCGTGGATATGTCTGTGTGCGTGGATGTGTGCATGAGTGGATGTCTGCGTGCTGGATGTGTGCATGCATGGTTGTCTGTGTGCGTGGATATGTGCGTGAATGTGTGCGTGCGTGGATGTCTCTGCGTGCGTGGATTTGTGCATGCATGGATGGATGTGTGTGCATGGATGTGTGCGTGCATGGATGGATGCATGTATGCGTGCATGCATGGATGGATGTGTGAGTGCATGGATGTGTGCGTGTATGGATTGATGTGTGCGTGCGTGGATGTGTGCATGCGTGGATGTGTCTGCGTGCATGGATATGTCTGCGTGCGTGGATATGTCTGCCTGCGTGGATATGTCAGCGTGCATGGATGTGTGCGTGAGTGGATGTGTGCATGCGTGGATGTGTGCGTGGTTGTGTGCGTGCGTGGATGTGTGCGTGCATGGATGTTTCTGCGTGCATGGATTTGTGCATTCATGGATGGATGTGTGCGTGCATGGATGTGTGCGTGTGTGGATGTCTGCATGCGTGGATGTGTGTGCATGTGTGGATGTGTGCATGCATGGATGGATGGATGTGTGCGTGCATGGACGTGTCTGCGTGCATGGATATGTCTGCATGCGTGGATGTGTGCATGCATGGATGGATGGATGTGTGTGTGCATGCATGGATGGATGTGTGCATGCATGAATGTGTGCGTGCATGGATTGATGTGTGCGTGCATGGATGTTTGGGTGTGTGCATGTGTGTGTGCGTGGTTGTGTGCATGCATGGATGTGTGCGTGGATGTCTCTGCGTGAATGGATGTGTGCGTGCGTGTATGTGTGCACGCATGGATGTGTGCGTGTGTGGATGTCTGCATGCATGGATGTCTGTGTGTGTGGATGTGTGAGTGCATGCATGGATGTGTGCATGGATGCATGCATGGATGGATGGGTACATGCATGAATGGATGGGTGCATGCGTGGATGGATGGGTGCATGCATGGATGGATGGGTGCAACAAAGGATCAAGGGTCCTCTTGTTGTAGTCTCTGGGATCATAGTCATGGTGCTCTTGATGACAGATAATTGCCATATAGTGCACCATAACGCTGACCCCAGAGACTGTAGGAAGAAGACACTTTATCCCTTGCTGCAATCTCTGGATGTAGCAGAGGCGATCGAGCATTGTGAGACCTTCATTGTGGACTACGTCGGATCTTTATAATAAAGATTGTGTCCGAATTTTGTTTGTGTATTTTTTCAAATAAAAAGATTTTTCTCTGTGTGGTGTATTTTTTGAGTATTTACTAGAGATTCCTAGTGGCCAGGTCTAACATTGGCCCGACATTATGAATCTCGGGCTTAGTGCCAGCTGGCATTAACCCCTTGATTACTCAGTTTGCCAACAACAGGGCAATTGTAAGAGCCTGGGTGCAGCACCAGAAAATGGCGCTTCAAAGAATGCGCCATTTTCTGGGGCGGCTGCGGGCTGCAATTCGCAGCATGGGGGGCCTAGAACGCTTGGATCTCTCCATGCTGAGGATTCCAGCCCCCAGCTGCCAAGTTGTACCTGGTTGGGCCAAAAATATGGTGGAGCCCCACATTATTTTTTTTCTAGAATAGTTCTAGAAATAAAAAAAATTGGGCATCACTGTATTTTTGGTTAGCAGCCAGGTACAACGAGGCAGCTAGGGGTTGGTGGCAGTCCATAGCTGCCAAGTTCAACCTGGCAGGACCAAAAATATAGCGGAGCCCCACATCATTTTTTTTTCTAGAATTCTAGAAAGAAAAAAAAAATGGGCTTTGCTGTATTTTTGGTTGCCAGCCAGGTGCAACGAGGCAGCTGGGGGTTGCTGGCAGTCTGTAGCTGCAAAGTTGTACCTGGCTGGACCAAAAATATGGCGGAGCCCCACGTCATTCGTTATTCTTCTAGAATTAGTTCTAGAAGAAAGAAAAAAAGCCTTCACTGTATTTTTGGTAGCCAGCCAGGTACAACTTGGCAGCTGGGGGGCTAGAATCCTCAGCGTGGAGATACCCAAACGTTGTGGGCCCCCTTGCTGCGAATTGCAATTCACAGCCACCCCAGGAAATAGTGCATTCATTAGAGGCACCATTTTCTGGTGCTGTACCCCAACTCTTCCAGTTGCCCTTGTGCTGGTGGCACATGGGTTCTCCATATGCTACATGGTGTCCGCTAACAATTTCAATGGAAAATTAGCTCCAATTGTTAGTGGAAACCATGTCGCGTATGGAGAGCCCCTCCCTGTGTGCCTGAACATTGGAGCTCCCCCACAAGTGACCCCATTTTGGAAACAAGACCCCCAAGGAACTTATCTAGATATGTAGTGAGCACTTTGATCCCCCCAGATGCTTCACAAATTGATCCTTAATGAGGAAAAAGTACTTATTTTTCACACAAATTTTCTTTTTTCATTTTTATGGATCAATTTGTGAAGCACCTGGGGGTTAAAAGTGCTCACTATGCATCTAGATACGTTCCTTGGGGGTTCTAGTTTCCACAATGGGGTCACTTGTGGGGGAGCTCTAATGTTTAGGCACACAGGGGATCTCCATATGCAACATGGTGTCAGCTAACAATTGGAATTATAAGCGGACACAATGTCAGGTATGGAGAGCCCCTGTGTGCCTAAACATTGGAGCTCCCGCACAAGTAACTCCATTTTGGAAACTAGACCCTCCAGGGAACTTATCTAGATGGGTGGTGAGAATTTGGATCCCCCAGGTGCTTCACAAATTAATCCGTGAAAATGAAAAAAGAAAATGTTTGTGGAAAAAATAGTACTATTTCATATTTACAGATCAATTTGTGAAGCACCTGGGGGTTCAAAGTGCTCACTATGCATCTAAATAAGTTCCTTGGGGGGTCTGTTTTCCAAAATGGGGTCACTTATGGGGGCTCTCCAATGATTAGGCACACAGGGACTCGCCAAATGCGACATGGTGTCCGCTAACAATTTGAATAGAAAATTAGCTCAAATTGTTAGCGGACACCATGTCGCATTTGGAGAGCCCCTGTGTGCCTAAACATTGGATCTCCCTCACAAGTGACTGCATTTTGGAAATTAGACCCACCAGGGAACCTATCTAGATGGGTGGTGAGAATTTTGAACCCCCAGGTCCTTCACAAATTAGTCTGTAAAAATGAAAAAATAATTTTTTTGTGGAAAAAAAAGTAGTTTTTCATTATTACAGATTAATTTGTGAAACATCTGGGGGCTCAAAGTGCTCACCACCCATCTAGGTAAGTTCCCTGGGGGTCTAGTTTCTAAAATGGGGTCACATGTGGGGGAGCTCCAATGTTTAGGCACACAGGGGCTCTCCAAACGCGACATGGTGTCCGCTAACAATTTGAATGGAAAGTCAGCTCAAATTGTTAGCGGACACCATGTCGTGTTTGGAGAGTGCCTGTGTGCCTAAACATTGGAGCTCCTCCACAAGTAACCCCATTTTGGAAACTAGACCCCCCCAGGGAACTTATCCAGATGGGTGATGAGCACTTTGAACCCCCAGATGTTTCACAAATTCATCCGTAAAAATAAAAATGTACTTTTTTTTTTCACAAAAACTTTATTTAACCTAACTTTTTTCATTTTCACATGGGCAACAGGATAAAATGCATAATAAAATTTGTTACACAATTTCTCCTGAGTACACAGATACCTCATATGTAGGGATGGGCGAATCTACTCGCTAGGACTCGTTACTCGGCGAGTAGTAAGGGACTCGCAGGACTCGGTACTCTGCGAGTTTCCCAGCGTTTACTCGCACGAGTCCAACGCAAATCAATGGCAATCCTAGTTTTGTCAGAGACGCTGACAAAACTAGGATTGCCATTGTCTTGCATTGGACTCGCTACTGTGCCAGTGATAGCAGGGAAACTCGCAGAGTAAGAGCTGTCTGCTCTGTGCAGCTCCAGGGTCCTAGAGCCCGCCTGCTGCCTGATGTAGCAGAGCTGAAATTGTGCTCAGTCTGCTCATTCCCTGTGCATAGACATCTATATCTATGCACAGGGGATGTAGCAGAGAGGACATCGTGTTTTGGACTACGTCGGACGGAAGATGATTTTTTTAATTAAAGATGGAGTCACTAATGGCTTTTTTTTTTTATTTCTAATAAAAAAATTTCTCTGTGTGGTGTCTTTTTTAACCCTTTATTGGAGATTCTTAGTGGCTGGGTCAAACGTGGCCTGACATTAAGAATCTCGGGCTTAATACCAGCTTGCATAACAAAGGTGGTATTAACCCCTTTATTACCCAGCGTGCCACCGCCACCAGGGCCGCTGAAAGAGCGGGGTTCAGCACCAGAGGATGGCGCTTCAATGAACGCGCCATCTTCTGGGGCGGCTGCGGGCTGCAATTTGCAGCGGGGGGTGCCCAGAAAGCTTGGGCCTCCCTGCGCTGCGGATTCCAGCCCCCAGCTGCTTAGCTGTACCTGGCTAGACATATAAATTGCGCGGAGCCCCACGCTTTTTTTTTTTATTATTTCATGAAATAATAAAAAAAAAAGGCTCCCATATATTCTTGTGTCTGGCCAGGTACAAATAGGCACCTGGGGGTTGGGGGCAGACCGTCGCTGCCTGCTGGATCCGGCTGGTTCCAGAAATACGGTGAAGCCCACGTCAAATTTTTTTCTGACAAATCCATAAAACAATGTACGGTAAATAAAAGGGACTGCATCTTTATTAACCCCTGGACCATGGGTTAATAAAGATGCAGTCCCTTTTTTAGGATTGTTTTATTGATTTTTCAGAAAAAAAATGACGTAGGCTTCGCCGTATTTCTGGAACCAGCCGGATCCAGCAGGCAGCGACGGGCTGCCCCCAACCCCCAGGTGCCTATTTGTACCTGGCCGGACACAAGAATATAGGCGAGCCCTCTTTTTTTATTATTTCATGAATTTCATGAAATAATAAAAAAAAAATGCGTGGGGCTCCACGCAATTTCTATCTCTAGCCAGGTACAGCTAAGCAGCTGGGGGCTGGAATCCGCAGCGCAGGGAGGCCCAAGCTTTCTGGGCACCCCCCGCTGCAAATTGCAGCCCGCAGCCACCCCAGAAGATGGCGCGTTCATTGAAGCGCCATCCTCTGGCGCTGAACCCCGCTCTTCCAGCGGCCCTGGTGGCGGTGGCACGCTGGGTAATAAAGGGGTTAATACCAGCTTTGTTATACAAGCTGGTATTAAGCCCAAGATTCTTAATGTCAGGCCAGGTTTGACCCGGCCACTAAGAATCTCCAATAAAGGGTTAAAAAAAACACAACACAGAGAAAATTTTTTATTTGAAATAAAAAAAAAAAGCCATTAGGGACTCCATCTTTAATTAAAAAAATCCTCTTCCGTCCGATGTAGTCCAAAACGCGATGTCCTCTCTGCTACATCCCCTGTGCATAGATATAGATGTCTATGCACAGGGAATGAGAAGACTGAGAACAATCTCAGCTCTGCTACATCAGGCAGCAGGCGGGCTCTAGGACCCTGGAGCTGCACAGAGCAGACAGCTCTTACTCTGCGAGTTTCCCTGTTATCACTGGCACAGTAGCGAGTCCAATGCAAGACAATGGCAATCCTAGTTTTGTCAGCGTCTCTGACAAAACTAGGATTACCATTGATTTGCATTGGACTCGTGCGAGTAAACGCTGGGAAACTCACAGAGTACCGAGTCCTAGCAGATAGAGCCTGAAGCTTCCGAGACACATCTGCAATTTGTAAATCGCACATTACTCGCTATTACTCGCTTCCCCATTCATTAACATTAGACTCGCTAGACTCGCAACGAGTAGCGAGTCCCGGGCTCGGACTCGCTAGAGTCAAGCGATTCCGAGTAATTTAGGACTCGCCCATCACTACTCATATGTGATTATAAACCATAGTTTGGGTGCACGGCAGGGCTCAGAAGTGAAGGAGCGCCATTTCACTTTTTGAATGGAAAATTAGCTCCAAAAGTCAAATTGCGCTCCTTTCCTTCTGAGCCTTGCCGTGCGCCCAGACAGTAGTTTATGACCACATATGAGGTATCAGTGTACTCAGGAGAAATTGCCAACATATTTTAGGATCCATTTTATCCTGTTGTTCATGTGAAAATGAAAGAATTGAGGCTAAAACAACATTTTTGTTAGAAAAATTAAAATGTCCATTTTTTCCTTCCACGTTTCTTTAGTTCCTGTGAGGCACCTGAAGGGTTAATAATCTTCTTGAATGTAGTGTTGAGTAGCTTGAGGGGTGCAGTTTTTGGCATGGTGTCACTTTTGGGTGTTTTCTGTCATGTACACCCCTCGAAAGGACTTCAAATGTGATGTGGTCACTAAAAAAAATGGCTTTGTAAATTTTGCTGGAAAAATGAGAAATTGCTGATGAACTTTGAACCCTTATAACTGCCTAGCAAAAAAAAATGTTTTCCGAAATTGTGCTGATGTAAATTAGACATGTGGGAAATGTTATTTGTTAACTATTTTGTGTCACATCACCCTCTGGTTTAGCAGAATAAAAATTCAAAATTTGAAAATTGCAAAATTTTCAAATTCTATGCCAAATTTTTGATTTTTTCGCAAATAAGCGCAAAAATTATCGACCAAAATTTAATACTAACATGAAGCCCAAAATGTCACGAAAAAACAATCTCAGAATCGCTAGGATCGGTTGAAGCGTTCCAGAGTTATTACCTTATAAAGGGACACTGGTCAGAATTGACAAAAATGCCAAGGTCTTTAGGGTCAAAATAGGCTGGGTCCTGAAAGGGTTAAATCCATTTTTGGGATAATTTTTTTTTCAAAGTCCAAAAACGCATATGCGTTAACGCATGTGTGTGTGAGTTTTTCAACAACACATGCATTTTTGTGCAGCATCCCAAAAAACGCTACTAGCAGCATTTGTGGGTGCATTAAAAAACGCATGCTTTTTTTAACATGGGGCCTTATGGGAAAACAATGCGTTAACGCATGGTACATATAGCCACCATGTGTTTTTGAATGCATTTTTGCATGCGTTTCTTGGGAAAAAAAAGACTAAGTCCAAAAAATTCCAAAAAATGTCCAGGACCCCAGGAGACACTATTGGCACCCTAAATAAAACGGATCCGTTTTTCTAAGGGCTTAAAAAAGTGGATTGGGATGTGTGACCCTAGCCGTAGACTCTAATGCAAAAATTGCATTGCCAAATTGCAATACATTTGGCGCTACGGCCTTTTTCACATCTAAGCATGGTCTGCGTTTTGCTGCATTTGCGTTTCTATGCGATTTTAGCGGTACAAATGCATCCAAATGCATGCATTTTTATCCCCATTGATTTAATTGGAAAATGCATTGAAAACTCATGCAAAAACGCAGCCCTAGATGCAACAGCCCACGTTTTGGCTGCGTTTGCAAAAACGCATGTGTTTTTGCGTTTTTGCAAACTCACGTGTTTTTGCATGTGTTTTCAATGCGTTTTCCATTGAAATCAGGGGGCTTAGGTGTGAACTGAGCCTATGAGTTTTTTGTAGCAAACATCATAACACGGTCTGCAGTGTTTTTGGATCCTTTATGGAAAACCGATGCCTTTTTTTAACATTGGAATCTATGGCAAACACATCCGTTAACGCATGGTACATGTATGTACCATGCATTAACGCATGCGTCAAAAATGGAAACACATATCATATGGATGCAAAAGAAAATAAATGCATACATTAACGCATCCCTCAAATGGATGCAAACTCCCAAATGTGACACTAGCCTAACTAAAATAAAGAATAAGTTTTAACTGGACATGTGCTTCTGGATCTTGCTACATTCTACTGTGTAGAATACCCGTGCCTGGGTCTGCTTGCTGAACACCACTTGATCTTCACTATTCAACTCAGAATAGACCCCACAAAACTGGTATGTTATTTCTAAATTGTTCATAAATGGTGGTGCCTATATACGCCCTTTCTTTCTTTGACTTTTTGTGAAAGAGTTAGGCTAGGGTCACACTAGCGCTATGCTTCTGTTCAGGGGGGTTCCATTAAAAAGATAGAATCCGTCAGCATTAATACACTGTTACCATAATCGTAACGCTGCCCCAATGCTAGGGTCTGACTTGCGTCAGCCCTCCGCCTACCGGATCCACTTAAAACTTAGTGCCTGGCAGGCTTAGCGCATAACTGTGGAGCCGGCAACTGCGGTAAGCATCCGGTTGCCATAGGGACAAATAGGCAGGTGGCGCATAGCGTTACATGCTGATAACGCTATGCGCTAAGCCTGCCAGAGGCTAAGTTTTTAACGGATTCCCCAGGCTCAGGGCAGATGCAGCTCTGACCCTAGCTTAACACTGCCAATTCATTTCTATGGGTAACGGACCCCGAGCGCAGGTCAAACGGCAGCATGCAAGTGCCAGAGTTTGAAACCTTGCATTATCTCCAAGCGCATCACTCACATGATGCGCGTTTCCGCGTCATGTGATGCGCTTGTTTCAAACTCTTGCACTTACATGCTGGCGTTTGATGTGCGCTGTGGCTTCCATCATCCATAGGTTTGTATTGGTAGTGTTAAGGCAGCGCTATCTTTACAGTAAGGCAAGGGTCAGACTTGTGTCTGCGTCTGTGTGGAGCCGGCGGCTGCATGAAGCATCTGGTATCCATAGTGATGAATAAGCAGCCGGCGCATAGCGTTACATGCCGTTAACGCTATGCTCTCAGGCTGAGAAAAACTAAGTTTTAAATGGAATTACCAGCCTAAGGGCTGACTCAGGTCTGACCCTAGCCTATGGGTGATAGACCCCCGAGCGCAGGTCAAACACCGGCATGTAAGTGCTGGAGTTTGAAACCTCACGCTATTTCCAAGCACATCACATAAAGCGGAAGCACACATCATGTGATGTGCTTGGAAATAGTGCAAGGTTTCAAACTTCAGCACTTACATGCCGGTGTTTGACCTGCGCTCGGGGGTCTATCACCCATAGGAATGTATTGGCAGCGTTCAGACAGCCTTAGGCTAGTGTCACACTTGCGTTGTGGCATCTGCTTGAAGGATGCGTTGAAGAATGCATTTTTTTGTCCTTGCGTTTGCATGATGTGTGCATTTATGTCGCCTAAATTAACGGATGCTATAACGCATGTTCCATGTATGAACCATGCGTTAAAGCATCTGTTAACGCATCCGTTAACGCACGGTACACAGGGCTGCCACTAGGAATTTCAGGGCCCCACACTGCCAAAATTTTGGTGCCCCCTGAGACTGTACCAAGCCCCCACCCGTGGCCACGCCATTGGGCAATAAAGTCCACTTTTTTCTATATTTTTGTGCTGTTTTTCCTTTTTTTTTACACTCTCTCTATTATGTATTACACACACACATACACTTGAGGCTGCTGTGGGCTGAATACACAATTGCTGTATATACAATAGAGAATACACAATAGAGATGGCTGCGGGCCGTATAGACAATGCAGACGGCTGTGGGCTATACACACAATAGAGAATACGCAATAGAGACTGCTGCTGCCCGTATACATAATGGGACAAATGCACAATGGCAACGGCTGCGGGACCTGTGCACATTGGAGACTGCAGTGAGACGTATGCATATTAGAGACTGCTGCCGGTTGTATGCACGTTAGTGACTGCTGCAGGATGTATACACAGAGACTGCTGGTCATATGCAGAGACAGCCGACTGTACATCTTGTATACACAGACAGCACTCTACTGTATATACAGGTCCACACTATATACACACAGTATATGGATACACAAATACAGCATCCATTGTGGACCTGTATATAGAGTATAGTGCTGTGTAGAGAGAGAGAGACAGAAATAGATAGACAGAGACACAGAGAGAGATAGACAGACAGAGACACAGAGAGCGAGACAGACATAGGGAGACCGAGACAGAGACAAAGAGAGAGCGAGACAAAGAGAGAGCGAGACAGAGAGAGAGCGAGACAGAGACAGAGAGAGCGAGACAGAGACAGAGAGAGCGAGACAGAGACACAGAGAGTGAGACAGAGACAGAGAGAGTGAGACAAAGAGAGAGAGACAGAGAGAGCGAGACAGTGACAGCGAGACAAAGAGAGCAAAACAGAGACAGAGAGAGCGAGACAGAGACACAGAGAGTGAGACAGAGACAGAGAGAGTGAGACAAAGAGAGAGAGACAGAGAGCGAGACAGTGACAGCGAGAGACACAGACAGAGAGAGACACAGACAGAGAGAGACACAGACAGAGCGAGACAGAGAGAGAGAGACAGAAATAGAGAGACAGAGAGAGACAGAGACAGACATGCAAAAATAAAAATAGAGAGGCGCATCTTGAAAAGGACTCAGTGGTCTAGTGGGGTAAACTTTTATAAGGTGTGGGGGTTTGCCTCTCACCTATTCTGGTTGTGCACCCTTGCGTAACATGAACTTCATCATGCAAAGTCCTGAAAGGCTGTTGAGAGCTCTCTGGTATCTCCAATCTGCTCCGGCTATAATTCCAGGGATGAGAACAATGAAACTAAAGATACATGAACTCTGTGGTCATATTAGGAGCACGAGGTAGCAAGGAACTCTCAAAGAGATTTTTTTTACAGACCTGTTTATTATTATTATTATTATGATGATGATGATTTTCCATTACGTGTTTGTTCCCCACCTGATGAAGCCAACAGGCTGTTGTTCAAACGCGTAGTGGAAAATCATAATAATAATAAACAGGTCTGTAAGAAAATTCCCTTTGAAAGTTCCTTGCTACCTAGGGCTCCTAGTTCATGTATCGTTAAAGAGAGAGAGACAGAGAGACAGACAGACAGATAGACAGTCAGAGAGAGAGACAAGACAGTCAGTGAGAGAGACGAGAGAGACAAGACAGTCAGAGAGAGAGAGACAAGCGAGAGACAAGACAGTCAGAGAGAGAGACACACACAGTCAAAGAGAAAGAGAGAGACACAGTCAAAGAGAGAGACAGACACAGTCAAAGAGAGAGACAGACACAGTCAGTCAGAGAGAGACAGACACCGTCAGTCAGAGAGAGAGACAGACACCGTCAGTCAGAGAGAGAGACAGACACAGTCAGTCAGAGAGAGAGACAGTTTGAGAAACAGACACAGTCAGAGAAAGAGAGAGACACAGTCAAAGAGAGAGACAGACACAGTCAAAGAGAGAGACAGACACCGTCAGTCAGAGAGAGAGACAGACACCGTCAGTCAGAGAGAGAGAGACAGACACCGTCAGTCAGAGAGAGAGACAGACATCGTCAGTCAGAGAGAGAGACAGACAGTCAGTCAGAGAGAGAGACAGACACCGTCAGTCAGAGAGAGAGGCAGACACCATCAGTCAGAGAGAGAGACAGACAGTCAGTCAGAGAGAGACAGACACCGTCAGTCAGAGAGAGAGACAGACACCGTCAGTCAGAGAGCAATACAGACACCATCAGTCAGAGAGCAATACAGACACCATCAGTCAGAGAGAGACAGACACCGTCAGTCAGAGAGAGAGACAGACACCGTCAGTCAGAGAGAGAGACAGACACCGTCAGTCAGAGAGAGAGGCAGACACCATCAGTCAGAGAGAGAGACAGACACCATCAGTCAGAGAGAGAGACAGTCTGAGAGAGAGACAGACACCGTCAGTCAGAGAAAGAGACAGTCAGTCAAAGAGGGAGAGACACAGTGAATCAGAGAGACAGACACCGTCAGAGAGAGAGCTAGACACCGTCAGTCAGAGTGAGTAACAGTCAGAGAGAGAGAGACACATTCAGAGGGAGAGAGACACAGTCAGAGAGAGAGACAGACACTGTCAGTTAGAGAGAGAGACAGACACCATCAGTAAGAGAGACAGTCAGTCAGAGAGAAAAAAGAAAAGGGGGGAGAGCGCACATGAGAGGAACTCGGTGGTCTAGTGGGGGCTTAAAACCGGTGTGACAAGGTGCCGCTCACCTGATCAGTTTGTGCAATCCCTGCACAACCTTGGTAATGCTTTTGGAAGTAACGTAATGGCGAGGACCGCGCCACAGGCTTCTTCCTGGTCCTGGTCACGTGCGTATTGCGATGATGTGACTCCGCGTCACCGCTGACATCACGGCAAGTCCTTAACTCACAGGGATGGTATCCACCAACTCCAACAGCTCCAGCCACAAACCCAAGAGGGATTTATAACAGTGAGAGAAGATTGTGGTCAGTTTGCAGGAGCGCTCAGAGTGGGAAGAAAAGATTATAGAGATTAATGGAGCACAAACCAACTGAGGAAGACAGCTGGTCGCTGTAGAAACGCATATTGGTGTTATGAATAAAGGAGGTTTGTGCTCTATTAATCTCTATAATCTTTTCTTCCCACTCTGAGAGCTCCTGCAAACAGACCACAATCTTCTCTCACAGTCAGTCAGAGAGAGACAGTCAGTCAGAAAGGGAGACAGAGAGACAAAGTCAGTAAGAGACAGACACAGTCAGAGAGAGAGACACAGTCAGTCAGAGAGAGAGACAGACACCTAGTGCCATGGCCAGTGAGTTTAGTAGACTTTACCTCTAGCGTAATAACAAACAATGAAAGGTAAATGGACAGGGGACCTAGACAGTAAGCATACACCAGCCAAACTCAAGAAGCTACAGATAGAATGGCACCAGGTAGGCAGGTTTCCAGCATCAGATACACCAGAACCACAGGAGATTTCCACATACCAGGATGGTCAGCATAGAGATGAAGTATTATTACCGGTGTCAGGTAATAGGTCATGTGACTAGTTATAGGGAAAAGGTCACCAACCTGGCTGTAAACTAAGATGACCTGGAACTACCAGCAAAGAAAAACTGACATTAACCATTTTTGGCACAAGAAAAAAGAATCACATTTAAATCCGAAAAGCTCCAGAGCTGTCACAAGTCTAACGACTCGGGACATATTGTCTGTACATGTTCTGTTTGAATTGTAAAGTGCTGATGAAAACATCAGCTCTATATAAATTATTATTATTATTATTATTATTAGCAACTTCATGGTCTTCCACTGAAGTAAAAAAGATCACAGAATTGAGAATTGGAAACAAAATGTAAATACTTGTATTTATTTTATATCTTGTTCAATTTAGTGTTAAAATGTTATTTCCATCTGTCTATAAAACTGAACAAGAACCAAGATGAATAAAGTTTACCCAGGTAAATGTTGTCCTATTACATGGATCAGTAGTCGATGATTAGTAGACTATCAAAAGAGGTGATGTTGGATACTGTGGACTGTTATTTCAGTTATTTGACCCAAAAATGTTCCAATATTTAGAAATGATGTGTTGATTGCAATGATTTTGGTTCAATTTGAACAGAATTAGTATTATGCTGTCCAAGGATAGCTGAGCAGCTTGCCAGTGTAATATGCCCTTAGTCTTTCCTTCTCCATTTCATGCCCATCTCTGTTTTCAGCTGGCACATGGGATGTTTGCAAACAAAGGTCTTTTAATTAGAATCTCTCTCTGTTTAATGATACTGCTGTCCCCTTGCCCGCTTTATCCGCCACACTTAGTCTTCTTATGAAAGGCTTGCAATGGCATGCTAAAATCCACAACCGGTGCCAAATTCCTAGTATTTCATGCTTTCAATTTTATCCTACAATATTATTAACCCTGTTGTGTTCATGAGCTGACAACTATTTACATCTTTAGAAACATCAAAAGAGAATAATCTGAAATAATAAGGTTCTTAGAAGCGGGAATAATAATAGAAAGTCGAAACAGAAGATTCAAGTACAGAACAGATCCCTAAAATATCTACTTGGGTGACTTATGGTGGGTTTACACGTCGCGATATCGGCGTCCAACTCCGACCCAACTCCGACCAAAAGTCACATGGTTCGGGAGTTGGACCCGATATCGTTCACGCGTTGTACGGTTTGAACGTACAATGCGATGCTGGAACGATGCCAAAACGATATCGGGGTTGAATGAGTGTGCTATTCAACCGCCCGATATCGGATGGCCGTTGTAGCCGCATCGTCCCGTGTGACAGCCCAACTACGATGTGTACGCCCTCGTCACCCATTCACTCCCATGTTAACTGGTCGTTCCTGGGTTGGGGGGCGTACACATCGTCGGGACGTTGTATCCCGATATCGGGCTGTCTAAACCGGCGATGCGATGGCGGGAAAAGCGCGTCGTTGGCTCCGATATCGGGCCGATATCGGGCCGTGTAAACCCACCATTAGATGCAAGACTCAGCACAATCTATGTTTACATCATTTACAAAGTGAAAGGAGGAGCTAGTGCTATTGTATCTGCACCAATAGAATTGGCATAGAGGGGAGGAAACCCTTTTTTAATAATCTGTTAGACAAGAAAATAGTACAAATTTATCTACATCATTTAGAAGCAGGAACATACTGACATTAGTTTTGGTAGCATAGAAACAACTTAAATCTAACACCAAGCCCAGCCCAGATGGATCTGCCTCCCAGGAGCAGAATTAGACAAACCCATCTATTTTCCTGTCAACTCTAAATTTTCCTGGATCGTATTAAAAAATCAGAAGAGCCCCAATAACTTTGGGACTGTTGACAGTGCATGAGCCGCTAGTCACCACACAGACAAGTAGTAAAGCAGGTGAATTGAATGTTCTGAAGTAAGGTACAAGGAGAGCATGTTAAGACAGGGAGGTAAACAAAGGTGTAGTAAAGTCACGGTCTGAGGTCAGTTACCTGGAGAGTAGCTGATCAGAACGGAGAGACAAGACTAAAGTTAGTCAGCAAAAGATCAATTACCGGAGCACAGAGAAAAGAAGCCAACTAGCACAACAGAGCTGAAACTAAGACTGGTAGTGCTCCTGGAAAAGCTGCACAGCTTAAAAGCAGTGCAAGTACATGAGACAGGGAACACCTGCAAAAATCTAGCACATCCCAGAAAGCGATTGGGTGACTGAGCTCTCAATCAGAACACCAGCAGCCAAGTTCATCCCAACTCCAGATAGGATGATTGAGCTGTCAATCAAAAATCCCAGCACACTGAGAAAATAGAGCAGAGAAATCATGACAGAAGCTAGTACTGACCTCGGCTTTTTCATGCACAGATAAAAGATAGTATTAGTGTATAAGTCTAAAAATTTAAACATAGTGTCTTTGAATCAGTAATATCTGTAAGTACATCATGTACAAGGAAAGACAATGAGTTCTTACTTCCATTGAGTACATTAATTGCAAGTAAAGGCTTAAAGAGGACCTGTCATCAAACCAGGCATGGTGATCTAATTACAGCACTGAATGCAGCATGTCTGCTGCATCCAGGCAAGGGGTCCCCCAGCCCTTGAGCCCCCCTGTACCCGAGTAAATACACTTAGAAAACTTACATCCTGCAGCCATAAAGAAGGTGGCTAGAGGCTGGAGCCTAAGGGCAGATTCACACCCCCTGCATGTTTAATCTGCCCACCGCTGCCTCCCTGATCCCAATCATTGTCTCCCTCATCTGCAGCATAACACAGAGCTTATTTTAGAAATGGCCGCTTAGCCCCGCCCCGTGCGGTGACGTCACCGCTTATACCCGCCCTGCTCTATAGTTAACATAGAGCAGGGCGGGTATAAGCGGTGATATCACTGCAGGAGGCAGGGCGCCCGGCCTCCTGCTCTGACATCACCACCTTTCCCCGCCCTGCTCTATGTTAAGCATAGAGCAGGGCGGGTATAAGTGGTGACGTCACCACAGGGGGCGGGGCTAAGCGGCAATTTCTAAAATAAGCTCTGTGTTATGCTGCAGGATGTAAGTTTTCTAAGTGTATTTACTCGGGGTACAGGGGGGCTCAAGGGCTGGGGGACCCCTTGCCTGGATGCAGCAGACATGCTGCATTCAGTGCTGTAATTAGATCACCATGTCTGGTTTGGTGACAGGTCCTCTTTAAGGTGAATTGAGGTGAATAGAATCGAAATTGAATCAAATTTGAATCGAAATCGTTTTAAATTTAAAAAAAACATTCAGATACCAGAACGTAATTCTTCTGTTTTTAAATGTGCTAAAATCTGACAAAATTGGCGCTGTAAAAAGAAATGGCAGTTCGCTTGCCTTATTTTATTTCATTCCTTTTAGGTAAAGAAAACTTTTTTTTAAAAAAAAGAGCATATTCAGAGCAGTGAATATTCATAAAGCTTAATGAGCGGCCCCACAACCAAGCAACGTGAGACTGGTAAGATCCATTGATATAACACTATATATGTCGTATAACACTATTATTAATGTTTAACAATCATGACAACCTCAGTAATGTAAGGGCCGCTTTACACACACAGATATCTGTGACCAACTTCTGAACAGATCTCTGGTTGCAGTGAAATCATGGACACATTGCTCCATTTTGTGGCTGTGTACAAATGTAACAATGTGCCCATGATTTCACTGCAACAAGAGATCTGTTCAGAAGTTGGTCACAGAAGTTGGTGTGTGTAAAGCGGCCCTAATGGCCACTTCACACGTCCTAACATCGTTCCGATATTGCATACAACTGCGCGGGAGCGCGCAAATTTGTGGCACTAAGCCAAGATCGCATAGGATATGTTACACAGCGCGATATCGGCAGGCAACACAACTGCGATGTCAAGGCCCTTTGTACGTCCGACCCAGGAACATGGGAGTGAATAGGGGAAGTTGTACTGCAAATTGTTGTTGGGCTGTCACACAGCACGATCCGGCCACATCGTATATCCAAATCGGCTAGTTGGAGAGTCTGCTCATTTCTCCCCCAATATCGTTTTCGCGTCGTTCTTGCGCGCATTGTACATTTACACCACACAACGCACGAAAACAATATCGGGCTCAACGCACGAACCACGTGACTTTTTATCGGAGTTGGACGCCAATATCGGGACGTGTAAAGCGGCCATAACTCTTGCCAAAATGTTCTCAAAAAGAAATCCCAGGTAGGTAGGTACATATACAGAAAGCAAAATGTGACAGCAGGCTGGAGTATAGATGTGAAATGTTCAATTTTCAAATTGGACTAGATAATCAGGTGAGGAAAAAAAGATATTCACAAATAAATATTTACTTTTAAATTTAACAAACTTCAATCTCTTTTCCAACAATGTTATAATAAAAAAGCACTAAGTACACATTCAAGAAGCCAGCACTGGAAAGAGGGGACTCTATTGAAGCGTTTGTATAGATATAACATCTGACTAGTAAAACATGTGCAAAACTTTTTTTGAGGTTGACAGCTACAGTTAAATTGATGGATTTTATCAAATAGTATTTTGCATTTTTATCTTATTTATTTATTATTATTTCTCTCTTCACAGAAATTATTGCACAAGTAAAGCCAGGGTAACACTAGCGTATGACTCGCGTAAGTGCAATGCAGGAAAATATAGCACTGCACTTAGCTCAATGTGCTGTAATGAGGCAGAGCAGATCTGCAATGCTTTCTTCAACCCTAATCAAACTTTTGATTAGGGTTGAAGAAAACATTGCAGATCTGCTCTGCCCTATTGAGGGAAAAAAATCGCAGCATGCTGTGATTGTCGGACAGTGTCAGCTCACTTGCATCCATACAAGTCTATGGGTGTGAGTAAAACATGGAACAGCACTGTTAACATCTAAGGGTGCCGTCACACCTGGCGACGGCACCGCCGATGTATTAGACAATGTAGGTGTGTGGTCTTTCAACGCTGATATCGCCCCTGCGTCGCCTAATGTAAAGGGGCGATGTCGGTGCCTCTGACCGGTCGCCTGGTTTCACATCAGTGATGTGAAACCAGGCAGCCGATCTGGGGCAATGTGTCCATATCGCCCCATGTAAACGGCCGCCGGCGACCTGACAGGTGATAGGAGCCATAGACTCCTACTGTACTGCATTGCTGCTGGGATTTTGAGACACCCCGGTGGCGATGCCGCCTGTCAGATTGGTGGCGCGTCGACGGAGGGGGACAGCGACGCTGCCGGGGCGCCAAAAATGCCGCCGACATCTCTGGTGCCATCGCCAGGTGTGACGGCACCCTTAGTGTAGTGCAATATACGCCAAGACTGGCAATGGAGTAGGTAGTGAGATTAAAGGGGTTGTCTAGTCTAAAATGATAATTCTGCAATCACTGTATGTGTTACTCTGTATGACTGGAGAATTATCAATCCTCCGAGTGCCCACACTGTGCACTGCAAGGATTTGCTGTTTCCAAACCAGAAACAGACCACACTAATGCAGTATACATGTTCCCGGCCACTACCCCTAACCAGTGGGCATAACTTTGCTCAACAGACGTGTATGTGAAAAGGCTGCGCCCACTAGAGTCCCGTGTCCAATAGTCAGAAGCGCCCGCTTCATACATTTGTATTTAACAAAGGTCGCGCCCACTAGTTTTGTTTTGCCGAGAACATGCATAATTGCAATACGTTCCTGGCTTACAAAATAGTGCCGTACGCTAGTGTAATCCTGGCCTAATTAAAAAACTCAGGAAAATGTATTGTCACTAGCAAGTTCACCATATATTAGTTACACTGATTTCATTTTTTCTTCATAAAATATTGTATTGGCTTGCTTCCTTGTTTCCTTGTAGTGCAAAAAAACTGTGTAATTGAAATTCAAATGCAGCAGAACAGTTGCCAGCTTCACCATACTTCTGATTAATCACCCCGAGTCTGGCACTGCTGCTGGCACCTCTTCTACTTCTCTCCACCTATCAAATGAATCTTTGTATTATTCACTGACTATTAAACTCACCTTCCTTGTGTTGCAATTTTACAGCATATTACTGACAGTAGTATTTGCTCAGTGGATTACGGCTTTCTCTGTCTATCACGATTGCTGAGCTGTGAGCTTTGACTTCCTTTCATTCCCTGCCGCGGCTTTTATGCAGGCGCCATAAAATGCGATTTGCTGGACGCAAACAGGACCAGATTGGGACTGAAACTTTGTCTTGGTATTTTAACAGCACGAATGATCATGCTTCTTTCCTTTCCCATATGGATGATATTTTACAAATATTACCCTACCTATAGGTAATCAAGATTTATTATTATTATTATTATTATTATTATTATTATTATTATTATTTATTGGCCTTCAGCTCGATCTTGAGCCATGGCACTTGATGGATAAATGCTCTGTTGGAAGATCGATCTTGTGTGAGCCTAGATAGGTCCACCAGGGTCTTCTCCACTGTTATCTTGACAGTATCAGGCCATTGAGTTGCTGGTCTTCCTCTTCGACTTGTACCTTCTCCTCTTTGTACCTTAATGTCCTTCTCTGGTGACTTTTCTCTACATATGATGTGTCCAAAGTAGTCAAGTCATAGTTTAGTGATCCTTGCTTCAAGTGACATGTCTGGCTTGATTTGCTCCAAACTTGATTTGTTTGCTCTTCTTGCCATTCATGGTATTGATAACATCCTGCTCCAGCAACACTTTTCGAAGGCATTGATTTTTCTTCTGTCATGTTTCTTTATTGTCCATGTTTCACTTCCGTATGTTACTACAGAACAGTTACTACTTGTGCTTGTTGCCATTAAAATATTCCTTTATGTGAAGACCTTGTCCAGTTGATTTTTCCATAGCTGTTCCCCTATTGACTTCTGGCGTCATCGCTGAATCTTGAGTGATAATTCATCTGAGTAGGTTGAAGTCTTTTACCACTTCGAATTCATTGCCGTCCTTCTCAAATGAGTCCCTGTCGTATCTGGCAGTAGTAAAAATGTTTGTCTTCTTTGTCTTGAGTAGCAGTCCCATGTTCGAGCTTTCCACCTTGACACTCCGTCTCCATCTACGCTTGTTGCTATCAGTGTTGTATCATCTGCGTACCTTAGATTGTTGATGATTCTTCCACCAATTTGTATTCCTTCTTTTTTTCGGCAAGTTCAGCCTTCGTTAAAATAGCTTCTGCATGTAAATGGGAGAGAAATGGTGACAGGGTGCCGCATTGTCTGATGCCTCGCTCTACTTTGAACCATGCCGTGCCACCATATTCCGTTCAGACTGTTGCTTCTTTGTCAATGAAAATGTTCCTAGTAAGGGCCACATCACACACACAGATAATTGTGCAGATATTGGTCAAAAATCTCTGGTTGCAGTGAAATCATGGACACATTGTTCATTTGTACACAGCCACAAAATGGAACAATGTGTCCATGATTTCACTGCAACCAGAGATTTTTGACCAATATCTGCCCAATTATCTGTGTGTGTGACGTGGCCCTAAGTCTGATCAGATGATTTGGCACACACATATCATTCATGGTACTCCAAAGTTTATGGTGATAACACAGTCGAAGGCTTGCTATAGTCGATGAAGCAAAAACATATCTTCTTGTTGTATTCTTTGAACTTTTCCATTATCAATCTCATGTTAAGAAATACATCTCTTGCTACTTTGCCTTTTCTGATTCCTACTTGATCTTGTGACAACTATTTGTCAAAGTAAGGCTGTAGCTATCTATGTAGGATCTTCAGCAGTATTTTGCACGGCATTATTAAATTTACAGCATTTATTATTATAGTATTATTATTATTATTATTATTGCAAATGTAGTATTTTGCAATAAATAAAGATGTATTACAATACCAATATTACCAATAATGCAACATTTCTTTTCTTTTCAAAATTCTACTTATTAAGTAATAAAGATTCAAAAAAGATGAATACAGATATATCATAAACTGTAGTACAAACAAATAAAATATCAATTAGGTGTCACACAGTAAATAGGCCATAATGCATCGTAGAATTCTTGACCTACAGTAGATGCGCTGAATATAATAGGACAGTAAAACTAATAAGGATCAAGTATAGTCTATTTGAAATTTGAATCTAGTATATGTGGTGTACCTCCCACAGATCGTGGGACACCCTATTAGTGTGACCATATACATAACTTCTTGTCCACAGTTCACTGTGGTAAATTATTACCCTTTATAACAGAACATAGAATATTTAAACCAAGATTGTATAGTAGGTAGGAGGGAAAAGATGGAGAAGTATAGGAGAAAGGGGGAAATGAGAAGATGGAATAGGAGGGAAGAAAAGAGCGGGGATGGAGGGGGGAAGGGGGTTTAGACACTTGAATCTAAGGGTACCGTCACACGAGGCGACGGTACCGCGCCGATTTATTAGGCGATGCAGGGGCGTGGCCTATCAGCGCCGATATCGCCCCTGCATCGCCTAATGAAAATGGGCGAGGGCGAACCCATTTACTGGTCGCCTGCTCTGAAACCAGGTGTCCGATCTGGGACGATGTGCACACATCGCCCCATGTAAACGGCCGCCAGTGACCTAACTGGTGATGGGAGCCATAGGCTCCCATTGTACTGCATCGCCGCTGGGGTTTTGAGACACCCCAGCGGCGATGCCGCCTGATCGCTGTTGCGGCGCAGGAGGTGTCGCTCCATGTAAATGGGTGACGGTGATGCTGGCGGGTCGCCAAAAACGTGCGCGCTCCCGCCTGTCGCCGCCGACATCTCCAGCGCCGTCAACAGGTGTGACAGTACCCTAAGGGTTTCCCTGTCATAGGTAAGTAAAACTCAAGAATCAACATTAACCCCTTCTTGATCTTAACATTTCCCTTTTTTGCATTTTCGTTTTTTCCTCTCCTTCTTCCAAAATTCATAACTTCCTTTATTTTTACATGAATATAGCCATATGATGGCTTGTTTTTTTTTTTTTTTGTGCGACGAGTTGTACTTTAAAGTAACATCATTCATTTTACCCTATAGAGTACTGGGATACGGGAAACAGAATCCAAGTGTGGTGAAATTGCCAAAAAAGTGCAATTCCACAAAGTAATTTGGAGTTTTTTATTTACCATGGTCAGTATATAGTAAAGCTGACCTGGCAGTAGGATTCCACAGCTCAATATGAATTCAAACATTTTTTTTAGTTGATGAACAAAAAAATCAGAAATTTGTAAACACAAAAAAACCCCATTGTCATTGTTTGTGTTCATGGGCTGTGTGACGGCTTTTTTAGTGTGTCCTGTGCTGACATTTTAAGAAATATTATTTTTGGGTAAATGCATTATTTTGATCGCCTGTTACTATTTTATTGAAATGTTGCGTCTTCCCAAATAACATAATTGTGATGTTTTGATATTTTTTTCGTTATGCTGTTTACTGGTCAAATTAATTTAAATTTTGATAGATCCAACATTTCAGAACCAGGCATTACCAAATGGGGCAAAAGGGGGGTAATGTGAACTTTTTTTTTTCATATTATTAAAAACGCATTAGCACCCAATGATTATGTCACAAGGTCATCAATGGAAGAAAGGGTGTGGTGTGTTCTTCGCTGGAGTGTGTTAAACGCCAATGTCAGAGATTGACAGTGGGATATAACTAGTGAACAACAGCGGGCAGCTTTCTGATCCACCTACCGCTGTTAGAGGCACATGTCGGCTGATCAGATCATCTGACGTGTGCAGGGAAACATGCGGTCTTAGCATATGAGCCCGAGTCACAGGCAAGGTGCGACCTTGCACCTTAGACACACCTCTACACTATGACTACACAATATCATCACACAGTGACAAAATAATGCCATCATTAAGTAGTGCATCCTGTGGAATCTTAACAGTGTTTAATACACGCCCCATTACCCCATTAGGATTTGACTCTGCTTGACAGTCCAGCAGTTGTCCTGTAATTCCAAGCATAGATTTCGCACACTTGTGGTCTTATGCCAACTAGAGTCTTAGCTGTATCACTTAATATTTGGTCTAGTTGGCCTGTGACTGCAAGCATGCAAATTTCATAATCATGATCATGTAAAAACTACTAGAACCAAGAAGTGGAGCAGAAACCTAACAATGTGTAAATCACACACCTTAAGGTACCTTTACACGCTGTAACTATCACCGGCGATCGGAGGCAACCGAACGTGCGCATGCACGTTTTTGACGGTTGCTACCGAAAGCCGATGCCGCATGTGCACGCCGCAATTGCGCCCTCAACTTAAGGGAACGTGGCTCCCCGGAATTTGACACAGAACCTGCGGGAAAACATCATGTTGCCTCCTGACGCCACTTCACACGCTGCAATCCCCAAAGGAATGTGGGCATACATGTTTAGCGCCGCCAAAAGATAGGCGTGACAGACTTGTGTATTCCGTGACCCTAACACGTTGATTAGACGCATTAGCATCTTGATTGGCTAGCCTGCGCAGGAAGGCTGGCTAATACATGACGCCATTGCAATCGTGTATTGTGAATGGACAGCTCTTCAAATATGTCGCCCTGTTGAGGGACAGCCAATGGAAACACAGTAGCCCCCATCAATCATCGTTGATGGGGCGTGGTATCCAGCACACTGTGGCACGCCTCTGGGAAATCACTAGGCGAAGCAGATCCCATCCCTATCACCCGTTCACACGCCAAAAGCAGGGCAATTCACCTTCAGGGTTGCCTCTGGTTTTTGAACAATGCTCTGAAATCGCAACCGGGAGCAACTTCGAAAATCACCATCACTTTCCCCAATTACACGACGCAATTTCGTGGCAATTTCAAGGCAATGGTGACGGAAATCATGATTGCCTCTCAGTTGCTACACCGCAGTTGCGGCCTGTAAAGGTAGACCTTTAAGGATTTGCTTGCTGACAATTTACTCAGTGGTGGAGAACCATTTTAAAAAGCATAATTTCACTTAAACCAGTATTAATAACAATTTTGCAATATAGTAGACAAATAATTCTGCCAGTCCAAAATTCACAATAATATTACCCTTTTTTTGTGCCCCACACGATAATAATCTTAAATTTGTGTCCATAATAACATAGTGATAATGCTTTGTTTATCCTTCCCCATAGTATTAATGCTCATTTCAACGACATACCGATAGGATGTTTAGATTGTGAGCCCCCATATAGACAGTGTTACAAATGTATGTAAAGCACTATGGAATTAATAAAAATTATATTATTATTATTCTACTAGTGCATTTCAATGAATTAGAATATTATCAAAAAAATGATTTTTTCAATAATTCAATACATAAAGTGAAATGCGAATATTATTTAGAGTCATTACACACAGAGGGATCTATTTCAAGTGTTTAGTTATGGTAATGTTGATGATTATGGCTTACAGCCAATCAAAATCCAGAGGTAATTTTTTCAGAAAATTAAAATAGGGAGGATGAAGGGTTAAAATCCACAGTGGTGTATTCCATGAGACATCAAAGGGTGACTATAATATTGATTTATTAGTCAACACATTTCAGGGCTCCCAGAAACGCCCTGCAACATGACAATATGACATTGATTTTTGATGATATTCTACTTCACTGAGATGCACTAGTATGTGCCACCTTATAAAACACATTATAGAAATAATGGCTCCTTTAATGTTTCCTTTATGACTCCTCATATTATTGATGTTATAACTTCTTATAATTAGGGATGAGTGAGTAGTGAAATATTCGAACTCGCTATACTCGTAATGAGTAGGTCCTAATACTCGGGTACTCGTTACAAGTAGTAGTATAGTGTAAAAAATTGAACTCATCTAATCCTGGTTCCTTGTCCACTACCACCTCCATTATCTCCTCAAAATTGTCTAGCAATGAGTCCGTGTAGGAGACATTGGGATGACATCTATACATCAGGTCAGACAACATCCTCTAAGTGCTGAGTAACAGGCGAAGACAGTAATTTTGTTATTAGTTTTGCAGGCCAATGCAGCAAGCAATTGAACTGGATTATAGGGCAAATCTGACAAATGCTCTAAATGCAAAGCATTATGGAGACCTTTGCATCGTCCCACTTAAGTTCATGTCAGCCTTCCATGATTTAGATACCGTATAAACTCGTGTATAAGCTGAGTTTTTCAGTCCAAAAATTGGGCTGAAAAGTCCCCCCCTCGGCTTATACGCGAGTCACTGTATACTGTATACAGTGTATACAGTATACAGGCCGCCCGCCCCCATCAGTATACAGGGCCCCCCCTTGTGCAGCAATCCTGTAAAGGAATAGATTATTATACTTATCCCTGCCGCTGTCCGGCTGCCGCTGTCCCACCGCCGCTATCGCGCTCCTCCGGCTTCATCCAGCTTCTTCCGGCTTCCTCCTCCGGTGGGCGCAGGCAATGACGTCATTGTCTGTGCGCCAGAGGAGGAAGCCGGAAGACGCTGGATGAAGCCGGAGGAGCATGATAGCGGCGGCGAGACAGCGGCAGCGGGACAGTGGCAGGGATAAGTATAATAATCTATTCCTTTACAGGATTACTGCACAAGGGGGGGGGGCCCTGTATACTGATGGGGAGGCTGCTGTATATACCTCTGGGGCTGCTGTATACTACCTCTGGGCTGCTGTATACTACCTCTGGGGCTGCTGTATACTACCACTGGGGCTGCTGTATACTACCACTGGGGCTGCTGCTGTATATACCACTGGGGCTGCTGCTGTATACTACCACTGGGGCTGCTGTATATACCACTGGGGCTGCTGTATACTACCACTGGGGCTGCTGCTGTATATACCACTGGGGCTGCTGCTGTATATACCACTGGGGCTGCTGCTGTATACTACCACTGGGGCTGCTGTATACTACCCCTGGGGCTGCTGTATATACCTCTGGGGCTGCTGTATACTACCACTGGGGCTGCTGCTGTATATATCACTGGGGCTGCTGCTGTATACTACCACTGGGGCTGCTGTATATACCTCTGGGGCTTCTGTATACTACCACTGGGGCTGCTGCTGTATATACCACTGGGGCTGCTGCTGTATTCTACCACTGGGGCTGCTGTATATACCTTTGGGGCTGCTGTATACTACCACTGGGGCTGCTGTATATACCTCTGGGGCTGCTGTATACTACCACTGGGGCTGCTGCTGTATATACCACTGGGGCTGCTGCTGTATACTACCACTGAGGAGGCTGCTGTATACCACACTTCTGGGGGCTGTATACCTGTGCTGGGGTCCACCCTCGGCTTATACACGAGTCAATAGGTTTTCCCAGGTTTTGGGGGCAAAAGTAGGGGGGTCGGCTTATACACGGGTCGGCTTATACACGAGTATATACGGTAATCTTCCACAATGTGTAAAATGGAATTGGTCATACATTTTGGCGATTCACATGAATTGAATTTTAAATTGTTCAAATTTTTCAGGACCTTTGAATTTTATAAAATTCTTCAAGAATTAAATTCTCATTGAATCAATTCACTTATGTTTAGTAGAGACGTGAAGGAGGTTGACTATATACCTACGTCACTTACACAAATAAAGAAGGAAACATTTCTGTCTCTGTCCACACCATTTACAATGAGTGGGAGGAAGACAGTTCTATCTGTGTTTAAATCAGTTAAAAGCTGAGACGGGAAGCTAATAATGGCTGAGACCAAAAGTTGTAGGCTAAAGGATCTCAGACTGTTGCTGTGTGCAATAGCCTGGGGTCATAGTAAGACCTTAAGGCCCCGTCACACGCGTCAATATTGTTATCAATATTAGGAGCAACTTCGGGGAAATCGCCTGAGTGAGGTGAAATTATCGCGGGTAGATGTCACACACATCAATGTCGCTCATAAGAACCCAGCGATGCTGTGATGCCGCCATCTTGCGGACGACCCAGCGAGCGATTTTTTTTTTTTTTTTTAGTCACTTGTACGGCGTCACACAGCAGCGTCTCCAGCGATCTTTCTGTCAATGTGGGTGATTTTTTGTGACATCATGGTAGGTAGGCGTACCAGAGCTTCTTTTTCCACACCCCTTCTACTATGTTAGCAGTAAGTCCTTCTACATACCAAAAGTGTCGCAAGTGAAGCACCTGTTGCAAGATTTTTTCACAACGCAGCTGCATCCGCAACACAGCGCTGGTGTGTTCCGCCTTATTCAAATCCACATTGTGGCCATACAATTATCACTTGCTACATGTTGATGCAGGCGTCGTGTCGGGCGTAAAAATAATGTCAGCCGTACCAATAATGTCAGGTGTACAAATAATGCGCATGTGCTACTACTGCAATGGTTCCGAAAATTAGTATGTGTGTGCCAATGTGAATGCTATATGGACGTCGGTTTTGGATAGCGCGTGTGTTGAAATTAGGCACATAGGCTAGGGCAGTGATGGCGAACCTTTCTGAGGCCGAGTGCCCAAACTGCAACCCAAAACAAAATTATTTATGGCGAAGTGCCAATACTGTAATTTAACCTAAATTACAGCAGTGATTATCTATCACAAGCGCTGCACAGGGGGGAGAGCCAGCAGATGCTAACTCTCTTCCCTGTACAGGGCTTGTAGTCCTGAAACACAGATGATCAATTCAATTATTTTAACAATGAATTGATTTTAAACTTACCTTTGCAGTGTTCTCTTCTCTTCTCTTCTCTTCAGCAGTGGTCATCCAGCTCATGTGTACTGCACATTGAAGCTGAGCCGCTGCCACTGCCCTTTATAGAAACAGCAGGTGGATTGATCTGTATGGAAAAACGCAGATTATTAGACAGAGCAAGCAAATTTCATACTAAAATCCTGGTCCCTATCTTGTAGTAGTATCTCCATCCTGACCCTCTCCTTGTAGCTATGTGCTCCATCCTGACCCTCTCCTTGTAGCTATGTGCTCCATACTGACCCTCTCCTTGTAGTTAGGTGCTACATCCTGACCCTCTCCTTGTAGTTAGGTGCTCCATCCTGACCCTCTCCTTGCAGTAATGTGCTACATCCTGACCCTCTCCTTGTAGCTATGTGCTCCATCCTGACCCTCTCCTTGCAGTAATGTGCTCCATCCTGACCCTCTCCTTGTAGTAATGTGCTCCATCCTGACCCTCTCCTTGTAGTAATGTGCTCCATCCTGACCCTCTCCTTGTAGTAATGTGCTCCATCCTGACCCTCTCCTTGTAGTAATGTGCTCCATCCTGACCTTCTCCTTGTAGTAATGTGATCCATCCTGACCCTCTCCTTATAGTAATGTGCTCAATCCTGACACTCTCCTTGAAGTAATGTGCTCGATCCTAACATTCCCCTTGTAGTAATGCGCTCCATCCTGACCCTTTCCTTGTAGTTATGTGCTCCATCATGATCCTCTCCATGTAGTTATGTGCTTCATACTGACCCTCTCCTTGTAGTTATTTGCTCCATCCTGGCCCTCTCCTGGCACTAATGTCCCTATCCTAACCCCCTTCTTGTAGTAATTTCTCCAGCCTTATCCCCTTGTAGTATGCTCGATCCCTGTCCCCTTGTGGTAATGTCCCCATCCTGCCCCCATCATGTAGTAATGCCCCCATCCAGCAGTAATGCCCTATCCTGCAGTAATATGCCCCCTCCTTGTAATAAAGCCACCATCATCCCCCTTCTTGTAATAATGTAACCATCATGCCCCCTCCTAATGTCACCATCATGCCCCTCTTGCCACCATCTTGGCCCTCTTGTCACCATCATGCCCCTCTTGTCACCATCCTGCCCCTTATCACCCTCATGTCACCATCCTGCCCCTTGTCACCCTCATGCCCCTCTTGTCACCATCATGTCCCTCTTATTTGTCACCATCATGCCCCCCCATTATACCATAGCTTACAATTTGTCACCATCATATCCATCTTATTTGTCACCATCATGCCCCCCATTATACCATAGCTTACAATTTGTCACCATCATGCCCCTCTTATTTGTCACCATCGTGACCCTCTTGTCACCATCCTGCCCCTTGTCACTCTCATGTCCCTCTTGTCACCATCCTGCCCCTTGTCACTCTCATGTCCCTCTTGTCACCATCCTGCCCCTTGTCACTCTCATGTCCCTCTTGTCACCATCCTGCCCCTTGTCACTCTCATGTCCCTCTTGTCTCCATCCTGCCCCCTGTCACACTCAAGTGCCTCTTGTCTCCTTCCTGCCTCCTATCACACTCATGTCCCTCTAGTCTCCATCCTGCCCCCTGTCACACTCATGCCCCTTGTCTCCATCCTGCCCCCTGTCACACTCATGTCCCTTGTCACACTAATGCCCCTTGTCTCCATCCTGCCCCTTGTCACACTCATGCCCCTTGTCTCCATCCTGCCCCCTGTCACACTCATGCCCCTTGTCTCCATCCTGCCCCCTGTCACACTAATGCCCCTTGTCTCCATCCTGCCCCTTGTCACACTAATGCCCCTTGTCTCCATCCTGCCCCTTGTCACACTCATGCCCCTTGTCTCCATCCTGCCCCCTGTCACACTCATGCCCCTTGTCTCCATCCTGCCCCTTGTCTCCATCCTGCCCCTTGTCACACTCATGCCCCTTGTCTCCATCCTGCCCCTTGTCTCCATCCTGCCCCTTGTCACACTAATGCCCCTTGTCTCCATCCTGCCCCTTGTCACACTAATGCCCCTTGTCTCCATCCTGCCCCTTGTCACACTCATGCCCCTTGTCTCCATCCTGCCCCCTGTCACACTCATGCCCCTTGTCTCCATCCTGCTCCCTGTCACACTAATGCCCCTTGTCTCCATCCTGCCCCCTGTCACACTCATGCCCCTTGTCTCCATCCTGCCCCCTGTCACACTAATGCCCCTTGTCTCCATCCTGCCCCTTGTCACACTCATGCCCCTTGTCACACTAATGCCCCTTGTCTCCATCCTGCCCCTTGTCACACTCATGCCCCTTGTCTCCATCCTGCCCCCTGTCACACTCATGCCCCTTGTCTCCATCCTGCCCCCTGTCACACTAATGCCCCTTGTCTCCATCCTGCCCCCTGTCACACTCATGCCCCTTGTCTCCATCCTGCCCCCTGTCACACTAATGCCCCTTGTCTCCATCCTGCCCCTTGTCACACTCATGCCCCTTGTCTCCATCCTGCCCCTTGTCACACTAATGCCCCTTGTCTCCATCCTGCCCCTTGTCACACTCATGCCCCTTGTCTCCATCCTGCCCCCTCATTATACTGTGGCTTGAAAAAAAAAAAATCATACTCACCTAGAACTCCCGCCTTCACCGCTCCTCTTCTCCTCGCGTCTTCAGTACCAGAGTCACATGACCGCGGTCAAGTGACGCCGCGCGGTCATGTGACGCCGCGGGGCGGAGTTTGGAGAGAGTGTCGGAGATGCGGAGGAAGGAGAATCCTCCGATCCGACACGGCTTTGAACTGCCGGCGCCATCATGCCGGCAGTTCATAGCTGCAGTGAGAGGCGACGCCACGTGCCAGGGAAACCGGCTCTGCGTGCCATCCCTGGCACGCGTGCCATAGGTTCGCCATCACTGGGCTAGGGTCACACTTTAATACAGAATTGCGTTCACCACATCCAGATCCGGATCCGGTGAACGCAATTGTCTTCAGACATTCAGCAATCCGGGAACCAGATTGCTGAAGCCGCAATCCGGTAACCGGATTGCTCAGGATGTGTGCGACAGCCGGGATAAGCAAAGTATATGCGGGAACCGCAGTGCTCAGGATTACACATCCTGAGCAATCCGGTTCCCGAATTGCGGATGTTAAAAACGCTCCGAAAACTGCAGCCTGCATGATTTTTCATGCAGGCTGCAGAGCCGGAGGCGGTAACCGGATTGCTTGTGAAGCAATCCGTTTTTTTGCATAGGCTCCTAATGAGGAGTGTTTCCTGATCCGGTTTTGAGCTTTTCTAAAGCTCAAAACCGGATCAGGTTTAAAAAAAAAATGCAGATATGACCCTAGCCATATATGTTCATCTGGATTGCGAGTTGGCTTTATTACCCATTAGTCAATAGTAGTGAATGACATCCAATCGATACAGAAGAGACGAGACCATGAAAACACCATGGCCCGTCTATCGTCAATATTTCCATATCGCTGATTGCAGAAAATACGTCGCTGAGCTCATGTCACACACAGCGATGCACAAGCTCAACTGAGCGATCATCGACAGGATTACGGTCTGGTTCGAAAACCTGCAATCGGCGATGAAGCGACATATCGCTGGTTGCATCGCTTTGTCACACGCTGCAATGTCGCTCCTACGTCGTTTGAGCGACTGAAAATCTGTGACGTATGAGCGACATTGATAGCGATATTAATGCGTGTGACGGCCCCTTTAGGTCTAAAGAAAATTAACATTATTAAGGGTCAAGGGGAATTTTTCCAAAAAACCTGTAAATGTAACTTAAGTTACAATACATAAATAAGAAATTCAACAGATATGTAAAAATTTATACCGCGTTTTTTTTCGCGGCTGCACCTGCCGCAAGTGCAAAACCGCACTTGCCGCACCTGCCGCAAGTCCGCCTATACCTTGTATGGCGTTTACCGCAACCGCGCCACAACCGTGCCGCAAGTGCAGCTGGTATGCGGTAATCGCGGCAGATGCGTTTTTTTCACCGCATCTGCTGCGAATTTCAAAAAACACTGATGTGAAAGCACCCTTAGCTAAAATGCTTTTATGTAGTCAATACAACATGTCTTAGTATTTGAGTGCAGGTGACTTTATAACAAGGTATTGTGTTTTAGTGCCGCACCAATACACATTGTAGGAATAGAGTGCTTCCGTTTTTTTTTTATTTTGAAATATGGGGTTAGGCCATCTGTAATGCACCCTTCCCCCGCTAGCATAGGTTCTAGTGTTCTCTGTTGTCAGGTCCCTACATGCCCATAGAGAATGAGATTTTTAATCCAGAGTGAGGTTTTGACAAATTGCAGATATAAAAATAGCTTAGGACCCAGTAAAACAGACACGCCTCAACATATCTACTGGGAGGTTATGGATATTACCTTGTTTATAAGCTAAATGTTCTGACTTTTTATATTTTCTTAGCTATTATTCTTTCCTGTAGTCAATACGCTAAGTCTTAGTATTTGAGTGCAGATGACTTTTTGTAACAATGCATTCAGGCCATGGCAACTTTTCCCTGCATTCTCCCGCCGAGATCACCTCTAAGGTTCCCGTCACACTTGGCGACATTCTAGCGATCCCGACAATGATACGACCTGGTAAGGATCGCTGGAACGTCACTACGTGGTCGCTGGTGAGATGTCAAACAGTCAGATCTACTTAACGATGTAGCAATGATAATGATATGGCGACCCGTATAATGACCTCTGTGGTCGCTGGGACCCTGTCACACAGCAGCTAGTCTGACGACTCAGACCTATGTGGATAAGTTCTGAGTCGCCAATGAGGTTGTTGTTATGGCGTCAAACACACCAATGCATGCTGCCCAGCGGGAGCTTGACGATCAAAAAATGGTCCAGGCCATTCCGACACGATTGGCGATGTCACAGCGGGGGCCCAGTCGCTGCTACGTGTCAAACATAGCGAGATCGCTGGAGAGGTCGCTGTTGCGTCACAAAACCTGTGACGCAACAGTGATCTCGCTAGTGTTCTCTGCAGTGTTAAAATTGACACGCTGTGGACAAGCAGTGGCCAGAAAACCCACCCCGCATGCCTGTTAACGCTGCGCAGGAAAGAAGCATAGTGGGCACAGAGTTTCTATAAATCCATTCGCTGTGCTTTTACTATACAACGTTGCGTTTGGACACAGTTCAAACATGCTACATCCATCATGCTGCTAAGAATGATCGTTTGCATGCATCCATATAGTTCAATGATGCATCCTTTATTACCTTGTGTGCTGTTGTAGAATTATAGTGAAGGTTTTATCACCAGTTATTGCCATCAGCCAGACTATACAAATCTGACCATGCCCCGATCACCCTCTGATTAGCACCTCTCTGACTTTAGACATTGCACATACAGAGCTTGGTGTGGGTGGGGCTATCTTTCTGATCTCTGCTGCATTGCTAAATCTAAAAATTCTAGTTATGTTACATTTGTTGCAACAAGTAAACTAGGTTCCACATCATTTGATTTAGAGCCTCTTTGCCTACATCATGTTGACCTCAGACAACGTAGCAAAAACTTGCTGACAGATTCCCTTTCATTTAAATAGGAAACTACATTACATGCAATGCTCTAATGGTTAGTGCTACATTCCTGGTTGTAAACTGTTTTAGGTGATCTCTTATTTACTGACCATACATTATGAAAAGACCTATATGGATGAAAAACATATTGCAACACTGTACACAAGAGGATACATTTCTCAAGCGGTGCTATCAGGATTTGATTGGAAAATCTATTCATCTTCTAAGAAGGTGGTATGGCAGCAATGACTTTTAGGTCCAAACCCAGCAATGTCTTTTATCGTGTTATTATGGGGATGACATTACATTCTACTTGTGAGGAGTTATTCAATTTATTGACATATAAGGACTTCTTTGTATGAATTGAAGCAATTCTTTATATTATGTCTTAGGTGAGTAGATCTCACTTCACATGAAAGAATATGTGGATAACAGACAATAGGTTAAAAGAGAATGCATACATGAAAGGGTAGACTGAATTTACCATTAGAGTGGTGAGATCATTACAGTGAGATTCTTCTACAATGGACAAAATACAGTGAGCTTTTTAATCTTTTGAACACTTAACCCCTTAATGACCAATGACAGCTATACCCGTCATGGGTTTGAACTGTCACTGCGTGTAAACATTCTCTTTGGTCAAAGAAATGCAGAAAATATTATCCTAAATTTACTTCTAACATGAAGTCCAATATGTCATGAAAAAACAATCTCGGAATCACTGGGATCTGTTGAAGCGTTCCAAAGTTATTATCTCACAAAGTGACACTGGTCAGAATTGCAAAATTAGGCTTGGCCCTTAAGGGGTTAAGTTTATTTGAATGTAAAGTGAATCTGTTAGCAGGTTTTTGCCACCCCATCAGAGAGCAGCATAATATAAAATCATAGACCCTGAGTCTAACAATGAGGTACTTATAGATTGCTGTTTTGATCTGCTCGTTCTCTGAACACTGAGCCCTGTATAACCCCGCCCACACCAGTGATTGGCAGCTTTCTGTACACTCTGTGCATAGCCAAAAAGCTGCCACTCAGGTGTGAGAGTGTGTTTACACTAATTGACAGCAGGTCATATGGTCCTCTAGAGAGATAATCTCCTTCTATTAAAAGAAAACAATTATTTTGTAAACTCTAGACCAAGCAGACCAGTAAGTGACACATCACAGGAATCAGGATATCTGTCTTTACATCATGCTTCTCTCAGATTACCTAGACCAAGAATAAAAGTTACTTTATCTTTCTTTCCCCTTCCCAAAAAAATTGACCAAAATACCAACTAAAAGCTTACATTTTTCATGAACATTTTATTAGTTTTGCAGGGTGTATTGGAGCTCTCTGAGTTCAGTTGGTAACTTGGGGAGTCTGTCATGTGGGGCACACTTATATAGTGATTAACTAGCCCGTTACACTGGGCATAATTTATAGGCTACTGTTCAGACACGGTGAATATAGTCATGCAGTGTCTGGACCCGTGGAAGCTGAACTTCAGTGAAACGGTGCCGTCATCTGCCTCCAACATCCTTAACTCGTAACTGAGTGGGATATTGACTAAAAGGGCCACTTAATATGGTGGTTATGATGGTCTCCGCAAGGATTCCACCCCAGGGCTAGGTCCTTCCCTGGAGGGATATCTGGCTAGTCCCGTGTTTGAGACTCTTAATCGAGGCTCCACGGAACCCATTTGCATATAAGAAAACAAAGACGACATAGTTGTTTAAAATCCCATTGTGGCTGGTAGAGAGGCAGATTAGGCTCACTTAAATGAGATTTCCATTGCAAATTCATATATTCCTATTCATTTTATGTATATAACCTATGAGGTTCCTCAGTATAATAATTTCCTATTATAATTCAATACATATCCGCCTGGAAAAGAATAAGTGTCTAATTATAAATACAGGATAGTAAGTTTATTAAATCAAACTGTGCAAGAACAAATGTAACACACATATTACATGTCCTATCATGGGGTATAGGAAATCCAAGGCACACAGGAGAAATTGTGAAAATGAATTTAGATGTATCACCCTAAATACACATAGGTTAAAAAGCAGCAAAAATGACAATAAACTGTTACACCATGCTCAATATTGCATAGTGATATAAAAGTAGTATTTTTGTGAAAACAGTAAGAGGCAAAAGTAGGAGTGCCTCCAATTACCATATAGTATTGGAAATGCTCACTGAGGTCCTTGGTATATATGGTTGGTCCTACTTGGAATGAAAAGTCTGCACAAAATAGTGTATGCTCAAATATAGCACTGATACAGGTACATATAGCTTGCTGGAAAACCACAGGATAGGGCTGTAATTCAATGAAGAGTCACTATAGATCACAGCAATACTACACAGTGTGCTAAATGTGCAGACCCTTGAATGAGTGCCAAGTAGTCCCAGAATCATATCATGCATCTATAATGCTACTAGCACTTGTAAACTATATGTATAATGGTGTACAAAAATATCCATTTCATACCATTAGCCATGTATATAGATGTAATGAAGTGTGTCCTGGCGAAACTTCAGGTGCGGTGAAACGCATATCGAGGTGGGCGTTTTCTGAGGACACACTTCATTACATCTATATACTGTATATGCCTACAGGTATGTTATGGATATTTTTGTTCAACCCTATGGCTGTGGTCACACATAGAAATCCGTTTTTGGAAGTGATTTTCATCACCAATCCATTTTTTATAGGGTGCTTTTTGAGCCTCCTGCTCTCCTGAACGTTTTTGGACTTTTCATTAAAAAAACGCATGCGCGAACGCATGCGCAAACGCAAGTGCCAAATATGGCATGCGTTCGTGCATGCGTTTCCCATAGGGCCCCATGTTAAAAAAAACGCATGAAAACGCATGCGTTTTTTAACTGATGCCAAAAACGTTGCATGCAACGTTTTTGACTCAAAAACGGACAGGGCAATGTTCTGAGCTCCAGAGAAAAACGGACAGGGTGTTTATTACATCCAATCCGTTTTTCTGTCAGTTTTTGGACTTAGAAAAAAAAAATGAGAAAACTGAAGCCAAAAACGGACTGAGGGCTTATGTGGAACCCCAGCCTATGCATATTGTGCACTGGTGTTAGTAGCATGACATGATTTGTGGTTTACTTTGCACTAATTCTAGGGTGTGCATATATAGTATTCTAGATATTTTTTGTCATGGTCATTGTTGTGACATTACAGTTTAATTTGTGCTATTGACAACGAGCTACAGTGCCTACAAGTAGAATTCAACCCTCTGCAGATTTAGGTGGTTTGATAAGATGCAAATAAGTTAGAGCCTTCAAACTGCAAACGAGAGTAGGATTTATTAACAGAAGCATAAATCTTACAAACCAAAAAGTTATGTTGCTCAGTTGAATTTTTATAAATTTTAAACATAAAAGTGTGGGTCAATTATTATTCAACCCCTATGTTTAATATTTTGTGGAATAACCCTTGTTTGCAATTACAGCTAATAATCGTCTTTTATAAGACCTGATCAGGCCGGCACAGGTCTCTGGAGTTATCTTGGCCCACTCCTCCATGCAGATCTTCTCCAAGTTATCTAGGTTCTTTGGGTGTCTCATGTGGACTTTAATCTTGAGCTCCTTCCACAAGTTTTCAATTGGGTTAAGGTCAGGAGACTGACTAGGCCACTCCATCACCTTGATTTTTTCCCTCTTGAACCAGGCCTTGGTTTTATTGGCTGTGTGCTTTGGGTCATTGTCTTGTTGGAAGATGAAATTACGACCCATCTTAAGATCCTTGATGGAGGAGTGGAGGTTCTTGGCCAAAATCTCCAGGTAGGCCGTGCTATCCATCTTCCCATGGATGCGGACCAGATGGCCAGGCCCCTTGGCTGAGAAACAGCCCCACAGCATGATGCTGCCACCACCATGCTTGACTGTAGGGATGGTGTTCTTGGGGTCGTATGCAGTGCCATCCAGTCTCCAAACGTCACGTGTGTGGTTGGCACCAAAGATCTCGATCTTGGTCTCATCAGACCATAGAACCTTGAACCAGTCTGTCTCAGAGTCCTCCAAGTGATCATGAGCAAACTGTAGACGAGCCTTGACATGACGCTTTGAAAGTAAAGGTACCTTACGGGCTCGTCTGGAACGGAAACCATTGCGGTGGAGTACGTTACTTATGGTATTGACTGAAACCAATGTCCCACTGCCATGAGATCTTCCTGGAGCTCCTTCCTTGTTGTCCTTGGGTTAGCCTTGACTCTTCGGACAAGCCAGGCCTCGGCACGGGAGGAAACTTTCAAAGGCTGTCCAGGCCGTGGAAGGCTAACAGTAGTTCCATAAGCCTTCCACTTCCGGATGATGCTCCCAACAGTGGAGACAGGTAGGCCCAACTCCTTGGAAAGGGTTTTGTACCCCTTGCCAGCCTTGTGACCCTCCACGATCTTGTCTCTGATGGCCTTGGAATGCTCCTTTGTCTTTCCCATGTTGACCATGTATGAGTGCTGTTCACAAGTTTGGGGAGGGTCTTAAATAGTCAGAAAAGGCTGGCAAAAGAGATAATTAATCCACACATGTGAAGCTCATTGTTCTTTGTGCCTGAACTACTTCTTAATACTTTAGGGGGACCAAACAGAATGCTGGTGGTTTGAGGGGTTGAATAATAAATGACCCTCTGAATTAACTTTTAACGCTTTAAAAAAAAAAAAAAAAAAAAAAAAATATTTTTGGCTGGAGTGCATTTCCCACTTCCAGGCTGATCTACAGTCCAAATGTCACAATGCCAAGTTAATTCCGCATATGTCAACCAGCTAAATCTGCAGGGGGTTGAATACTACTTGTAGGCACTGTATATAAGCATATTGTGTATTCATTATAGATGCATGTTATGATTCGGGGGCTACTTTGACACTCATTCAAGGGTCTGCATATTTAGCACATTTACTGAATAATTATAACTAAAGCTGGCTTTCCATTAAGGTGACGGAGCGCTTATTTTCCAATACATTTTAAAGGGGTTTTCTAGGATTAAAACTAGATTGCTTATGTCTTCCAATGGCTGATGCCACTCCTGTTTATGGGTTGCTTCTGGTGTTGCAACTCAAACAGACTGAAATGAAGGAAGATGAGCTGCAATACCATATACAACCATCCGTCATGGGTGGCATTGTTTCTGAAAGAAAGCATACCTTATTATTATTATTATTATTATTATTATTATTATTATTATTTATTTATTTTAAATCCAGGACTAGTTCTTTAAATGCAAAATAAAGCAATTTTGCAAATCCTCTGTATTAATTTTTCTATTATTTTGTTTATCTAGCTCTTAGAAAGGCTTATGGCTTGCTTTGCCTTTTTATTTGCCACCTCTTCTTCTTTTAAAGGAATGAAAAGCTCTCAAGGGGTTTTTAAAGTGCACCCTCTGCCACACATCCTTGGTGCTCAAGTTGCATGTGATTGATCCCTATTGGACAAGCATTTAATTGTCTCTGCCATTGTTCCGTCTCCGACATCCTATTAATTTCCAAATATTTGTTTTTTGCATAATGTTTGTTATTAATTAGTATAGCTGTAGAAATCATTATTGTGTATTTCCAGTGAGGTAGGAGACTTCCTTTTCATTTGTAATGCTTTGGCTCCCTCTAGCAGCCAATGCCATGTTTGCAGTTCTATTGTTATTTTCTATATCTGATTCTCCTCCCCCTGGCAATGCATTCTGGTAGCTCAGCCTCCGGTTCCCTTCACCCCTCCATCCAAGAGGAGACATCTTTACTACTGTCCCCATGCGATTGCATTGCCGATATGTATTCATGCTTTCTGTAGTTTCTGCTCTAATGTTAGCCTAGCTCAGCCAGTTGTACTCTAGGTCAGTTACTAGTTTGTGCATATTGTATAACATGTATGATATGTATTCTGCTGTACCATGCACTGATTGTTCAGTGTTATAATCGTTTCCAGTTTTACCACACACAAATTATACTGCAGCGTTCAATAAGAGCACAGACTTCACTACAGTCTTCTCATTGGACTCAGTATAAAGGTTTAGATGTATGATTAAATTCATGAGCCCTCGGCCAAATTAGTGAGAACGGAACAGTCATACCAAAGTTTTCCTTTTAATGTATTTTGCATTATGGCTGCTTTCACATGTTATGATTATGCTGTAACTTTAAACCACAGCAAACCTATGACCCTGCTCATTTCACCATTTTCATGCACAGTAACTTAGGCCAAGGACACATTTGTGTAGTGCCATCTATTTAACATATCTGTTTTTTTCCATCCTTTCACTTTTTTTAATTCTTGTTTGGATCATGCATTATCAAAACATGACCCCATCCATTTGCTAGCGTTTTTATTGGCCCCACCTATTTCTTCTTTATAAGCTCAGATTTTTGGGTGTCTGTGCCCAGTCGCCATCATGCAAGCAGTGCGTGCCTTGTGTCAAAGATGCCATTGTCCCTGATTCTCCGACTTCTCGTACTGCTGTTTCGCCGTCAGCAGAGGAGACGTGTGATCCAAAGTCGCATTTGGGTTCATGAGGTGAATGAGCTCCGTCCAGAATATGGTGACTTCCACGTGCTATACCTTCAACTGTGTGTTTTCCCAATGAAATTTCAACACTCTCTTCAGATGTCTGTGTCTACATTTCTTGAGCTGCTATTGCTTGTTCACGACGACATCTTAGGGTACTTTCACATTAGCGTTTATTTGAAATCGCGGCAGATGCGGTGAAAAAAACGCATCTGCCGCGATTACCGCATACCGGCTGCACTTGCGGCATGGTTGCGGCACAGTTGCGGCAAGCCCCATACAATGTATATGCGGGCTTGCGGCAGGTGCGGCAAGTGCAGTTTTGGCACTTGCGGCAGGTGCGGCCGCGAAAAAAAAAACGCTGATGTGAAAGCAGCCTTACATCAGGACACAACATGTCAAAAAAGTATTTCACCTGCTAAGGATTAATGGTGACCCTGAGGTATGTGCTTCATTCTAATATTACCTGTTGCCAACCTAAGGCTGGTTTCACACTGGCGTTTGTGTCTGCATGCGTATGGCATGCAGACGCAAACGCTGTGCATATGCAGCCCATACTGATGTGAATGCAGTGGAGAATCTCCGCATGCGTTCACATTAGTATCAGCCCGGCCAACCAATCAGCTGTCTCGGGGGCGGCCGGGAGGAGGAGATCTCCTCCTCCCGGCCACAGCTCATCTCCCGCCGGTGTCAGCGTGGGAGATTTGAGGAAACAGCTGATCTGACAACTGTTTAAATCTCCCACGCCGACACCGAATAGGTGATATCGGTGCAGGAGATAAGAAACAGCTGATCGCTGTTTCAAATCTCCCGCGACGACATCACCTATTCGGTGTCGGCGCAAGATATTTAAACAGCTGTCAGATTAGCTGTTTCTTCAAATCTCCCGTGCCGACACCGGCGGGAGATCAGTGGAGGCTCTAGCTGATCTCCCAGTGGGAGAGGTTTCAATGTGATCCATAGCTTCATCCTGCACTGTCATGCGGAGGATACTGTGGACCCAATGACTTCAATGCATGGTTTGTGCACTTGCGGACGCTTGCAGATAAAACAAGCGCCTGCGACCGCACAAAAAATACAACAAGCTGCGTTCGGGGTGCGCTCGGAGGGTGTACAAATTATGCGCATCCGAATGGAAACGCAACCAAATGCAGCCAAACGCAGGCACATGCGTTATCATGTTAAACAAGCGCTTGGCTGCGTTCGTTGCGCTGCGTTTGCGTATGCCAGTGTGAAACTACCCTTACACAGTGCTAACCACTCACCAATACAATCATGTGCCATAGCCTACATTACTGACTGATATCATTTGACAATTAATGTACCACTTAACCATTTCTATCTGTCATTGCAGGTTCCTGGCTACAGGAGAGAGTTTTGCTCCTCTGCATTATCAATTTCACATAGGCAAATTTACCATTTGTGAAATTGTGCATGAAACTTGTGAGGTCATTTGAACTAAGTTACAGCCCATGGTGTTGCCGTAACCCACACCAGAGCTGTGGTTGGACATTGCCGAGAGGTTTTCTTTTGTTGCCAATTTTCCAAACTGCATTGGAGCGTTAGATGGTAAACATATCCGCATACAAAAGCCAGCCGATAGTGGATCCTATTTTTACAATTACAAGATGTTTTTTTCTATAGTGCTCATGGCCATTACCGATGCCAGATATCATTTTGTGGCAGTGAATATAGGCGCATAGGGCTGTACAAATTACTCTTTTTTTAAGGATAGCAACATGGGTAAAGCACTCTATAATAATTATTTTAACATCCCCCTCACACCCTTTACCAGGCACTAATGATCCAAACCTGCCATATGTGGCTGATAGTGGCTGATGAGGCTTTCCAATTAAGCATAAATCTCATGAAGCCATATGCAAGTCGATCATTAAACTCCACATGTCAGAACCTTAATTATTGTTTGAGTAGAGCCAAACGATATGTGGAATGTACTTTTGGGATCTTGACATCAAAATGACATGTAATGTATTGCTAACCTGCATACAACTTATCCCCTGCCTCAACTTCAAACGTTAACAGTGTGGTTAAGGCTGGCTTCAGACTACCGTCAGGTCCGATCCAGGGCTGTCCAGTGTAAACCAGACAGCCCCGGACCCGATTTTCACCCAATGCAGTCCTCCTCCTCCGTTTCCATGTGTCCGGGAGAATCCAGGAGGAATCAGATTTTTCTCCCGGACACAAAATCGGAGCATGCGGCATTTTTGTGTCCGGGGAGAAAAATCTCCCCAAATTGGATTCTCCTGGATCTGGGGCAATCCGACGCTCCATAACATGACTCCTGATCCGGGAGGATCCGGGAACCGGACATCTGCGGCTGAAGTTCAGCATGAGCTATGCTGAACTTCAGCACCAGGGAGCTGTCCCCAGTGAAGTGGTTCAGAACCACTTTGCAGGGGACAGCTGAGTTCTGCAGCATCCGGTGCACACCGGACCGGAGAGCATATTTGCCCTCCGATTCTGTTTCCAGATCCGGTCCGGGGCTGTCAGGTTCACCCCTGCCTCATAGGGCGTTTCCGGGTGCGTCAAGACCTGGCGCTTCTCACTGGCAGAGCGCGCGCGCTTAGCTGTGCTCGACCATAGGAGATAATGGGGGCACCGAGCGCAGCTGAACGCTAATCCAGGGCATGTATGCGCTCCTGCACTAGGCTGCCCCAGGCCCTAAATGGCCCTGCGCTTGCATTTGCACTGGCGCAGGGCAGGCAAGGCAGCCTAGTGCAGGAGCGCATAGATGTGAAACAGGCCTAAGATGCATTCAAGTAATAAATAAGAGTTGCATAGCTGAACGTAGCTTTTAGATATGAATTGTCCGTGATACGTGTCCAGCCCTATAGATGAAGACTTATACCTCAAGAATGTGCATTAGAAGTAAAGCGACTCATGCAATCTGCCCCTTTCGCGACATCTGCCTCATACAAGTCTTGGTCTTCAGACGCTACAAACGTGACTGGCATCTAAAAATGTTTTCACTTAACTAAATAGATTGATATATGTCTAATGCTTGATAAACAGCTTCATGCCTGGGAGGATTAATTAGATTTTGATTTTGCTAAATGTTGTAAAACCTTTTAACCCTTTCTCATTTTTAGTTTTCTTTTATAATCACAACTTTTCGACTCCTTAGTTAAATTAATTTGCTATTATTGCCGTGACAAAAGATAGTATTTAGTGTTATAATACTGAATGCAGAGTTGGAGGCCAGCGATGGATACTCATTGCAGATGCCTCAAGAATGCGCTGGCACAAATCTATGTCCATTTACATACTGCAAATATTGACAAGGTCCATGATTGCTTTTGACTGCCGTACAAAACCCATAACCATTCCCAACCTTCTGCGCATCAAACGACCTCGTCAAACTGGCTTGGAACCGTTCACTAAGGCTCTGGTGCATCCGGCACAATTCAGTACGGAGCTACACGGTGGAAAGAAGGTATGAGTGAGAGTTTAGCTTACTGTAATGATTGCATGAAAATTGCTGTAATTAGGGATTCTGGAAGGAAATACAGCAGCTGGCCTTGAAAAAGCAAATGGAGCCACCAACAGGTCTCGGGCACATCATGTGTATGTACCTGCCAATTTTATTATTATATTTTTTTTGTAAAATACATAAGGAAAAAAAATCACAAATATAGTCAAATTGAAAAAATAAATTACTAGTTGACAAGTTGTCAAGCATGTTTTCTCCTGGAAAAGTAACATGCAGCAGGTATGTCGTAAGCCCATGCCATGTTCATTTTTGAATATCATTATTTATTGAAGCTTTACACTTGTAAGAACAAAGCTTTATGATGCCAATTTTGCGCCTTTTGAAATGCCAAATTCTAAAAGTTAATATTTTTATTGTATATTTTGGTCCAGTTTTTGAGGGGTTGGTTATCAGAACCTGTCGGGTTTTAATGTGGCACTAATTAAGAACAAATATCAATTTATTTTTTTAATTTACTTGTACTTTTAGGTAATGTTTCATGCTAAATTGTTATGTTTATATGATTTTATACTTTAAATGTTTACCAGTATTTCCCTGTCATGGGGAGTTTTGGAAGAAAAGGAGGAAAGGAACCAGGGCACCTGAACTGCCCCTCAGACTAGGGCAACCCTGATTTTCCTTAACTCAGGGGTACCCTTGATGATAGAGAGGTCTGAGTCACCGACATGTCCCTTTTTCCTGTTCAGCCCTTAGCTTGACCTCCAACCCCTACACCAGGAGGTGAACCGTAATGGATCCTACAGATAAAGACAGATAGGGATGAAGTAAACAGCACAGCACAGCAAAAAATCAGGAAGATACAATATGTGAGTAGGGAAAGCTCAAATACAAATAGGGAATGAAAAAACAATGAGGTATACTTCACCAGACACCAAGCAACGATCATAGATCCAACAGCAACTCCAACACAGGACATGCATGAGGCATGCAAATGCTATGGTCGGCATCCAGGAATGTTCTGACCGTACTTAATGGGCGAAGACGTTCCAGCAGCCTCAAACTTCAATTGACACTAATCAAAAATTAACTCTTGCAAAGCTGAACCCAAGTGAACAAACCACCACCGACGCTCTCAACTCAGACAGAGCAACAAAGAGGTTTAAAGCTGCACATCAGACTCCCAAGTGTGAACAGAGTCTGAAGCTGGCATGGTACTCACTTTGAAGGCTCAACCTTTTATTTTCAGTTGACACTAAGCTAGTGGGTGAAGCCTATCTGCTATGACAATACAAAAACGTTCCAGCTGAACATGTTAAATATGTATTTAAAATTGCTAATAATAAAGGAGAACATAGAAAGTCTGTACACTAAATTTGCTTATATAAATATGACTAATTTTATTCCTTATACATACAAACATTGATAAGTGCTACTACACAGTTTTATTAGCAGGTAAAATATACAGATCCATTAGCAAAAATAATAGTGCCTAGGAATTCACTGTGTTTGAGCGCTTTAGCCAGCTGCCCGCAGTGTTTTTTTGGACTGGTCTCCCTGAGATCAGTGAATACTTTGCAATCTTGGTCTACTAGGCCTTGCTCCCACCTAGCCAGAATCCTACTCCACACTGATGAGGGGCAACACCCCGAAACAGCTGTATGTGGATGGATACCTGGCCTTGGTATTCCCTTGTCATATCTGTAAACTTGTAAAAGAGTTGGATATTGACTTAAAGGGCCACTTCATATGGTGGTTATGGTGTTCTCCGCAAGGAGCCACCCCTTGGCTGGGTCCTCCCCTGGAGGGATATATGGCTAGTCCTGTGTTTGAGACTCCTAACCGAGGCTCCACAGACTCTATTTGCATATTCATATTTCCCAGGGGGCAATGTGCCTAGGAATTCACTGTGTTTGAGCGCTTTAGACAGCTGCCCGCAGTGTTTTTTTGGACTGGTCTCCCTGAGATCAGTGAATACTTTGCAATCTTGGTCTACTAGGCCTTGCTCCCACCTAGCCAGAATCCTACTCCACACTGATGAGGGGCAACACCCCGAAACAGCTGTATGTGGATGGATACCTGGCCTTGGTATTCCCTTGTCATATCTGTAAACTTGTAAAAGAGTTGGATATTGACTTAAAGGGCCACTTCATATGGTGGTTATGGTGTTCTCCGCAAGGAGCCACCCCTTGGCTGGGTCCTCCCCTGGAGGGATATATGGCTAGTCCTGTGTTTGAGACTCCTAACCGAGGCTCCACAGACTCTATTTGCATATTCATATTTCCCAGGGGGCAATGTGCCTAGGAATTCACTGTGTTTGAGCGCTTTAGCCAGCTGCCCGCAGTGTTTTTTTGGACTGGTCTCCCTGAGATCAGTGAATACTTTGCAATCTTGGTCTACTAGGCCTTGCTCCCACCTAGCCAGAATCCTACTCCACACTGATGAGGGGCAACACCCCGAAACAGCTGTATGTGGATGGATACCTGGCCTTGGTATTCCCTTGTCATATCTGTAAACTTGTAAAAGAGTTGGATATTGACTTAAAGGGCCACTTCATATGGTGGTTATGGTGTTCTCCGCAAGGAGCCACCCCTTGGCTGGGTCCTCCCCTGGAGGGATATATGGCTAGTCCTGTGTTTGAGACTCCTAACCGAGGCTCCACAGACTCTATTTGCATATTCATATTTCCCAGGGGGCAATGTGCCTAGGAATTCACTGTGTTTGAGCGCTTTAGACAGCTGCCCGCAGTGTTTTTTTGGACTGGTCTCCCTGAGATCAGTGAATACTTTGCAATCATTAGCAAAAATAGGCGTTCAAGGTCACCAATAATAGATAAGTCAAGCACTCTAAATACTTAAGCTTCTATGGGATTACATTCAATAGCCCCATGAGCTGAGGGAGTATATCTACTCATTTACAAGGCATAATACAGTTATTACATGAACCTATATGTATTGTACTCATTATATACATTATGCAGGTATAAGATACACCTCATATAAAGTAAAGCAGATTCATTACACATATCAGAGCCATAGAAACTAGTGGATACCTGGGCAAGAGTTACATTAACCATTCAATTCTCATGAATCAAAGCATGTATCAGGTGATAGCGGTATAAGGGCTATTTACCCATGTGGGAGACTTGTCGGTAAACTGGTTCGCCAACTCTAACGTTCGTTTAACCAGGCGGCAGGGGATGTGGTCTCTACAAGTTCTGAGTCATTAAATGTACACCCAGTTTTATCACATGCTTTCCATCAACCTATCAGATCCTGGGATCACTGTGCTGCCATGGACTACCTTGGACCTATCATAGAGTAGTAGGCAACCCCTACATGCCACTATCTCCCGACACTGTGATGACCCTGCTGTGCCCTGGAACTTCCCACCAGCCATGGGTTCCACACCTCTTCCCTTGATAGTCAGCTGTCAGTGACAGCTGTCGGCATGGAACTGTCACTGCATGTTTACACGCAGTAACAGTTCAAAGCCATGATGGACATAGCTGTCATGGTGTGGGGAGTAACATCTTCCCATGATGGCTATATCCATCATTGGTCGTACAGGGATTAAATCCTGCTGCCGGGAGGAAAAGAACTTGAACCCTCCTGAGAGCATTCGGTGTTCAGTGGAGTGGATCCAGTGCAGGCTCAATAACTGATCTGTGTATCAAGAGTGGCAGCTGTAACCATGCCCTTGTATTGACTGACAGCCCAGTCTAATACCGAGCAGATGTCAGTTAGTGTGGCAGGGTGCAGTTTCAGCCACTGCTCCCCATATACAAAGCTATGACTGAACCTGCACTCCCCCATGTCTAAAAGCTAAACGCTGACATAAGGATTGAAGTTAATTTCCTCCCAATAGTAGAGTTGTGGTCAATGTGCAGGCGCTGGGCAGGTTCCAAACACTATTTGTCTGCAGATTAACCCCATATATGCAGGATAATAGCATTTTTACATGTTACAGTTTCCCTTTTAGTTTATGTGGAAAATTTGTGAAATGGGAAAAAAAGAAATGTAAATATGTGAACCTTGTCCAACTCACAAAATTGCTCAAGAACAGAGGTCATCATTTTTTCCAGCAAGCTTCTTACTTTTAGTTAGTGTGTGAAAGTGATGTGGCCAGGGCTAGGGGGTACTCGGACACCGGGGCTGATGACTTGAATGGGGAGTCACGGGTGGACAGGGACCCGGTTCCATGCCCTGGTTATCATTTGGGTTATATGGTGGAGGGGAAGAAGGGAGTATTTACAGGGGATTGTGACACCACCTGTAGTTCCCGATAAAATGGTACCGGCGCTGCACGCCGGCCGTTGAGGTAATGGTGGGTGCAGCAGAGAATAGTCCAGCTCCCTACAGTAGGAGCTATTACCTCAGGGCAGCGGTGAAGGAAGATGGTGAGGGAGGGCAGTAGTGATGGTTGTTACTGCAGTTCTTACCTCTCTGTTGAGCTCTGTCACCGGCGGAAAGAATAACGGAAACCAGTTCAAGCTTAACTCGACTTTACTAGGTACCGGTTGATGGCAAAATGAAACACGGTGCAGTTTGGTTTACAGCGTGAATGTTGCCAGCTCAGGGTTCCCCTTATGGAGTCTCTTGATGTTTGCATTCCTTGTCTTTCAAGGTCTCCTTCCTTCCTAGTTCTACCACCCTCGCAGAGCTCTCCCGCCAGTCCCTCGATCTCCCACGGTGGAGCACGGGTGTCCTTTGCCGGTTCAGTCAGGGCTTCTATTGACCCCCACCACCGGTACTTGGGCCGTTTCTCCTGCGGTCTTGGATCTAATGTGGTCCTGAGGGGTGAGGTACCTTGTGGCGCTGTCAGCTACCTGGTTCCTAAGGGCCTGCAGCTCGTCAATCTGCAGATAGAGCTGAACTTCTATCTGCCTCGGCTTTCTGCGTTGCCGGTGTTCCCTCAATGCGACCAGCTGACTCCAACCAGTCCTGGCCCGTTGCTTTCTGTCCTTAGCCCCCACTTGAAGATGGGGCTCCCTCCTGTTGGCTGTGCTGTCAGGCCTGTCCTTCCTGACTGCCTTCCCAGCACTAACTAACTAGAAAACTGTCACTCTCTTCTGCATCTACCCCTAGGCTCCACCCCCTGTTGGGACCTACTAAAATACCGGTCCCGCCTATTCTAGTGTTCTAATCCTAGGTGTGTGCACTTACTGACTTCACAGGTTTAACCCTGAACTGACAACTTACAGGGAAAAGAAAAAAACATTATTATCACAGTGTAGTACTTCTCTGGGGCGCCTAGCCGCAGGGGCGCCACAAAAGCCCATAATTGCCAATAGGCACTGGAGGTTTAGTGCATAGGGCGGCAGGCTGCAAGGGTGAATACAAATAAATAATGAACACCGGGAGCTAATTGACTCCGGAGGTACCAGCACCTCCACTTCCGGGGTCAGAGGAGCACCAATCAGCTCAATGCGCCAACGTGCTGCGGCGAACAAGCACTGCTGGCATATCTGAAATGTGATGAGGTCATCTCACTAATCTGCAGGCATCACAGCAGGGAACCGCGGAGGAGGACGAACTCAGGAGTCACAGGAAGGAGAGATGCCATAGCAGGTAAGCGAACAAAAAATTGAAGATTAAGAGGGGAGCAGGGAGAGGTTAATGCTACAAACCGGGGGTTACGGGGCCTATTACTGTAGATTGAAGTAAAGAGGGTTATTAATATAGAATGGATTTTTCAGGGGATATTACAATAGACTGAGGTTTAGGGGAGCAATAACTTTAGACTGCCGTTTAGGGAGGGTTTATTACTGTAGACTAGGGTTTAGGGGTTCTGTTACTGTAGACTGAGGTTTAGGGGATTATTACAATAGACTGGTGTTTAGGGTGGCTATTAATGAAGACTAGGGCAAAGAGGGTATATCACTGTAACCATGAGGTTAGGGTGGCTTACATAGAAAGTGATAGTGCAAGGGACAAAATAAATAGGGGACAGAGTAAGGACTCAGTATGGTGGGCAGACAGTGTGGTGGACTCAGCAGAAAGTGGGGCAGCATGGGAGGGCTCAATATGGAGTGGAGCAAAGTTGGGGACTAAGTATGATGAATGTGGCAATTTGGGGGTCTCATAATTAGATGTGAGGTAGCGCCATGGTCTCAGTTTGATAAATCAGACAGCATGGAGGTGAGAAGTCTCACAATGAGAGAGGGGCAGTGTGGGGAGCTCATTAAGGAGAAGGGGCATTATGGGGAGCTCATTATGAAGAAGGAGCATTATGGTGAAGTTATAATGGAGACAAGGTAGCATGGGAAGCTCATTATGGAGAAATGGTAGTATGCGGAGCTCAATATGAAGAAAGGGTATTATGGGTAGCTCGTTATGGATATCGAGTAGCATGGGGAGCTAATGATAGAGAAAAGGCAGCATGGAGAATTCAGCATACTGTAGAGAGGGGTAGTGAGGGGGAACAGTATGGAGAGGGGCAGTTTGGAAGGCTCAGTATGGAGTGGGTACCACAAAATGTAGGGACAGTGTAAAGATCAAAGTTCCTAATAAAGGAAGATGTGGTAGGACAATGTGACATTTTAGTTTATTTGGGAGCATGTGTGACAGTCATAGTACACAATGTGATGTTTACAGTATATATGGCAGGATGGTGTGGTGGGAATATTTTTTAGAAGAGGATAGTGTGGAGTCCACATACTGTGAATATTTTTTTGCAAGGAGCACAGTGAGAAAAATTATTTTTTTCAAGGGCACAGCATAGGTATTAGTTAAGCCACAGCATTGGTGGTTATTATTACATAGGAACATTACACTGACAGTGTCGTTTTTAAGGGCACCATGTTGAGATGTGCTGCAGAAGCGTTACTGTATATTTCTAGAATGCCAAAAAAACATGAATTATCTTTTGTTTGAAGCACTAGATATCTCAATTTTTTATACATTCTGTAAAATATGTTTGAATTAATTATTATAAATTTTAATATTCATCCATATTTATTCAGATCACTTCATTTCATTGTCACGTCAAAATGATTGGGTTGATACCTAATTTCTTCAAAAGGAACCTGTCAGCAAAAAATAAACGGCATTTACCTGCAGACGTAGTGGTAATCTTCAGGTCAACACCATTTTAAACATACGTGACAGGTAATCAGCAATTTATAATCATTCCCCCTGATGCATGATTGACAGCCGGCTCTGAACACATGCTGAATCTGCTAACTTTTATAGTCATCTTAATTCTTTACCATGTAGCTACAGAATATTCTGTGTATAAATCAGAACACTGATCCTGGCTGTTGCCACTTTTCCCTCCACCTTCACAATATCCCAGTGTAATGGCCCCTTTACACGCAGCTACAGGTGACAGGTTTTCCACAGGTAACTTACTGGTTGCAGTGAAATCATGGAGACATAGTTCCATTTGTACACAGCACCAAGATAGAACTATGTCTCCATGATTTCACTGCAACCAGTAAGTTACCTGTGGAAAACCTGTCACCTGTAGCTGCGTGTAAAGGGGCCATTAGGGATACCAACAAGAGAGGAAAAAGAGATCAAAAACACCATATAAAAATGGAGAACATATACAGGGATATTCTCATGAAAAAAAGTTTATTTTAATCAATAGATCTTCGAATAATAATAATTTACACAACTAGATGTGTTTTAATAAAATGTTCCTGTGCTGAGATAATGTTATATATTTGTCCCTGCTGTGTACTGTGTAATGGATGTGTCTGACTGTACAGGGACATGGTCTGATCATACCATATCTACTGTGCTGAGATAATCTTATATGTGTCCAAGCTATGTACTGTGTAATGGATGTGTCTGACTGTACAGGGACATGATCTGATCATACCACATCTCCTGTGCTGAGAAAATCTTATATATGTGTTCAAGCTATGTACTGTATAATGGATGTGTCTGACCGTACACGGATATGGTCTGATCATACCACATCTCCTGGGCCGAGATAATCTTATATATCTGTCCCAGCTATGTACTGTGTAATGGATGTGTCTAACCGTACAGGGACATGGTCTGATCATATCACATCTCCTGTGCTCAGATAATCTTATATTATTATTATTATTATTTATTTATATAGCGCCATTATATTCCATGGCGCTTTACATGCTAAAAGGGCAGACTAGGACAAGTAACATAGTAACAATACAAGTAACAATAAATGTTTACAATTCGGTTGTACAGATACAAGAGGGGAGAAATCCTGTCCGCGAAGGCTCACAGTCTACGAGGGGCGGGTGGGGATACAGTGGGAGGGGGAAATTCCAGTCGTGAGGCGGTGTGGTGGACCGGGTATTATTGCAGGTGGTAGGCTTGGCGGAAGAGGTGGGTCTTCAGGCTTCTTTTGAAGGTTCCCAGGGTAGGAGAATGTCTGATGTGTTGGGGCAGTGAGTTCCAGAGTACAGGTGAAGCACGGGAGAAATCTTGTATGCGGTTGTGCGAAGAGGAGATGAGGGGGGAGTAGAGGAGAAGCTCTTGGGAGGATCGCAGGTTGCGTGAGGGTAGGTATTGGGAGACCATGTCAGAGATGTATGGAGGGGACAGGTTGTGAATGGCTTTGTATGTCATGGTTAATGTTTTAAACCGGGATCTCTGGGAAGTAGGGAGCCAGTGAAGGGCTTGACAGAGGGGGAAACAGGGGAGTAGCGGGGAGACAGATGGATTAGGCGGGCAGCAGTGTTCAAGATAGATTGGAGAGGTGCAAGGGAGGTATTGGGGAGGCCGGTGAGCAGGAGGTTGCAGTAATCGAGGCGGGAGATGATGAGAGCGTGAATAAGGGTTTTAGCAGTGTCGTGGTCAAGGAAAGTGCGAATCCTATAGATGTTTTTGAGCTGGAGTTGGCAGGAGGTGGCGAGGGCCTGGATGTGGGGCCTGAAGGAGAGGGAAGAGTCAAGGATAACCCCGAGGCACTTGGCATGGGGGACTGGAGAGAGAGAGCAGTCGTTGACGACGATGGATAAGTCAGGTAGTGAGGGGGAGCGTCTTGGGGGGAAGACTATATACTCGATTTTGTCCATGTTCAGCTTAAGGAAGCGAGCAGAGAAGAAGGATAAGATGGCGGACAGGCAGTGTGGAATTTTGGATAGAAGGAAGGCGATGTCAGGACCAGACAGGTAGATTTGGGTGTCGTCGGCGTAGATGTGATATTGGAGGCCATGGGACTCAATGAGTTGCCCTAGGCCGAAGAGTGTAGATTGAGAACAGTAATGCTCCAAGAACCGAGCCCTGGGGGACCCCGACAGATAGGGGGTAGGGCGAGGAGTATGTGTGGGAGTGGGTGACGCTGAAGGTGCGGTCCGTTAAGTATGAGGAGATCCAAGAGAGGGCAAGGTCCATGATGCCAAGAGATTCTAGGATCTGTAGTAGAAGGGAGTGGTCAACAGTGTCGAAGGCGGCGGACAGGTCGAGGAGGAGGAGGACAGAGTAGTGGCTCTTGCTTTTGGCAGTCAGTAGGTCATTTGTGACTTTGGTCATGGCTGTTTCAGTGGAGTGGAGGGGTCAGAAGCCAGATTGCAGGCAGTCAAAGAGGGAGCAGGAGGAGAGGTGAGAGGACAGCTCAGAGTGGACATGCTGTTCAAGTAGTTTAGAGGCGAAAGGGAGGAGAGATATAGGACGGTAGTTGGAGAGAGTTGTGGGATCGAGTGAGGGTTTTTTGATGATGGGTGTGATCAAGGCGTGTTTGAAGGCTGAGGGGAAGGTGCCAGTGGTAAGTGATAGGTTGAAAAGATGAGTTAGGGCTGGGATGATAACGGAGGTGAGGTTGGGAATGAGGTGGGATGCGAGCGGGTCGTGGGCACTGGTGGTGAGGTGTGATTTTAACAGGAGGGAGGAGAGCTGGTCTTCAGTTATGGGGGGGAAGCAGTTGATGAAAGTAGAAGGCAGTATAGGTGAGGGGAGGCTGTGGGGACAGTGGATCAAAGCTGTCTCTGATTCTGTCAATCTTTTCTTTGAAGAAGGAGGCAAAGTCTTCTGCAGAGAAAAGGGGAGAGGGAGGGGGAGCAGGCAGGCGGAGTAAGGAATTGAAGGTTTTGAAAAGTTGCTTGGGATTGTTGGACAGGGAGGATATTAGGGATAAGAAGAAGGTTTGTTTGGCGGTGTGGCAAGTGCAGTCTTGAAGGCGAGGAGGGACTGTTTGAACAGCGCAAAATGCTCAGTGGAACGTGATTTTTTTCCATCGTCTCTCGGCGACCCTGGATGCCCGTCTCAGGTCTTTAGTGAGGGTGGTGTGCCAGGGTTGCCTGTTAGTGCGTGGAGCGTGGTATGTGAGGGGGGCGGCTAGGTCAAGGGCCTTGGTTAATGTGGTGTTGTAGAGGGTGGTGGCAGTGTCTGTGTCACGTATAGATGTTATATTGGCGAGAGGGAGAAGGGATTCTGAGAGTGAGTGTAGATCAATGTGTTTTAGGTTTCTGCGGGGATGATCAAGTTTGCGGAGAGGAGGTGATGTAGTAGGGGAGGTGAGGGAGGTGAAGGTCAGCAGATTGTGGTCAGACAGGTAGAGGGTTGAGTTTGGCCAGGGTCACATCGGCGTTTTTTGTTTAAAATCCTGATCCGGTTTTGAGCTTTAAAAAAGCTCAAAACCGGACCAGGAAAGGTTCCTGATAGAAGCCTATGCAAAACACCGGATGGCTTCACAAGCCATCCGGTGGCCGGATCCGGCACTGCTGCCTGCGTTTAAAATCATGCAGGCAGCAGTTTTCGCAGCGTTTACCGGGACCGCACTGCGGTCACCGGATGGCTCAGGATGTGTAATCCTGAGCGATCCGGTAACTGCATAGCTTGCGGGTCCCGATCTGGCAAGTTATTAAAGAGTTAAAATAGCTGACCTAAATGACTTTTTGAGGTCTGTAGGGGGGCTTAGACCCCCTACAGACCGGCCGGCGACTTCTATAGTGTTCTTCTACAATTTCTCAATGGTCACAGGCTCTTCGGAGCCCGTGCATGTAAACCAAAGGTGCCCCCCCGTATCACTATACTGGGGTGCATAGACCCCTGTATTACAAATAAGCTGTATTGATGTGTAGTAACGGTTAAATATGTACATTTGCATTGTAAGTATATACTTACAATCTTTCGTAGGCAGAGTGAAGGAAATCCATGGGCGGGGCTGTGTGCAGCAGCCTCCGCCCGCTCCTTCTTGATGCCCGCCCCCTCTGGCCGTAATCCAGTGTTTTGAGGGCGGGCACGTCGTTAAAGGGGCGTGGCTAACCGCGGCACATAGTTAGCCACGCCCCTTTAACGACGTCCCCGCCCTCACAAGACTGGATTACGGCCAGAGGGGGCGGGCATCAAGAAGGAGCGGGCGGAGGCTGCTGCACACAGCCCCGCCCATGGATTTCCTTCACTCTGCCTACGAAAGATTGTAAGTATATACTTACAATGCAAATGTACATATTTAACCGTTACTACACATCAATACAGCTTATTTGTAATACAGGGGTCTATGCACCCCAGTATAGTGATAGGGGGAGGGGGGATATTTGGATCACATGCACGGAGCTCAGATCAGCCCGTGCCATAGGTAAAATTATAGAAGAACACACTATAGAAGTGGCCGCCCGGTCTGTAGGGGGGTCTAAGCCCCCCTACAGACCTCTAACAGTCATTTCGGTACTCAAATTAAATCTTTATTAACTTTGCCGATCGGGAACCACAAACTCTGCAGTTACCGGATGGCTCAGGATTACACATCCTGAGCCATCCGGTGACCGCAGTGCGGTATTATGCACACATTTTTTAGAAAAAATGTGTGGGACCGGCATTGCATTCACCGCATCCGGATCCGGATGCGGTGAATGCAATTTAGGTTTCCAATGTGACCCTACCCTTTGTGAGATTAGTAATTTAGCAAAGACGGGTAAAGATGAGATCCAGCGTGTGGCCATCTTTGTGGGTGGCAGAGGAGGACCACTGGGAGAGCCCGAAGGAGGAGGTCAGGGAAAGAAGTTGAGAGGCGGTTTGGTGGGCAGTGTCAATGGGGATATTGAAATCGCCCATAATGATGGTGGGGATGTCAGTAGAGAGGAAATGAAGTAGCCAGGTGGCTATATGTGTCCCTGCTATATACTGTGTACAGGGACATGGTTTGATCATACCACATTACCTGTACTGAGATAGGCTAGGGTCACACTTAAGCCCCCATCACACATAACGAGATCATTAGCGAGATCGTTGCAACGTCACAAGTTTTGCGACGTAACAGCGATCTCGCTAACGATCTCGTTATGTGTGACTCTTAGCAGCGATCAGGCCCCTGCTGTGAGATCACTGATCGTTACAAAGTGCTCTGGGTCATTTTTTGGTCGTTTCGCTCCCGCTGGGAACGCTGCACCGCTGTGTTTGAAAGGGACAACGACCAACGATCTCAATACTTCACCCGAGAGTGACAATTCTCAACGACCTCTATATCATTCCGGATCGTTGCTAAAGTCGTTGGTAAGATCTCACTGTTTGACATCTCACCAGCGACCCTAAAGTGACGTACCAGCGATCCCGTGTGACAGGACCCTTAGAAGGCACAATCCGGTAACCGCATCCATAACCGGATGCGGTTTTGGACTGTGCCTTCATACTTCTTAAAATTTGACAAAATGCAATCCTCATTCCAGATCTGGATGCATTAATCCGGTACCGCATGGTACATTTATGCACCTTGCGGTACCGGATCTGGTTCCCATAGGCGCCCATGTTAAAAAAACGGATCTGGATTTGCAATCACTGCGATAGACACAGCCTGCATGATTTTTACCGCAGGCTACAAAACCGGATCCAGTAACCGGATTGCCATTTGGGTAATCCGGTTTTTTTATTGCAGCCTATGGGCTGCAGATCCGGATCCAGTATTGAGCATTTTTAATGCTCAAAACCGGATCAGGATGTAAAAAAAAAATGCAAATGTGACCCTAGCCATAATCTTATACATGTGTCTGATCATACCACATATCCCTGACCATGACTCTGTACGGCCAGACACATCCATTACACAGTACATAGCAAGGACACATATATAAGATTATGGCTAGGGTCACACTTGCGTTTGCAATCCAGTTACTGGATCCAGTTTTGCAATCTGTTTACTGGATCCAGTTTTTGAGAAATCAGGTTTTAATAGGGTCTGCCACATTTTTTGGCCTTTTAGCAAAACCTGATCAGTTTTTTAACATGGGACCCTGTGGGAACCTGATCCAGTACCTGATGGTACATATAGGTACCATCAGGTACCTGATCAGGTACCTGATCCGGTAAAAATGCCTCCAAACAGACAAGGGGAAAAACTGGATCCAGTAATGCATCCAGTTACAGGATGCAGGCTCCCAAGTGTGACCCTAGCCTATCTCAGCACAGGAGATGTGGTATAATCAGATCATGTCCCTGTACGGTCAGACACATCCATTACACAGTACATAGCAGGGACACATATATAAGATTATCTCAGCACAGGAGATGTGGTATGATCAGACCATGTCCCTGCACGGTCAGACACATCTGTTACACAGTACATAGCAGGGACACGTATATAAGATTATCTCAGCACAGGAGATGTGGTATGATCAGACCATGTCCCTGTACGGTCAGACTCATCCATTACACAGTACATAGTAGGGACACATATGTAAGATTATCTCAGCACAAGAACATTTTTTGTATTCACCTCCAATTGTTGAAATAATACTGCTGAATATAGTGTGAGCATGCCCTAAAGGTCTGTTTACACAGATCAACTGCCGAGCTAACACAATATTACCACCGATCGGTAAACATTTACCCCATTGGTGGTTGTTAAAATCCCTGTTTACACAAGCAGAGCAAAGTTAACAATTCATATAGATGTTAGTGCTGTATGGAGTTCAGCATGCTGCATTCTTGATAGGTACAAGCTATATACCTACAGAAACACACTACGCATCTGAAAAAAATCCTGCATAAGTCTCCTGGCCCAGTCGCCGGCTGCCTCAACAGGAGCATGGAGCTGCTTGTATTTCTAGGGAGCTCTACGCTCCCATTCAGAAATACAGGGGCCGTGCCGGGTGACTCATGCGAGATGCATGCGAGATACTCGCATGCATCTCGCATATTGTGTTTCCACCCTTATACTGATAACCAGGGCAAGCGTTAGAGGAGGCTAAATGGGCAATTGTCCAGGGCCCCCATCAACAAAGGTTGGCCCATGCTTCTGCAGCACCTCCAGGACTCTCACTGACATTTTCTTGATGGTGAGTTTCCTGGTCATACAGGATGATGCACTGCCAAAAATGATGATTTTTTATGCTAAAGAAATAATATCACTGGATTAACTAGCATTATGCTCATTCAACTATTGATCGTCACAAGCAAGATCACAAAATAAGTGTTTTTAACAACATTCATTTACAATTACCGTGTTTCCCCGAAAATAAGACACTGTCTTATGTAAATTTTTGCTCCGAAAGTTGCACCATGTCTTAATTTCCGGGGTGTCTTATATTAGCCAAAAAAAAATTGACAGAAAAGCAGCCTCCCATGCCAGTACCTTATCCCACTACAACAGCCTCTTATTATCCCAATACCGTATCCCACTGCAGCAGCCTCCCATCCCAGTACCGTATCCCACTGAAGCAGCCTCCCATTATCCCAGTACTGTACGGTATCCCACTGCAGCAGCCTCCCATTATCCCAGAACTGTATGGTATCCCACTGCAGCAGCCTCCATTATCCCAGTACTGTACGGTATCCCACTGCAGCAGCCTCCCATTATCCCAGTACTGTACAGTATCCCACTGCAGCATCCTCCCATTATCCCAGTACCGTACTGTATCCCACTGCAGCAGCCTCCCATCCCAGTACCATATCCCACTGCAGCCTCCCATGTCCGTACACACACACACACTACACACACACACTTTCACTTTCTTACCGTACTCCTTTCTTTTTACTTTCTTTCCTCTGCGGTGCTGCTTTGGTGGTGCACAGTAGAGGAGCCCTGGGCCAATCAGAGCGCAGGAGCCCTGGGCCAATCAGAGCGCAGGAGCCCTGGGCCAATCAGAGCGCAGGAGCACTGGACCAATCAGAGCGCAGGAGCCCAGGGCCAATCAGAGCGCAGGAGCCCTGGGCCAATCAGAGCGCAGGAGCCCTGGGCCAATCAGAGCGCAGGAGCCCTGGGCCAATCACAGTGCAGGAGCCTTGGGCCAATCACAGCCTAGGAACAGCCAGAGGCTACTGACGTCAGCTGGCCCATGATTCCTGCGCTGTGATTGGTGCAGGGCTCATGGATGGAGACCAGCACAGAGCTCCTGAGCTGTGATTCATGGCTGCGCTCCTGGACGGCTCCGTGAGCACTGCAGCGTGGCAGAAGAGCGGTACAGAGTGGTGGGCACCGGACAGTGGGGATAGCGGGGAGCAAGACACAGATGCATGCCCTGTTCTTGTGATCGGTGGCATGCTGAGCAGGTACGCCTTATAATCGGAGGGTGCCTTATATTAGGAGGTAGGGCGCCCCCCCCAAGCATTACTTGCTTTTGGGGGGGCGCCCTATTTTCAGGGAAACAGGGTATCTTGCAGTGTAAATGCCATTTAAATTACTATATTCCTCTATGGCAGAGTTGGGGACTAGAAATGAGCGGTGTTCGATTCGAAATGTTCGCCAATCTCAAATTCGACCTGTTTGGTGTTCGGTGTTCGAGTCATTCGACGAATGCGAACAATTTGCTTCAAATTCGGTATTTCGAGGTTATGTTTGATAATGCTTCGATCACCAAAAGCGTAACTGGCTTTTCACAGTAATACTGTTAATGAATGTTAATATCCAGTTTCAGTATATAGTGTGCGGGTGGGGGGGGGAGGCGGGGTTTAGATAAGTCATGCAGAAATAATCTCCTTTTTTTTTTTCTCCTAACCGCATTTACAGTGGGGCAGTGCAGTCTGTCAGCCAATCACACACACACAGTAAAGTGCATTTTTTGCACACAAGCAAGGGCATGTGTCATTGGCTGTGTATGTCATATGTCCTTGCCCTATAAGACCCAGCCATTTTCCCCATCCCCGCCATTACCTCAATGCTGCAGTTGTGTGTCAGTCAGGCACCGCTACTGCTGCTGTGGGTGCTATAAAGTGTGACTAAGAGATAGGTTTAGGGAGTAGAGACTAGTTAGAATATCAGCATTTTTGCTACACCAGTCTGTTTCATACAAATTTTTGATTGCATCTAGCCAAGGTAATAGTTTGGGCCTAGTAGCAGTGTCTGTTAGGTCAGTGGTGTAGCCCACTTGTGAACTAAGCTACACCGCCTGTCTATTTCATACTAATTTTTAACTGCACCTAGTCCAGGTAATAGTTTGGGCCTAGTAGCAGTGTTTGGCCAGTCAGCTGTGCTCAATTTCCATCCGAATTTTTTTTGACAACAACTGCAGAGTTGCCAATTTGTTCACATACAAAATGAGTGTCAAAAGGCCTGCTGCTGGTGGAAAGGGGAATAGGCGTGGTGGAAAGGGAAAAAAAGTTTGTGTCCGTGGGGTAGGTGATAAAGCAACATTAACATGCTGAAGAAAGACCATCTTACAGCCAAAGTAAGATGTCTACTTATTTCCGTTTACAATCTGATATGATCCCTTTCATACAGACACGACCATCGATACCAATTGTAGATGAGGCACAAAAAGAGCAGGTGCTTGAATGGATCTCAAGTGCTCCATCAAGTAGCCTCTCCTCCACCTCAACTTCAACATCCCAAATACTCCAGTCATCTGAGGTGTCACCCCTATGGCACTTGCTTCCTCCCAGCTCCCAAGTCTCCAGCTGCCCTACTGAGCATGGGGTAACACAGATGGTTGAGTCTGCAGAGCTGTTCAGTCACACTATAGCCTGGGAATCAGAGGTCTGCTCCAAAGCTGCAGTGAGTCCAGACGAGGAAATGATCTGCACTGATGCCCAGAAGCTGTGTGAGTCAGATCCAGGCTCAGATGAAGTAGGTTCTGAGGATAATGTAGACCCTCCTTCCCAAACTGTAACTCCTCTTCGTGGAGACAATGAGGAAGATGCTGATGAGACTCAGATACCTGATAGGAACGACAACTTGACTTTTTGGTCAGGGCAGGAAGAGGTTGTCTCTGAGGACGACGGGTGTGAGAGCACACAGGGTGATGATGAGGTTGAAATAACACTTACTGTCAACCCACAGTCAGCCAGATGATGAGGTCAGCAGAGGAGGTGGAGGAAGATGATAGTGACGATGAGGTTAGGCTGCATCTTCCTGGACAGAGACGGAGTACTGAAAGCATGTCAACAACTGCATCCTCAGCCACAACTCTGCCTCTGAGCAGAAGTTGTGGTGGCTCTCAGGTCACATGGGCTCTAAGCCTTGTCTAGCCTGGGCCTTTTTTGACATTTTTTGATCACCCAACTCGTGTCATCTGTAAGAAGCTCACTGTGCAACAATGTGGCCAACCACTGTCTGCCCCATCAAGTGCATCTGCGTGCTCTTCATCCTCTATGATTGTGGGGACAGCAGTCACACATGCTTTTGGACGCAGACCTTCCACCTCTTTACCCGCAACAGGCAGTGTGATTGGCAGGTCATCAGTTCTTTTGGAAGTGGAAACACCTGCTGGTGTATAGTTATCTCAGACATCGAGAGCACCACCTTTGGATGAAGGCAACATTATATCTCCGCCTGCATCTTCTTCACAGACCAGCAGTTTGCTGGGGACACCCAACTCAACCTTTTCTCAGCCTAGCAGCCAGCCCTCGGTCCCTCAGATTCGGACAAGTAAAAGACCATTTCCTCCTAGCCATGACAAAGCTAAGAGGTTGACTTTCACCATCTGCAATCTGTTGGCTACAGAAATGCTGCCTTTCCGGATGGGGGACACAGAGGATTTCTGAGACTTTATGTCCGTTGCAGTGCTCCAGTACCAGATGCCCAGTCACCACTACTTCTCCAAGAAATGTGTGCCTTCGCTACAAAACCAGCATGTCGCACACAACATCTCCTCCTGAAAAACTCTGTGTGTACCAGGGTGCATTTCACCACAGACACTTGGACCAGTAAACATAGACAGGGGTGTTACATATTGCTGACTGGGCACTGGGTAACTATGGTGAGAGCTGGAGAAGGGTTTGCTGTACATGCCTTGCCGTCCCCACGAGTTGTGCGTCAATCCTCTGTATGTGGAACCTCCTCCACTGCTTCCGCCTCCTCAACCTCGTCTCGGTCCTTCACCTCCGCAAAAAGCCTGTCTGGTAATGCCACCCACGTTGTAACTGCGCACAAGGAATCCTGCACACCTCCTTACTATGCTGGCAGCAGGGCTCAATGGCATCAGGTGGTGTTTACCTTGAAATGTCTGGGAAATGTGAGTCACGAAGCTGAGGAGTTGTGGTCAGCTCTGGAGACAGAGTTTCATTAATGGTTGTCTCCACTCAACCTGCAGCTAGGAAAGGCCATGTGCGACAATGCCCACTACCCCCGCCTAGATGGGCTTCTGCAGAGGGCACGGTCACTGTGTGCTCACTTCCGCCTTTCGTACCCCGCAGCTCAACAAATTGCCTTGCTACAGAAGTCTTTCGGCTTGCCAGTTCACTGTCTGAAATGCAATGTGCCAACACGCTGGAATTTGACTCTGCACATGTTGCAGCGACTGTTGCAGCACCGCCGAGCCCTGGTGCAAAACGTTGGTCAACGAGATCCAGAGGTTGGGCAGATCACGCTGCAGGAGTGGTCTCAGATCAAGGACCTATGCACCCTTCTGCACAGTTTTGAAATGGCGACGAAGACGTTTAGTGCTGAAGATGCCGCTATTAGTATGACTATTCCGGTCATCTACATGCTGGGGCACGCTTTAAACAGTATTCGGAGTCAGGTGGTGGGACAAGAGGAGGAGGAAGAAGTACAGGAGGAGTCATATGCGGAAGGGATAACAATAAGATCTCCAAGGTCCAGACGGTAGGCGGCACCAAGGCGGCAGGCATGGGAGGGTGGGGGAGAGGATTAACTAGGGCGCATGGTAGCAGCCAAACTGTTAAGGAAGGTGCAGGAGCCAAGGAAGCAGTGGAGGACGAACTGGCAATTGGCATGGAAGACTCAGCAGATGAGGGAGACCTTGATGACATTTCTTTTGTGCGAGGTTGGGGGGAGAGGGCAGAGGAAGCAAGCATGATTCTCACCTCGCCGCCACCAACACAACAAGGACTTGGTCCTGGATGCACAAGACACATGAGCGCCTTCTTGCTGCACTACCTGCAACATGACCCTTGGATTGTCAGAATTTGAAGTAATGCCGACTACTGGGTTGCCACACTGTTAGAGATCCCCGGTACAAGAGAAAATTTGGCAAAATAATTCCTGCCATAGAAACGGACGCACGCATGCAGGAGTATCAGCAGAAGCTGTTACAGAATCTTAGATCTGCTTTTCCATAAAACACCAGTGGTGCACACTGTGAATCTCACAGGAGTATCTCCAAGTTAACATTGATGCCATGACCGGGGAACTAGAGCCTTGCTCATTTTGGGCTACCAATCTGGAAAAATGTCCTGAGCTCGCCACTCACGCCTTGGAGATCTTGTTGTGCCCCATAGCCAGCATTTTCTATGAACGTGTCTTCAGCGCTGCTGGTGGTGTGCTGACAGATAAGCGCATGCGTATGTCCAGTGACAATGTGGACAGACTGACGTTCATCAAGATGAACAAGTCATGGATCCGCAAGGACTTTTGTACCCCTGTGTCATCCTGGGTAAACTAAAGGCTTGTGGATTTTTGAATGAGCTTCATGAAAGTAACCATTTTAAGTTTGCAACTGTGGGGCAATTGATGCCACTTAAGTGGTGTCTGTGCCCAAATTTTTGGAAAAAATGGAGACTCTTGTTGAGTCCCCTTGTTGTGTTTTACATGATTTTAGAAGGACATGGCATGCCTATATCTGTGTCTCCTCCTCCCTTTACTCTTCCAGCTCTTTTCTTTTCACATCTTTATATGTACTTGTCACTTTTCCATGTGTTTGTTGTGTCTTCTGAGTAATTTGTCACCTTTTGGACACCTTAGAATGTGTTTTCTATGTGTTTGTATGTGTTTGTGTTTGCCTGCCATTGTTTTCAATGGTGTTTAAGGGTGTTTGACGGTATTTGATGAACATTCGACGAACACACCCCCAACTTGGCGAATCAAATCGAATTCAAACACTAGCTGCCAACAGGTCATGTTTTCAGGATTTCCTTAGCATTACACAGGGGTTGGAATCATCACCAGTGCAGGTGATCATATTATCACCTGTGCAATGCTAAGGAAATCCTGAAAACCTGCCCTCGAGACCTGGAGTGCCCCACCTATCGTATGAAAATGGAGACCTTTTGTGGCCACGTACATGAACCCTTTGTGGGTGACAGCTATCAAATAAAATCAATAAACTCTGGCTAATTTTCATAAGACGGGTATAAGAATTGGATTCCTTGCACTGATAAGAATATGGGTATGTGATATTATTCTAACGAAGGAGCGAGTTTAGTTCTGAAATGCATAAATAAAGATTATCATTGCATGTGACCAAAAGTTTGATGATTGATTTCCGACAACGCGGAGTATACACCCTGTCTACTACCGGTTCATATAACTTTGGATTCACAGTAAATTGACTTCTCTCCAATGGACCTCGAATGTAAAAATGAGAATTCTAAAGGAACATTCCCATTAAAAACAATGTAAATAACAAACTGAGACACTTTGTCACAACCTTAAATATTCACGTATGAGGATATGCTGTCACACGAAGCAAAACAAACAAGAAATAAGCAATTAAAAAGTTACTACAACACATAACAGTATGTTTTCAGCTTGTAAATACTTAATTTATCTCGATTTTACAGTTTGACACCTCAAGTGGGTTAACACATTTTAAATTAATATATTTAAGATAAAATTGGCTTAAACAAAAAAAGAACGTTAACACTCATGAGTGTGAATATCCCTATATTAGATTAGCTGTATTCCCTCGTCTACATCACTCATCCACAGCTTTAATTAACTGATCAGATTGCCCGCTAGGCATCTTAATTAGTTTCTATAAAATTAGGATGTTTCTACTGGGCCAGCTGAAAAAAAGGCAATTGAACGGCCAGAAGGGGGTTAGAAGTGACAACACGGAGAGATCGCTGTGTACCCTGGTTGTGCCAAATAAAGATTTTTATATTATATGTTATTTTTCTTGGAGGCGTTGGAAGCGTTGGCATAATACATTGAATTTTCTTCTATTTTTTTCAGAAAAGCCATTACTATATTAAAAGTTTTCGGCTATGCAGATTATCTAGGGAGATAGAAGATGTACCTGGCAGTCGGCAAGCTCAGATAGAGACTATGCCAACCGTATTAATCTTAAACCACCTGACCAAGTTAAACTGAAATCAATGGAAAGTGTACAACTCTGCAGAGATGGAAATAGTACATGGCATTTACAAGGTCCAACATTTGGTAATCCCTCTGTATTGTGATAGATGATAGCATCACCCATACCCAGCATGTTTTTCTTCTTAAAATATCACTTAGAATGGCTATGTGTGTTTCGTGTTTTATGCCGCATTTTTTCAAGCCTTTTTGTGGTGACTCAACTGCTTAACCCCTTCCTGCAAAAGATGTCAGTGCTGTGTGGAGTTGAGCATCCTCCAGACTTGACCGATATGAGCTATATTATACTGATAACCAGGGCAGGCATTTGGGGAGGCTAAATGGGCAATTGCCTAGGGCTAGGGATATGAAGCGCTATGCGGTCCTGTCTGTATTGTGTTGCCTTACACATCCCCACCATGTCTGACCCCTACACGATTGCCCTGGGGTACAAGTCAAACAGCAAGACTTGACAATTATACAAACATATACATATGTGTCTATATCTATCTATCTATCTATCTATCTATCTATCTATCTATCTATCTATCTATAATTTGGAAAAGCTGCACAGCACTCAGCAGACCAGTGTGAACTGGTGCAAGCATAGGACGCAGAGATTAAACAAACTAAGTAAAAGTCCATGCAGCACACAGCTACCACCAATGATGCACAGTGCTAACAAGCCATATGTGATTGAGGAAAAAATTCAAAAACTTACGTTTTTTCAAAAAACTCAATAATCTTATCTTTTAATCTGGAGTTCTTAGTACATACATTGGCCAATGTCTGCTTGCTCATCAACTACGACAAAGTGACTCCAGGTATGATGAGCCCTATCTGACATCCCTGCCCTCCTTGTCCACCCCCCACCTCGCGGTGGGCAGGCACCATCTATACCCTCCATCACCTGTAGGTTTAATATATAGTGCTGTGCAGCTTTTCCAAATTATATATTATATGGAGTTGCAGACTCCTTTGCTGCAATGTAATTGCACCCTCATTAAACCTACAGGTGATGGAGGGTATAGGTGGTGCCTGCCCACGCCGAGGTGGGGGGTGGACAAGGAGGGCAGGGATGTCAGATATGGCTCATCATACCTGGAGTCACTTTGTCGTAGTTGATGAGCAAGCAGACATTGGCCAATGTATGTACTAAGAACTCCAGATTAAAAGATAAGATTATTGAGTTTTTTGAAAAAACGTAAGTTTTTGAATTTTTTCCTCAATCACATATGGCTTGTTAGCACTGTGCATCATTGGTGGTAGCTGTGTGCTGCATGGACTTTTACTTAGTTTATCTATCTATCTATCTATCTATCTATCTATCTATCTATCTATCTATCTATCTATCTATCTATCTTTCTATCTGTCTGTATATATATACAATGTATATATATATATATATATATATATATATATCTGTGATTACCTAGTTAATCCTGCTTTGAGCAGGGGGTTGGACCAGATGACGCAGGTGGTATTTTCCAACTCTACTATTCTGTGTATCTATCTATATATATGTATACATATATACTGTGCATGTGTATATAAACCTTTAGGTGGCTACCAGCTACATTTTGAATGGCCAGTATGTATCAAAGAGGTGGTTATCTTCTGGGTTGTAAGATGAGGTTTTGTTACAGCATTTGTTACTGCATTGAGGACAAGATTACGGATAGCTGGTGAGATGGGCTAGTCTGGTTAACCACATACCTCCACCTATGGGTGTTTCTATTTGTTTAGCATTTGGTCAATCTGTGAAAAGGAACCTCCAAGAGACTTTCTGTTTGTACACTGATAGGCATCAGTTTGTGTAGGGGCTGTTATACCTCTTGTGAGGAAACAGACTATAAACTGTGTATATACTTACTGGGGTCAGTGAAGGAAGGCTGAGATACCTCCACTGGGATAATTCTGTGGAAGAGTTTTACCTGAACCTGTGTGTATTCGTAAATGAGATGATCGTTAAACCATGTGTGTATTAATGTTCCTGTAAAGCCAAAGGAAGGCTCAAGTTGTGCTATCTGAAATGCAGTTTATGAAGCATTTAATAAACCATATGAACTTGTAAAAAGGAGTGTTCCTACTGCTACCTTGGGCACCAAGAAAAGTGAGTAACCTACGTCACATTAAGTACGCAAACTATCACACATGGTGCTAAATTGCATATGACAGTCTAGGCAGCATATGTGAGGATTACAGTAGAAGTTTGCTGTAGATCGGCGAGTTCACGAAGATCCAAGTGGCTTGCAGAGGATTGTTCGGTCCAGGAAGGTCTGTGAGGAGCTGGATCAAGATGTGCGAGCTGAGTGCATTCAGATAAAATAGAAGAGCTGTTGCTGGTGCAGGTTAGTGTGGACCGGCAGCCAAAGGTGACAGGAAGTCCAGCCTCAGGGGCGCGCAGCAGCGACAGCAACAGCAGGTGCTGTTAGAGTGGTCCGAAGTGACAGTCATGGGTCTTTAAGACCACATGCATCTAGTATTTGGTGAATTTTTTAGTAACCCAAAATCAGGAGTGGAACAATCAGAGGAAAAGTATAATATAAACACGTCACCACTTCTATATTTATCACCCACTCCTGGTTTTGCCTACAAATACTGAGGTAAAAAACTCACCAAATACTCTGTGTGGACATGGCCCATAGCCACACCTCGGCTCATGTACAGCGGCTTTCTCAGTGCATTTTACATGAGAGTGACTTTGGCATAAATTTGAAAATGTTTTTATTTGAGCACATTTAATACCGTATATACTCGTGTATAAGCCGAGTTATTCAGCCCAAAAATTGAGCTGAAAAGTCCCACCCTCGGCTTATACACGGGTCATACTGTATGCTGTGGGGGGGGGGGGCTGCACCGGTGGCTGGAGGAGGCAGGAGGGGGCCGCGGTGACCGCAGGCGGTCACGTGGGGCCGACTCATTAGTGCAATGAATATGCACGGCATCCCCCCGTCCATCAGCGGCGGGGGGATGCCGTGCATATTGCACTACACAGCCCCCCCCTCCTTATTATGGGTCCCCCAGCAGTAATAAACAGTCCCCCCCTCCTTATCAAGTCACCCCCAGGCTGCGGCAGCTGTCAAAATAACAAACACTTTATACATCACCTTCCGGCGCAGCTCCTCCGGTCCCGGCTTCTTCTTCCTGCTTGTGCCGGTGTCATGTGACCGGGCGCAGGAGATGACGTCATTTCCTGCGCGCGGTCACAGAAGCCGGCACAAGAAGGAAGAAGAAGCCGGGACCGGAGGAGTTGCGCCGGAAGGTGATGTATAAAGTGTTTGTTATTTTGACAGCTGCCGCAGCCTGGGGGAGACATGATAAGGAGGGGGGGACATACTAAGGAGGGGGGGCTGTGTGTTACTGGTGGGGGCCAGTATTCCACCACTGGGGGGCCTGTTTACTACCACTGGGGCTGTATATACCTCTGGGGGGCCTGTTTACTACCACTGGGGCTGTATATACCTCTGGGGCTGCTGGATACTACCACTGGGGCTGTATATACCTCTGGGGCTGCTGTATACTACCACTGGGGCTGTATATACCACTGGGGCTGCTGTATACTACCACTGGGGCTGTATATACCTCTGGGGCTGCTGTATACTACCACTGGGGCTGCTGTATATACCTCTGGGGCTGCTGTATACTACCACTGGGGCTGTATATGCCACTGGGGCTGCTGTATACTACCACTGGGGCTGTATATACCTCTGGGGCTGCTGGATACTACCACTGGGGCTGTATATACCTCTGGGGCTGCTGTATACTACCACTGGGGCTGTATATACCTCTGGGGCTGCTGGATACTACCACTGGGGCTGTATATACCTCTGGGGCTTCTGGATACTACCACTGGGGCTGTATATACCTCTGGGGCTGCTGGATACTACCACTGGGGCTGTATATACCTCTGGGGCTGCTGGATACTACCACTGGGGCTGTATACTACCTCTGGGGCTGCTGTATACTACCTCTGGGGCTGCTGTATACTACCTCTGGGGATGCTGTATACTACCACTGGGGCTGCTGTATATACCTCTGGGGCTGCTGTATACTAACTACTGGAGCTGCTGCTGTATATACTACTAGGGCTGCTGCTGTATACTACCACTGGGGCTGCTGTATATACCTCTGGGGCTGCTGGATACTACCACTGGGGCTGTATATACCTTTGGGGCTGCTGTATACTACCACTGGGGCTGTATACTACCTCTGGGGCTGCTGTATACTACCTCTGGGGCTGCTGTATACTACCTCTGGGGATGCTGTATACTACCACTGGGGCTGCTGTATATACCTCTGGGGATGCTGTATACTAACTACTGGAGCTGCTGCTGTATATACCACTGGGGCTGCTGCTGTATACTACCACTGGGGCTGCTGTATATACCTCTGGGGCTGCTGTATACCACACTGCTGGGGGCTGTATACCTGTGCTGGGGTCCACCCTCGGCTTATACACGAGTCAATAGGTTTTCCCAGGTTTTGGGGGCAAAAGTAGGGGGGTCGGCTTATACACGGGTCGGCTTATACACGAGTATATACGGTAATTTATATTTTTTTTACTTTATAATGTATTACATGTTTTATTTTGAGAAATGACTTAAGCTGTATGCACTCTACAAGTTGACAGTGCCAGGTAGCACCTCGATCTTACACTATTGGACTTGAGAAGCTTTTATTTACAACCCTCCCTACCTATTATTTACCATATGGTGCTCATAAAATACAATGATACAATGCATAGAGTGTTCCCCAAAAGTCTGTTAAAGTGTAATCACCGTTTAAATTTTTATTTAATAATAAGGTAGAACAATTGATTTTAATAAACTGTCAAATATACTTTATTAATAAAATCTGGAAGGAAAACATTCATAAACCTTCCACAAGGTGTTCCCACTAGACTAAGTGTGAAGCAGACATATGTTCATTATCGGTCAGATCCATCTTCAAGCTTCTCACACTGAATACAGGGCGTGTAACCATAAAAGGGTAAAGGGGGTGGCTTGCACTGCTGACTGCAGCTGATGAGGTAACAATTTGTACACAAATATCCATATGTAAATTAGAGATTAGCTGCGTCAGCCATCCCCTTGTCAGACAACTCAGAATGATATAAAAAACAGGAGGAATATCATTCAATATTACCAAGCACTGACAGCACTTTTGGAAGACCTGCCACCTTTACTGTTTCCCCCTGAAGATGTGGACCCTTGTGGTCCAGGAAATTGCCTTTGGGGATACATCTTAGGTGTTCTTCATCTGCAGTTTTGGCAGGACTTGGTAATCATGGGTATGTGCAATATTGTTTGGCCTCTGTGAGAGGTTTGTGGGCTCTTCTATCCCCCACACAGTTAAGGGGAAAACAGGGCTGTCTCCTGGAATAGTGCAATATATGTATTATGGTGCAATATATGTTTTTAGCTTAATACGTGTGGATATGTGTGACTTTTGGGGTTCACCCCTTTAGATATTAGTACTGTTACATTTATAAGCTGTGATATTCCCTATACATGAATGTGTACCTCCCATGCTGTTGTACAACAATTTTCTTAATTCTCCCCTATTGTGTCAACTAATTGATGTGTACTCCATGACAACACATGTTTTCTCCTAGCAACTTTGACATGTGCTATTGTCCTTTCTGTGCATTTTACTAATACATTTCGCAAATTTAATTTTGACTTGATTTCAACTCGAGTTCTTCCTATTTTTGATGAGGTAATAATGCATCAAATGACTTGAGACTACAGAACAGTTGCTGAGCAATGTCAGAATATCAGGATCACGGCAAACTCCTCTCCTCTTTTCTTGCTAAAAGCTTCTGATCTGTCATCTGGCTCCACACAGCTCAGTCAGGATCTCTATGTAAAAAAAAAAAAAACGAAGGAGAACCGGGCACTGAAGCAACTTGCGGAGCTTGGTCACAAAGGTGGCGTCATCATCTGGTGGTGGCAGCTGAGAAACTTGACAGTCTATGTATAAACAATGAGTAGGCAGAAAGCGGCACTCACTCGGACGTGGATGCAGTTGAATCTCTTTTATTGTAAATCCATGGGGTTCTTAAAAATTGGTCTGAACTAGACAAGCGGTGTAGCTTGGTTCACAAGTTGGCTACACCACTATCTACCAGACATTGCTATTAGCCCAAAAAAATTGCCTGGACTGCAGTAAAAAATTGGCTACTGGATAGACAGACAGTGTAGCTTACTTTACAGCTGGGCTACATCACTGACTACCAGACACTGCTGCCAGCCCAGGTCGCCAAACGTGCGAAACGGCCCATTGTTGCGACCCCCATCCTCCATCCACTACCCCTGAATAACCGCCTGTTTTTAGGAATAAACAATAAAGAAATACTCCTGAAACCTGCCCGGTGAGTTGCTGGCATTCTCTGGATGACTGTTTTGTGTAACGCTATCTTTAACCTGGAAGTGCACCCTGGGACAGGAAATCCAGCAGAGCTGTGAGGAGAAACACGGCGTGCCCCTGAGAGAAGGGAGAGGAGAGCTCTATGTCGACTTGCAGGTGCCCGGCTGACCTGAAGTAAGTGTCAACTCCCTGAAGACATGTTGCCCACATATATTTAACACATTAACCCGTTGTTCATCCTCGCAGCAGCAGGGATGAACAAAGCATCCGGCAACCGCAGGCATTCACGTGTGCCTTGCGGTAGCCGGATGGGCTACCATAGGCGCCCATTATAACACTCCGGCTGCGGTTTTGAAACCGCTCCGATAAACATTGCCTGCATGATTATTACCGCAGGCAGCAAAACTGGAATGCGGTAACCGGATTACATTAAGTGCAATCGGTTTTATAATGGGCGCCTATGGGCTGCGGATCCTGATCCGGTTTTGAGCATTTTGCATGCTCAAAACCGGATCAGGATCTGCAATCCCGACCGCAAATGTGACCCTAGCCTAAGTTTGAAATTAGTGGGAATAATTTTTGAATGAAAAGGGCAGGGTAATTGATGCCACCTTGGTAAAAAATGGTTACTCATCCATAACGCTTGCCCTGTCATTTATAATATGTAGAAAGCGGTCCAATGTGCATATAAAATAAATAAAAAGTAAGAAAATCTATTGATAAGAAGCAAAGTTTTGATGTGGATAAAAGTATACACAATATGTCCAAGTAACACAAAGCTGGCAGAAGATACATGCTGAGATTTCTTTCCGTCTATACACTGTTTAGCCAGCGCAGTCAAGACACTTATGATTTAGCACAGAAGGAACCTTGAAATTTCAATGTGTATGAGCCGAGCTGCCTTCGATAAAAGGGGGAAGCATCAATTTGCAAGCAAGGTCTCAGAGGAGGCAGGCAAAGGAGCAAAGAGATTTACAGGTGATATCCAGCTAGGATAGTGGCTGGACCGCACCAAGGTTAGCTGACACCAGCGCGAAAATGCAATAGTCGTAAATTCTACATCTACAGGATGTTACATCTCCAAAGAGAATCTATTTCATCTTCCAATAGAGAAATATTCGCCGGTATTATTAGATGAGTGTCTTGTGAACAGGACATTTGGGAAGAAAGAAAGTCGAAAGGTCAGAGAACAAAAACCAAGACAAGAAGGTAAAAAATGAAATTTCCTCCATTACATACTGAGGAGATGGGAGGCATGTTTAGACGGAATAATTATCAATACTGAGAACTTGTCCTCATTGCAGGTAATGTTATATTCTACAGTTCATTCGAGTATATCCCAGGGAAGTCTAATTCTATCATCTGACAATCAGTGATTTAAGCTCATTACCAATGGTTGTAATGACTGACGATGAGCATTAATAGATACCTACACTGCGTCAAGTGGTAGAAGCTGTTAGCAAATCAATAAAACTGCAATCTCAATGTGTGGCGCCCCAGTTACTAATACTAATCAATTTAGTTTGCCGTTCTGCCATAAACAGTCGTAATGAGTTAACCCTTTATCTTAATTTCTTAAGTATAGAGGTAAAGAGAGGTTCTAAGTTTAAAATGCGGAACATGTAGAAAAGATGAGTCAAAAGTCAAAAGCGGGCCCCCATTTTAATATAAAATTGTGAAATTGGCAAGTTACATTCAGCAGCCTGTACCATAATAGACATTAGAGAGTAGAGGCAAAATAAACTTAGCATCCAGATCCTCATTAAAAGGAAGGTGTCACCAGGTTTTCCTCATATAAAGTACGGTCACCACCTTTATAGAGGAACTCGGGGGAGAAACGTTTTTTTGTATGGTCCCTGCACTCACAGAGTATAATATTGAGCTTCCTGTTACAGTTGTATAATGTTTAGAATTAATTCATTAATGCTCCTTACCAGGCAGCACTCCCATAAGGAATAATGTGTCATGCCTGAGTGAGTAGCAATCCCCCTACTTCTGCAGTGAGCACAGTGTGTCTAAGAACAAACACTTCCTCCTGCAATCACCTGGGCCTGATGTCACCGCAGGTCCTATTGACTCACTTGTCTCCCCTCCTGCTCTTTGCACAGAAAGAGATCTATTGACTCCAGCTTAGTACAGGACCTTATATGGCATCACGCCCATGTGACAGAATGAGGAATGAGGAAGTGTCGGATGCTCAGATGCTCACTGCAGACGGAGGGGGGAGATCTGCTCACTCAGAAGTGACGTATTGACCCCAATCGCCTGTATAAGGCACAATAGGATCTTATCTAAAAAATTAAGTTATAAGAGTGGTGATATTCACTGTTCACCCGGCTTGGTTGTGCAACCCACAACCAGTATATATGCTGTGCACAGCTTCCGTTGGATCCACACTTCCACATGTAAGGCAGTGGAGATGGCAAATTTCAAAAGGACGGTGTGTCATGATCCGCGCTGCTGTATAGGAATAAAGACCACAAAGGATCTATAAACTGGTGTTTTATTTGTAATCTCATTTCGGAGCTGTCCCAACTCCTTCCTTCTCCTATGACCTGGTGTATTCTGGAGGAAGGAGTTGGGACAGCTCCAAAATGCATAGAGATAACAAATGAAACACTGGTTTATAGATCCTTTGTGGTCCTTATTCTTATACAGCAGCGCGGATCGTGACACACCGTCCTTCTTAAGCTCAGTGGAAGAGGTGACCGGTAAGCAACATTAAAGAATAACTGATTTATATTAATTCTAAACATTGTACAAATGTAACAGGCAGCTCAGCATTATAGTCTAGGAGTGGAGGGACCATACAATTTTTTTTTTCTCCCCGAAGTTCCCTTTTAAGGTCTCTTTTACAACATTCAAGAATGGTGTACAAAAATCCTGAATCCCCTCTACAGATCCCATAAAAGAACTGCAATTATAGTCATTTATGGGCAGTTCAGTTCGATGGGCATTTGTGCTCTGTATCCAGCACCTCCTCTCTTCCTAATATGGCCGCCCTCCAGATTGCTTTGTGTGAATGATGTATCCTATGTCATCAATAGTGTTCCACAATCACATTCCTACACAACCACACTTCTCTCTGCCCCTGTTGATGTCAGAGCAAAGTATTGTAGTATGTATGCTCTGACTTTACTTCCGGGTCATCAAAGCTATTTGGCCTTTCCCGCCACATGTGCAAACAGTACTTTTACTTGCCCTTGGAATGGCAGAGAGAAGTGTATTTGCCCAAAAGTCTGATAGGGGAAACACTTTGTAGAATACATAAAATGCTTCTTCCAATGAAGCAAACTGGAGAATGGCCATTGTAGGAAGAGACGAGTGGCAATATCAAGACCAGAGCTGCCTATTGGACTGGACCATATCATCTTTGGTTATAAGAAGAGTTAGTTATTGGGATCTGCATAGGAGATTGGGGACTTTATTACTGCATTCTAATATGATGTAACAGAGGTCCTTCATGGTGGTGGCTGCACTTTATGTGGGGAAAACTTTATGACACCTTCCTTTTATTGATGAATAAATAGTTGAACAGCACACTTTTTGGTATTGGCAAGACTGTACTATAGATTGATAGTCTAGCATACTTTTACCAAACAAGGCAATGACTTTAAAAGGTCTTTCCATTATTTTACCACCTATTGATTAAGTGACTGATGTTTCTCCTTACTACATCCTACATGGACCAGAGTCAAGTATTTGTTATTATTCTCCACTCAACATCAATGGGACAGACGGAAATAGCCTAGGGCAGTGATAGTCTATGTTTGAATGTTTGACAATCAGTACTTTTTATCTATACAGATTTGTGCTTTTGCATTTTGTTAAATACCTTTATACAGTGTTACTTAATGACAAGCATTGAACCCTACATAATGTTCTAATTTAGTCAGTTTCTGTAAAGTAGTGATCATGGCCTCCACTGCATAGCTTTCTACAGTCTTTATTGGTGTTTAGCTGATCAATGGAAAGACTGATACACTTTACAGTCAATTATCGAGTAGTCTCAGACTGAATGTTTTTTCTTATTGTGGGTTTTACTGACTTGTTAGTTGAATAAATACAAAATCTTTGATCCTGAATATTGGATAAGGTGTACCTCCGCCAATAATGAGAATAAATCCCACATCTAATCCAAGAGGAGAGATGTCTGTGATTTACAATGACAAGAATTAGAAAAACATATAAGTTAGCGTGCCTGAATGTATCTACATGTCCACTCATATCCTCCTCATTATCACATAGCTTTAAAAAAAATTACAAAAAATAAACATTTTAATTGCAGATAGCTGGAAACGTATAACTGAAAATATCATCTTCTGATCCAACAGTACAGTCTATTTACTATAGGTATTGTTATGCTAGCAGGAGGCAAGCTTCCAGGAGTGGAACCTCTGGGTTAAGTTTGTTGACTGGAGAAGTTAACCTGGTTTAGCTAATGAAACTTCTGCTACTAACACAGGAGATGGCAATATTCTTAGCTAGTAAATGCAATGCCAGCAAGGTCAGAATGCCACAACAGCTGGCACCAGGGGTGGGCTCTTACGGACAAAGCTATACAATCTCTGGGTAGATACAGCCAGAGAGTTCAGTGCAGGCAGTAGTGGACTGGAGAAGACAGGTGTAGACAGTAACAAGCTGTAGCAGTCTGTACCAGGCAGGTGCAGACAAGTGTATGCTGAAGCAAAATATAGAAGACTGGTGCAGACCATGGTGGACAGGTGAAGACAGACGTAGGGCTGTAGCAGGCACTAGGATGAGACACAAGTTATTAATCATGTAAGTAACATGGGTACAGAGAACGAGGTACAAGACAAGAGAAAGGGCCACAGGTATAGGATCAACAATCTGATAACTAGCAAGGTCTCTAGAGATGAACTACATTGCTCAGGACCCTCCCAGTAGGGGAAGGTGCCTTAAACCATATGCTGGGAAGCAGTTCTGGGTTAGGGCATACTGATCTTTTAAATCTTGTTAAGTATGAAGCACACACCACCTAAGTGAGCTCCCAGGAGATCTGCACAGAGGAAGCAGGCCCCAGGAGCCGGAAGACACAGCCAAGGAGTGAGCGGATGGCACAGGTCCAGAGGCAGGGTGAGTATGCTGTGGACACACAGCCGAGGAACGGCCATACAGCATGGAAACTCAGGTAGGGCAAATGCACTGAGGATACTGTTCTCCCTACTCTGTGGAGGCCCACATCACAGGCACTGGCATTACAAGTACCTAGTGAACCCATTATAGCAATACAGTAATATTTTGATCTTTCGCACCACATGGTGTAAAATAACATTTTTATGCAATGATGAAAAAATTTTTTCCGGTTCACGAATGTTGATAAAAAATAGTATATTTTATTGATACGAAAATATAAACATTTCAGCATAGAGACATGGGAGTATAATACAAAGCAACGCATTTCGAACATGGAATCAACATTCTTTGTCAAAGCCTGATGGGAAACATTTCTCAGTAATCATAAATATTTCAACTAAACACTGAAAAAGAAATATATACTTCTTATAATCTCCTTCAACTATACTTCTACGTCTCTATGCTTACATTTTAATATTTTTTGTATTGATAAAATATACTATTTTCTAAACATCCTGGAGCTGGAACATATTTTTTCTTCTTTGCCTTTCTCTTATCACGTGTTGTCAGGACGTGGTTTCGAGCACACTAGATGGATCCATTTATACCTAATAATTATTGTAACCATAGATATAATGGCAAAACTAAACTAGCTGGGGCCATTTTAAGCTACGTTGTAAAACTGTTTGGAACCAAACAAATAAAGTCCAGCGGAGGAACCTTTTTTTGGCATTTTTTCTTAAAATCTTTATATTCTTCAAACATCGTTAAAAAAGTATAACTCATTTTTGGACCAGGTATGTACATACAGTGGACCCTTTATGGCAGTAATCTTAAATTAAACTTAAAAGAAGACCTATAAGGTTGAAATGCATAGTCTGTTTCTGGACAACTGTGTCTTCTTTACTGCCATAAAGTTCCCACTGTATGTACATACCTGGTCCGGGTGTGCCTCCCTCATCTCCGTGCGGATCTCTGGCAGATGATTGGACCAAGGAGAAACTACGATCTGGGTAAGCTGGCTACCATTGACTTTTTGGCTGTAAAAGTGCAGTTCTCTGCTTTATTGTACATCATTGAATTGCAGAAGCCGTGGGCTCTGGCCCACTATCAGTGTGTGCAGCGATTTGGAGAGTGTTATCACTAGGTCCAAATCGATACAATCTACAAGTACAAAACAAGCACAGTGGATGGGACTCATAGAATTCACTGTGATTGTTTTCTCTGCAGCATCAATGGACAAGTGGGGCGACTTCCTGAGCTACAGCACGTCAACTTATTTCTACCGAGATCGTTGCGATCTCAGCAGGAGAAAGCAATGAAAAGCCGCCATACCCAGAACACTGACTGAGCACGGGCGACTGCATTCACCCGCGAAGGTCACCGTCTTCCTCGCAGGGTGCAGAACACAGCGCCTGGACACAGTGTCTATGTATAGTGGGCACTTGCCCTTAAATATGAGACAGAGATTTTATTGCAGAACTTGGTGTTTTCCAGTAACATCTGAATGGTGACTTGCCTTTGGAAATGTTACTCTAATCAACTTAGCACAGTTATCTAGAGATGTTTTTTTCTTTCTGAATGTAAAATTGGATATCCAATGTATCTCTCTCCTTGCACATGATTAAGCTTATTTTCTACTGTCATGAAAATTGATTTGCAGTATTAGGAATTTAATCTTGAATCAAGGTGAAAATCGGAAAACATTAACCTCCTCCTGATAAATGAATACTCCACATTATCTAATCTTGTGGTTAGATTTTGGGCTGTATTTTCATCTCGTCTGTGAGAGCAGCCTATTATTTAAGAAGTATCCACTTTGCAACTACTTTTAAATGAAAGCATATGAGATTTTTAGAGAGCATTCTGAAGTATTGTGGTGGCCATAATTGTAGTGTTAACTATAGGCCTAAGAACATACAAAATAGAATAGATACTGTTACGCCCGAAGTTATTGGAGATTTAAAGTGAACGCACTGAGCTACCGCTAGATTTGTGGCAGCTGAATGCCAGATACCGCAAGAGACTGGCGAGTGACTTCAATAAACTTAGGATATTTATTAATGAAAAGGGTTAATAAAAGGAAAAGTGTCTGAGGAGAGGACCCTCTGGATCCCGACACCAAACTCTCCTGGATAAGTAACCGGTGAGGAAAGCCCTATACAGGGTGTGAGGTAGTACACACCTAGGGGACTCGCATGGCAGCAGAATTGACACCAGCAACCATGTTTTGACGTAACACACTAAACACTCACCAAAAAATTGTCCGGTAAATATCAATTGCACCTAGCATCAGGCTACAGCAGTTTATTATCTTTCTTTCATAAACTGCATACGTTGGTTAAATACATGATATACATAGAACACTGTTCACACAAGGATGCTATTCACATAGTGTCACTACAGTTCACATAACAGAACATTACATAACATTAATCACATCTCCATAGAACACCAAGAGCACTAACAACAGGTCCGATGGTGGTTATGGCCACCTGATCTTATCTACTTCTTACATTTACACACAATACATGTTCAACAGAACATATCGACATCACAGTCTGTTCTAATGGTAGCTATGCCCGCCTGGCAGTATTTATACTATACATGATCAACAAAACCTTAAGGTCACCTCCCAGTCTGGTTCTAATGACGGCTATGCCCGCCTGGCACTACATCTGCAGTAATCTCCCTCTCAGTCCATTATACAATATCCATGGACTCCAGCCTTTACAAGGCACAGACAAGGTTTTAGGCTACCTAAGCTCCAAGGCAATCAAGGCATCACCAAGGTCACCTCACACTATTCATGTTGCCCAGCTACCTCCTCACTGTACCACCCAGGCAGGCTTCCAGGAATGCAGCTTCACCAACATGTCCAGAACGAGCACCCTCCAAGTTCAGCCAAGACCCTCTTATGCTCAGGAGTTCCACCGACCTCTAGGTCTGGCCACAGGCTCCATACGAGTCAGAGAGACAGGCTTCTCCAACATGGAGAGCCAGGCTTCATTCCACGTTCCAGAGGGATGGGACCCCTCTGACTCACATTCTCTCTTTCAGAGGATCATTCTGTTCTGCCCTCAAGCACAGCACTAGACAGCTCATATCCTTGCCTGCCACACCCACACCTGGGATTCTGTGAGTCATCAGCATATTAATTCAGACCTAGCTGAAGTTAACCCCGTGTATACTACTACAGAGCTAACACACACTTAACCTTGTGTATACTGCAAGGTCAAACAATCAGCCAGATTGCAGCAGGCCCATGTGAGTCATAGCGGCCACGTGCTATAGTGCCTGCATGCCTCACAAGGGATAAACCCAGCACAGCCTCAGGAGGTCTAAATGCAGTGAATCCAGGATCATAGGGGTGACTCGTACAGTCCACAGCCATAGAATTGGAATGACTGAGGAATGCTGGCTCTGTCAGTTGGAAGAATCCTGGAAGCTCCATACAATCCTGGAGTGGCTGATCCAGCCAGCAGAGGATTCCAGAAGATCCCATGCAATACAGGAGAGACTTGAACAGCCCAAAGTGGGATCTGGAATATCCAAGGAGATCCAGGGATAACAGACTGCCAGTAGAGGATTCTGTGGAGAGATATATAAAAATATTGCAGAGCAAGATACAAGATAGTCTTCTAATGCAAAGCAATGCAGGTGTGGAATCTGCTCCCTGGCAGCATTTCTAAGGAATGATCACATTGCCCAGGCACCTCCCATAGGGGAAATGTGCCTTTTATGCACAAAGCAGCTTAGAACTCAAGCTGTGAGACCTAATAGTGAACATGTTTGCTGTCTCTTTAAATGCTTGCAGGGTGTGGCGCATGCTGCCTAAGCACACTCCCAGCAGATCTGTCAAGAGGACACTGGTTCCTGGATGAGAAGGAAGCAGACAGCCGCATGAAACCTCAGGCAAGGTGAACAGTGGAAGACATGAAATGAGGGTAAGCAGAACCAGCAGAGCTTCATGATGGGCACTGATCTCCCTGCTAAACAGAGACCAGACCTGCAGCAGGGACAGAGTGGTTGAGGCGCATAGAGCCACGTGGAGGGCACCAGTCTCCCTGTCTGGAGGAGACCGGACCTGTGGCTGAGAGCATGACAGATACATTGGACTTAGTTTGCTGGATTGATGAATAATCCAAAAGTATTATGTAATCAAAGGTGTCCATACATATTTCTCAAAACACCCACATAAATAAGCAATCTCACCTGAGTATGCATGTTTAACCCCTTCCCGACCCAGGACGCAGCATATGCGTCCTGAAAACAAGTTGCTTCCCGACCTTGGACGCATATGCTGCGTCCTCGCCAGTTTCCCGTCCTGCGGCTCTATTAACCGCGGTCACTAAGGGGTTAATAGAGCCGCAGGTACGGAAGGACCTGCACTATACCCTAGGGGGGGTGGCTTAGCACCCCCGTGGCTATAACCGCTCCGATTGGCAGTGAAGTGAAAGTGAAACTGCCAATCGGAGTAATTGTAATATCTCACCAATGAAACGGTGAGATGTTACAATACAGTCAATGCCTGATGCTGGACAGCATCAGGCATTGGCTGGACAAGGGGCCCTTTCTCACCCCCCCCTCAGATCTGATTGGAGAGTGTCTCTCTCCAATCAAATGTGGGGGCGGTGTGGCCGGTGGGTCCCCTCCCTCCTCTGCCGCCGTCATTCCCTGGCCCTCCGCTCTGCCCCGGGCCGCCGATGTGCCCCCCTGTACTCCGATCTACCCCCTGTGGGCGATCTCCCCCCCCCCGGTGGGTATCCCCTGCCCTGTGATCCCTCCCCATGCCTCCTGTGACCACCGCTGCCCGCGGTGATCACCTCTGCCCGTTCTCCTCTTGCCGCTCCCTCTCCTTCCCACTCCCTCTTCTTCCTCACCTGTCTTCTTTCTTCTCCTCTGTCCTCCGCTGTTCTCCTTCTTTCTTCCGGTCTTCTTCCTCTGTCCTCCGGTATGCTCCGCCGGGTCTTCTCTGCGCTGTCCTCTTCCTGCGGCGTCCTCCTTCTTCTGTCGGCTCCTCTGCACAGTCATCTCCCAGCATAGAGATGAGTGTGCAGAGGAGCGGTGTCATAGCCAGGGCACAGCATCTGTGTGATTGCTGTGCCCTGGCTGTGTTAACCCTCTAAGTGCTGTGATCTCAGGGATCACAGCACTTCGAGGATCGCATCGTCATGGAAACGATCTCCAGAGACTACAACAAGGGAACACTTGATCCCTTGTTGTAGTCTCTGGGATCAGCGTCATGGTGCACGGTATGGCAATGATCTGTCATACCGTGCACCGGACGCTGATCCCAGAGACTACAACAAGGGACCAAGTGTCCTCTTGTAGTCTCTGGGATCAGCGTCATGGTGCACGGTATGGCAATGATCTGTCATACCGTGCACCGGACGCTGATCCCAGAGACTACAACAAGGGACCAAGTGTCCTCTTGTAGTCTCTGGGATCAGCGTCATGGTGCACGGTATGGCAATGATCTGTCATACCGTGCACCGGACGCTGATCCCAGAGACTACAACAAGGGACCAAGTGTCCTCTTGTAGTCTCTGGGATCAGCGTCATGGTGCACGGTATGGCAATGATCTGTCATACCGTGCACCGGACGCTGATCCCAGAGACTACAACAAGGGACCAAGTGTCCTCTTGTAGTCTCTGGGATCAGCGTCATGGTGCACGGTATGGCAATGATCTGTCATACCGTGCACCCGACGCTGATCCCAGAGACTACAACAAGGGATCAAATGTCCTCTTGTAGTCTCTGGGATCAGCGTCATTGTGCACGGTATGACAGACCATTGCCATACCGTGCACCATGACGCTGATCCCATAGACTACAACAAGGGATCAAGTGTCCTCTTGTTGTGGTCTCTGGGATCATAGTCTTGGTGAATTGTATGACAGATCATTGCCATACAGTGCACCATAACGCTGACCCCAGAGGCTGTAGGAAGAGGACACTTGATCCCTTTCTGCAGTCTCTGGATTGAGCAGTGGCGATCGAGCGTCGTGGGATCTTCGTTGTGGACTACGTCGGAGGCGATCGAGCGTCGTGGGACCTTCGTTGTGGACTACGTCGGATCTTTTTATAATAAAGATGGAGTCCGAATTGTGTCTGTGTTTTTTTTTCAAATAAAAAGATTTTTCTCTGTGTGTATTTATTGACTATTTACCGTACTAGAGATTCCTAATGGCGGGTCTAACATTGGCCCTATATTATGAATCTCGGGCTTAGTGCCAGCTGCCAATAAAAAGCTGGCATTAACCCCTTTATTACCCAGTTAGCCACCGGCACCAGGGCAACTGGAAGAGCGTGGGTACAGCGCCAGAAAATGGCGCTTCAATGAATGCGCCATTTTCTGGGGCGGCTGCCGGCTGCAATTCGCAGCATGGGGGGCCCAGAACGCTTGGGCCTCTCTATGCTGAGGATTCCAGCCCCCAGCTGCCTAGTTGTACCTGGCTGGACCAAAAATATGGCGGAGCCCCACGTAATTTTTTTTCTAGAATTAGTTCTAGAAATAAAAAAAAAAAGGGCTTCGCTGTATTTTTGGTTCCAGCCAGGTATGACGAGGCAGCTGGGGGTGGGTGGCAGTCCGTAGCTGCCAAGTTGTACCTGGCTGGACCAAAAATATGGCGGAGCCCTATGTCATTTTTTTTCTAGAAATAATTCTAGAAATAAAAAAAAAATAGGCTTCGCTGTATTTTTGGTTCCAGCCAGGTATGACGAGGCAGCTGGGGGCTGGTGGCAGTCCGTAGCTGCCAAGTTGTACCTGGCTGGACCAAAAATATGGCGGAGCCCTATGTCATTTTTTTTCTAGAAATAATTCTAGAAATAAAAAAAAAATAGGCTTCGCTGTATTTTTGGTTCCAGCCAGGTATGGCGAGGCAGCTGAGGGCTGGTGGCAGTCCGTAGCTGCCAAGTTGTACCTGGCTGGACCAAAAATATGGCGGAGACCCATGCCATTTTTTTTCTTACTTCTACCAATAAAATGACAAGGAGCTTTGCCTTATTTTTGGATGCCAGCCAGGTACAACTTGGCAGTTGGGGGGCTGCAATCCTCATCGTGGAGAGACCCAAATGTTGTGGCCCCCCACGCTGCAAATTGCAACCCACAGCCACCACAGCAAATAGCACATTAGAGGTGCCATTTTCTGGTGCTGTACCCCAACTCTTCCAGTTGCCCTTGTGCTGGTGGCAATGCTAGTGGCACACAGGGGTTCTCCATACGCGACATGGAGTCCACTAACAATTCCAATTGTTAGCGGACACCATGTCGCGTATGGAGAGCCCCTGTGTGCCTAAACATTGGAGCTCCCCTATAAGTGACCCCATTTTGGAAACTACACCCCCCAAGGAACGTATCTAGATGCATAGTGAGCACTTGAACCCCCAAGTGGTTCACAAATTGATCCATAAAAATAAAAAAGTACTTTGTTTTTTCCACAAAAAAATTATTTTTTCATTTTTACGGATCAATTTGTGAAGCACCTGGGGTTCAAAGTGCTCACTATGCATCTAGATACGTTCCTTGGGGGGTCTAGTTTCCAAAACGGGGTCACTTGTGGGGGAGCTCTAATGTTTAGTCACACAGCGGCTCTCCATACGCAACATGGTGTCCGCTAACCGTTCCAATTGTTAGCAGACACCATGTCGCGTATGGAGAGCCCCTGTGTGCCTAAACATTGGAGCTCCCCCACAAGTGACCCCATTTTGGAAACTAGACCCCACAAGGAACGTATCTAGATGCATAGTGAGCACTTTGAACCCCTAGGTACTTCACAAATAAATGAAAAAAAAAAAATTTGTGGAAAAAAAGTACTTTTTCATTTTTACGGATCAATTTGTGAAGCACCTGGGGGTTGAAAGTGCTCACTATACATCTAGATACGTTCCCTGGGGGATCTAGTTTCCAAAATGGGGTCACTTGTGGGGGAGCTCCAATGTTTAGGCACACAGGGGCTCTCCAAACGCAACATGGTGTCCGTTAACAATTTGAATGGAAATCAGCTCAAATTGTTAGCGGACATCATGTCACGTTTGGAGAGCCCCTGTGTGCCTAAACATTGGAGCTCCCCTATAAGTGACCCCATTTTGGAAACTAGACCCCCCAGGGAACATATCTAGATGGGTAGTGAGCATATTGAACCCCCAGGTGCTTCACAAATTAATGAAAAAAAAAGATTTTTGCGGAAAAAAAGTACTTTTTCATTTTTACAGATTAATATGTGAAGCACCTGGGGGTTGAAAGTGCTCACTATGCATCTATATACGTTCCTTGGGGGGTCTAGTTTCCAAAATGGGGTCACTTGTGGAGGAGCTCCTATGTGGAGACGCACAGGGGCTCTCCAAACGCAACATGGTGTCCGCTAACAATTTGAGCTCATTTTGCATTCAAATTGTTAGCGGACACCATGTCGCGTTTGGAGAGCCCCTGTGCGTCTCCACATTGGAGCTCCCCCACAAGTCATCCCATTTTGGAAACTAGACCCCCAAAGGAACATATCTAGATGGGTAGTGAGCATATTGAACCCCCAGGTGCTTCACAAATTGATCCATAATAATGAAAAAAGAAAATTCTTGTGGAAAAAAAAGTGCTTTTTCATTTTTATGGATGAATTTGTGAAGCACCTTGGTGTTCAAAGTGCTTACTATGCATCTAGATACGTTCCTTGGGGGGTCTAGTTTCCAAAATGGGGTCACTTGTGGGGGAGCCCCAATGTTTAGGCACACAGGGGCTCACTAAACACAACATGGTTACAGCTAACAATTTGAGCTGATTTTTAGTCAAATTGTTAGCGGACACCATGTCGCGTTTGGAGAGCCCCTGTGTGCCTAAACATTGGAGCTCCCCCACAAGTGACCCCATTTTGAAAACTAGACCCCCCAGGGAACATATCTAGATGGGTAGTGAGCATATTGAACCCCCAGGTGCTTTACAAATTGATCTGTGAAAATGAAATAGTACTTTTTTTTTCACAAAAAGTTTTTTTTAGCCTACATTTTTTCGTTTTCACATGGCAACAGCATAAAATTCATCCTAAAATTTGTTGACCAATGTCTCCTGAGTACACCGATACCTCATATGTGGTCATAAACCACTGTTTGGGCGCACGGCAGGGGTCAGAAGGGAAGGAGCGCAATTTCACTTTTTGAATGTAAAATTAGCTCCAAAATTCAAATTGCGCTCCTTCACTTCTGAGCCCTGCCGTGCGCCCAAACAGTGGTTTATGACCACATATGAGGTATCGATGTACTCGGGAGAATTTGCACAATACATTTTAAGATCCATTTTATCCTGTTGCCCATGTGAAAATGAAAGAATTGAGGCTAGAAGAACATTTTTGAAAAAAAAATTAAAATATCCATTTTTTGTTTCCACTTTGCTTTAGTTCCTGTGAAGCACCTGAAGGGTTAATAATCTTCTTGAATGTAGTTTTGAGTAGCTTGAGGGGTGCAGTTTTTGGAATAGTGTCACGTTTGGGTGTTTTCTGTCATGTACACCCCTCAAAAGGACTTCAAATGTGATGTGGTCACTAAAAAAAATGGTTTTGTAAATTTTGGTTGAAAAATGAAAAATTGCTCATGAACTTTGAACCCTTATAACGTCCTAACAAAATTTTTTTTTTTTTTCCAAAATTGTGCTGATGTGAAGTAGACATGTGGGAAATATTATTTAATAACTTTTTTCTGTCACATATCTCTCTTGTTTATCAGAAAAAAAAATAAAAAATGTGAAAATTGTGAAATTTTAAAATTTTTTGCCATATTTTTAATTTTTTCACAAATAAACGCAAAAATTATCGACTTAAATTTAATACTACCATGAAGCCCAATATGTCACGAAAAAACAATCTCAGAATCGCTAGGATCGGTTGAAGCGTTCCCGAGTTATAACCTCATAAAGGGACACTGGTCAGAATTGCAAAAAATGCCAAGGTCTTTAGGGTCAAAATAGGCTGGGTCCTGAAGGGGTTAAAATAAGCACCTCTGGCAGCAGCTTATCTTACTACCTTCAGGCATGTTGAAATCCAATAGTTATGTTGCTTCATTTCCGCAAAACCATAAAAAGGGGAGAGTCAGTTGACCCCAATAAGCATTAGATTGTGACTCACTCTAGCAAAAATCTCAAAGTTCAGATAGATCTTGTCCAATATCTAACATCAGTTTACAATAAAGTTGTACACGTTGTACAAAGGTCATGATTTTGAAAAGCATAAAATTGGAATAGGAAGGACTTTGTCTTGACACACTATGCCTAACGGCTGTGTCGATTAACATACTGTACATTTTTAGGTTGTAATTTTTACTTGAGATGATTCAATGTGAAATGCTTTATGTTAAGTTTCATGAAATTCACAGATTCTATTGAATTTGAAAAATTTACAATTCAGTTTGTCCAAAAATTGCCCTCTTCCATCTTACATAAATCCAAACAGTGCATCAGCCACAGGAGGCTCACATGACCTCAGACACAACAGTGAGGGTTTCCTTATAATACCATTCAGCTGTCACATCACATGGTTTAGCATAGCCAATCAGGATAGGCTGTCATGACCATTATAAAAGTCTAACCAGGGAATGCAGCTTTTATTTAGGGTGATTTAGAATAATGATTGGATGTACAGTCCCTGACTAAAGTTATGTCGCTTATCCATGTTATGTAAATAAAAGCTTATAACCTGACATTAAATTCATCCATTGGTTTTATAAATTACTCTTTTGAAAGCTGAAACCTTCTGAAATGTGGTTTAGGTTGAGAAAATAAATTGGCATCAATGCAGAAATATTGATCATTTAATGAACACAGAATGGTCAGATTTTGGCAAGACAAAAGTTTTGTCGCCCACAGAAAGTAATGTGATATTGAAACAAATAACACAGGCCTGCAATGAAAAAAATACAAGAGAAGTTTTCACTGATTTTTAGGTAATTTAGTGTGCTGATTACGAAAATGACTTACATTTTTTTCCATCGCGTAAGGATTTTTTGTAAAACCAAGATCGATATTTTTGCTAAAATCCTATTTAAAAAGGAATTCTGTCGAACAATTCTACATGTAATATCTGGTAACAGTGGTTTTTATCCATTTAAATTTATGTATAAATATACAGAGGCCCCCCCTGCTGGCACACGGCCCCCCATCGGTATACAGAGGCCCCCCCTGCTGGCACCCGGCCCCCCCATCAGTATACAGAGGCCCCCCCTGCTGGAACATGGCCCCCCCTTTGGTATACAGAGGCCCCCTGCCTCCGCATTGATCTCACCCTTCGATGTCCGCAGGCACCCAGGGTCCTCTGTCCACTCTCCTCGCTGAATGCCGGCAGGTTCTACATGTGACCGCCGGGCGCAGTGATGACGTCATCCCTGCTGCGCCACTGCTCTCAGCAAACCCGGCATACAGCGAGGAGAGTGGACAGAGAACCCCGGGTGCCTGCGGACATCGGAGGGTGAGATCAATGCGGAGTCAGGGGGCCTCTGTATACCAAAGGGGAGGGCCGTGTGCCAGCAGGGGGGCCGTGTGCCAGCAGGGGGGCCTCTGTACATTTACACATAAATTTAAATGGATAAAAACCACTGTTGCCAGATATTACATGTTCAATTGTTCGACAGAATTCCTTTTTAAATAGGATTTTAGCAAAATATCGATCTTGGTTTTACAAAAAATCCTTACGTGATGGAAAAAAATGGAGGTGATTGTCGTAATCCGCACACCAAATTACATAAAAATCAGTGAAAACTTCACTTTTATTTTTCAAAAAATTCAATTTTGCAGGGTTGTGTAATTAACTTAAAATACAAATATATGTTGCATAACATTGGTGAATGAAGTTGTGGTGCTATTAGAGTCATATTTAATATTTTGTGTGACTTCCATGAGCTTGAAGGACTGCATCCATGCGGTTCAACAATGATTCATGCAATTTATTAATGAAGTAATCAGGAAAAGCAAAAAATGCAGTCTTACATGCCTCCCAGAGTTCATCTAGATTCTTTGGTTTTGTCTTCCAAGCTCCCTCTTTCATCCTACCCCAAACATGCTCAATGATGAACTTTGTTGTAGAGATTGACGTATGAGTGGAGCACCATCCTGCTGCAGAATTTGACCCCTTTAATGTTTTTGAATGTAAGAGGTAGCTAATACTTCTTGATATTTTAGGCTATTGATATTGTCTTCCACCTTGCAAATGTTTCGCACACCCCCATACTGAATGTACCCCCAGACCATGATCTTTCCATCACCAAATTTGGATCCATACGGGCTCCAGTAGGTCTCCCGCAGTATTTGCGGCAGCTGTGGTGTAATTGTACTGAAGACTCATCATAGAAATCTACCGTCTGCGATTCTTCCAGCGTTCATCTGTTTAGCAGGCTGTGGGACTTTGCAAATGCCACACAGTTTTTTATTTGCCTTTTGTTTAGTGCTGGCTTCTGGGCACTCATTCGACCATGGAGGCCATTTCGAGACAGAATCCTACAAACTGTTCTAGTTGACACAGGGACTTGAGGTGATCAGGCCTGTTGGAGCTCTGCTGCAGTGGAAGAGGGGCTTGCTTTTGATTTTCTAACCAACAAACGTTCCCTGAGCAGTTGTCTTGCGCGGTCTGCCGGACCTGGGCTTGTCAAACACATCTCCAGTCTCTTCAAATCTTTTTTAATTCTTTGTATTTGACGCTGAGACACATTAAAGGTGCCAGCCACCTCTGCAGTGGATCTGGTCTTCAACCTCTTGATAATCAAGGCTTTAGTCGCAGGGCAGATTTTTGGCATGTTGTCAGAGCTCAAGTTGCAGTTCAAGTGAAGGTCTGGGGTGCTGGGTTTCTTTTTATACACACCAACTAATTAACTGATCATTTACTGAGCACAGGTGAGGATGTAAACTAGGATTGGGTGCATTATATGACCACGCGACAAAACTTTTGTCTTGCAAAAATTTGACCATTCTGTGTTCACTAAATGATCCCCCAAGTGTCTGCTTTACCTTGTTTGGTTTAAAAAAAGCAGAGTAACCTCAAGTGGTTGTTTTTTAATTATTTAAATAAAGAATTAAAAAAATGCCCTGAGTTCTCCTCTATTTTTAATAACCAGCAAAGGAACAGTAGACAAATGAGGGCTTTACCAGCGATGGTTATCAAAAGAGGAGGGACCTCACAGCATTTTTTTTTTCATTCTCACTGCAGTGTACAATCATCTTACACATGCCAAAAAGCTTGTTGATTCGCTTGTTGATTTCAACAATCTTTATTAGCATACGAACAGCACCCAAACTCGTTTGTTTTAAAACACATGTTTATATTCGAACTCTGGATGTTTTGCCTTCTGACACAGGTGGAGCTGTGGATATCTAGCATACAGCTTAACCCTCGTTCACTTCCCCAAGGAAAAGACTGTAGGATTTCTGGAGTCTATATTTATTGAGGTGATGAACTTGATTGCGTGAACAATAACATGTCGTAAAAACTGTAATACAAGTACAGAATAATCACAGTCAGTACGGATGCATTAAAGAAACTAGCACTAACACAGTGATAATACAGGTATAGTCAATATGAGTAACTAGAGTAAGGGTCACTGCAGCAGGCTCTATTCTATACAGGATGCATCTATCTGCATACAGTGCAAAAGGCATTAACTCAAATAGTGTATCTCAGAGCACAATACACTTCACTTTACAGTATTCTACACAGAAATACCTTTACATACAATGCAAACATGCTAGCATGAAGAATTACAGGGTATAAAACATCTCCTATTACACAGTTCTCTCTGTACTAACGGCTTGATTATAACCTGTTCACACAGATTCTACACAAAAACATGTATTGCTCTTACTGGAATCATCTGACGAGAGGAAAGTTGTAAGGATTGGAGAGCCAGAAACTCACTTCTTATCTTCTCACTGAAGAACTGGGAAACTGACTACAAGGATCTCTTTCTCCCGGAGGAAGGAGAAGGGCGGTCCTTTGTCACATACTATTCTTAAAGGGGAAAGACTAAGAGTTCGTCTAGATCATGTTCAACATCTAAACAATGTAAACAGGCAACTACTGACCTCCATATGTTGTAACTAGTATAAGTCTAATATAACTCTATGAACATTTTCTTAGCTGCTCATGAATGGGCATAACACTTGACAGCAGGTGTTCGGTAAAAAACTCTGTACCTTATCATTTAAGTTCGCTCATCTTTACTACCTATCCTTCAACATTTGATAATTATTACTAAAATGGACACATTGAAATTATAGTTAGTAAAGTATAACTTTAAGTCAAGATTATCAAAATCATTATAAATGTTAATTATAAGACCCGATTGGCAAGTGAAATACTTAATTTACAATAAAAAAAAAATCTCTCTAATTGCACTTGTCTGATACTATGACACACACTAGAAGATAATTACATTTGACATCTCCCTTGTGCTTCAGACTGTCAGAAGATGAATACAAAGTTGTCACGATCCTGCCACATTATGGCCACACCCTTCTCTCTGCATCTTCAGACCTGTCATAACAAGTCGAAAAACACTGCAGTTTCACTACAAATATGTCACCATTTTTACAAGATTACATTTTTTACTTTTTTTGGGTGGCATGTCGAGAGCATATTTAGAATGAAGGTATAATGTTAATTTTAAGATTTCATATTCATTCTCGTATTTCAATTAAACTAACCACACAGTTATGCAAAATCTGAGGTTATGAATTTTTTTCAAATCCAATGACTGACTCCTAAGTTTCCTTGATTTAAAAAAAAAACACTTCTATTTTTAACCATCATGTATGGATTTTGCACAAAACGTGGATGAAATTAAACACACGCAAGATGAACGAAAAACGTTTTACTGTAAACAAAAATGTACAAAATATTGTTATTTTTAGAAATTAATTTTCCGCTTTTTCATTTTGTCTTCAAAGTTTCTCTAGATACCTTTTCTCTTCTAGAAGGCCTGCAGATATTCTCTGTGAAGCATCCAGCTGTCATCCCCATCATGCTGACATTCCATCTACGTTGATGTCATCCATCGTTCCATCTCCTTGATATCCTGATGAAATCTTTCACCTTGTCCTTCATTAACAACACTTAGGTTATCGGGAAAGTAGTCCAAAAGGGAATGTAAACAACTATAACTTCAAATCCATTAGACAATCCAAGGCTTCGAAACGTTTCAGCATATTGCCCACAATACACCTAAATGTTTGATCTTTGTTGTTACCTATACATTTCTTCACAACTCTGTAAAAGGTTCCCAAGCCCTTTTCTCAACAGATTTCATTTTTGTTTTGAACTTATGCAAATTGTCACTTCAGTGAAGTAGACAAACTCTAGCGCCACCTAATAAAGGCAGCTATCCTAAAACTCATAATCGACTCTTTAAGCCTTTTAATATGACTTAGGAAGTTGTGCTAGATCAGAACCCCCAAACTGCAGATGCTGTGTTTCGGGTTGATGGCCCCTCATCAGTGCAATGTGTGGGATTCTGATCTGGCTGTATGAGAGGCTAAGACGAGGTCTGGGTGACTAACTATTGTCCTTGTGGAGAGCATTCCGCCTGCTGGCTGAGGAGACTTATAGCTGCAATGCTCCTCTGGGAAATATGCAAATTGTCACTTCAGTGAAGAAGTAGACAAATTCTAGTGCCACCTAATAAAGGTAGCAAGCCTAAAAGTCATAATCGACTGTTTAACAAGCTTTTTAATATGATTTAGGATTTGTGCCAGATCAGAATCCCAAACTGCTGATGCTGCATTTTGGGGTGATTTTGAACTTGTCATCCTACATGAGTTTCGAAATGCTCCAAAATGACTGCCACAAATTGCTTCAACAGTCCAAGCTTAATGTGAATTGGTGGCAGGAGGACCTTAGTGGGATCAACTAAACTTTCCGCAAGTGTGTTCTTAAGTCCAGGTTGCAAAGATATTATCGTTGGCCAACTTTTTTGGCTCAAGTGATGAGTCCCATTCACACGAAGAAAAGACGTGATAACTGCATGCTATTGACAGAACCACACTCTTTGGAATCTGGGTTTCTGCCCATAATTGCCAATCGCAGCACAGCGTCCATTCATTTCTAACCAAACTGATGACACTAAAATCATCCAGCAAAGGTCATACTGCAAAGTGATCAAAGTATGACGCAAGAAAAATCCTGCGGAGTCAGTGTTTGTGAATAAACTGTAAAATGTGAAATTTTTCGATCTTTTTATTGAGCTCAGTGATTGAAAGTATAAAGAAATTAAAAAAAATCACCTCTTACCCTTGCAGACCTGTCTTATTAAAATTAGTATTATATTGAGCTTATTATTATAGCTCTCTTGCATAAGCTGAAGACTAGTCCTACCCACTGTCTTCATATTTAGGACAATATTAGAATTCTGAAAGCAATATTAAAAAGAATTAATGACTAGAATATATAGATTGAGGAGTTTAGGAATGAACTGACTCTTTCCAGATTATAGGCTAGGGTCACAAATGGCAATCTGTTTTTGGAAGTGTTTGCCATGACCAATCCATTTTTCCTAGGCTGTGTCCCTGGATGTTTTTTGGACTTAGTAATTTCTTCTTAAAAACGCATATATGTGCCATGCATTAACGAATGCGTTTCCCATAGGGCCCCATGTTAAAAAACGCATGCGTTTTTTACTGCACCCAAAAACGCTGCTAGCAGCATTTGTTGGATGCTGAACAAAAACGCATGTGTTTTTGAAAAACACAGTGACACTTAAATGCACCATCCGTTAACGGATTTGCGTTTTTGGACTTAGAAAAAAAAGTCCAAAATCTGATCCCAAAAACAGATCCAGGGCAAAACGGATGCCATGTGTGACCCTGGCCATATACAGGTAAATAGACTCCATGTCCTACCGAAACCAGGGGTATAAGGAAAGTTATAGAAGTGATCGAACTTTCAGTAACTACACATTCAATTCTGCTTGATCTCTCTGCAGCTTTTGAAACTGTTGACCACATCTCCTAGTCTCTATGTTGCACGCCATTGGTATAAAGGACACCACTCTCCCCTGGCTCTCTTCCTATCTTTCTGACAGCTCTTTCAGTGTATCACTTCCTGGCTCTACTTCCCCGCCTCTTCCTGTCACTATTGGGGTTTCTCAGGGTTCAGTCCTTGGACCTCTTCTCTTCTCTCTCTACATGGCCCCGATTGGACACACCATCAGCAGATTTGGCTTCCAGTACCATCTCTATGCTGATGACACACAATTATACGCTTCAGCCCCTGACCTTACCCCTGCAGTTTTAAAGAACACCAATGACTGTCTAGCTGCTGTTTCCAACATCATGTCGGCTCTCTATTTAAAATCCAACCTTTCCAAAACTGAACTTCCTTTGCTCCCGCACTCCACTAACCTCCCTAAATAAGACATCTCTCTCTCAGTGTGCGGTACCACGATAACACCGAGGCAGCAGGCTCGCTGTCTGGGTGTCATATTTGACATCGATCTCTCCTTCACCTCCTATATACAATCTCTCGTCCGCTCTTGTCGCTTACACCTGAAGAACATCTCTAGAGTCCGCCCCTTTGTCACCATGGAAACAACAAAAACCCTTGCTGCAGCGCTAATCCACTCTCACCTTGATTATTGTAATTCTCTATTAATCGACCTCCCCCTCTCAAAATTTCCCCTCTACAGTCCATCCTTAATGCATCAGCCATTATCACCTACCTGGCCAATCGTTACTCATATGCCTCTGCTCTGTGCCAGTCATTGCACTGGCTGCCTATACACTACAGGATAAAGTTCAAATTGCTTGTTCTCACCCACAAAGCTCTTCACAGTGCAGCAGCCCCCTACATCTCCTCCCTCATCTCTGTCTATCACCCCACCCCTTCTCTACATTTTACAAATGACCTTCGACTAACATCTGCACTAATCCGATCCTCCCACTCCCGGCTCCAAGACTTCTCCCGAGTCGCACCAATTCTCTGGAATGCTTTACCCCAAGAAATCAGGACCATCCACAATTTGCATGGCTTCAGACGCTCCCTAAAAGCACATCTTTTCAAGGCAGCCTATCATGCTCCCTAAAAAAATTCCTTTGTACTGTATAAAGCCCATTCGCTATGTCCCTTGACATAACTCTTCTTTAAACTCCACCAAACCCAAAAGGTCTACACAGATTGTCTGGTGACCATTCATGTAACTTTATTTCTATCCCCCATTTCCTCAAAATGCCTGGACCATCAGTGTAATAATACGCCCCTGTACTTTGTGTAACCCCTATCTTGTTGTAGATTGTAAGCTCTTTTGAGCAGGGTCACCTTTATTTTTGCTTTATCTATTGTATTGTATTTTTTACATTGATTTTATGCTTATTGTATTGTATCCAATTATTGTACTGTACTCTTTCTCTACTGGAATTACAGTATTATATTGCGTATGTTCTTACTGTATTATACCGTGTATTTTCTTTTATTACACACTGTATTGTAAAGCGCTGCGGAATATGTTGGCGCTATGAAAATGAAGATTTATTATTATTCAATTTACCATATTAGTTACTTTTAGCAACTCCTGCTGTTGTATTGTATTTATTTATCACATTATGTGTAGGGTTATAAAAAGTATAGCTTTCTTATGCAAAAAAAAAATAGCTCTTACAATATGATTCCTATCCCCCCTCCAAAAAAAAAAAGATGTAAAAAAATGATTCTGCAAAAATAGTAAACTATGAAGTATACAGACAAATTTGTACTGCTGGTAAATAAGAATCATCCTCCAAAAATACAAGCCTTTGTGCCAAAGAAAAAATCTAAATGTTATTCAAACACATGATGTATTGGGTGATATTTTACGAATACCTGCACAAAAATTAAAAGTAAGGCAACAAATCAAAGATATAAAACTGAAAAATGTAGCTATACTTATTAATACAAGGTCATAATACTTAGTGCACTACAGGGTGCAATAGACTCCCATGATAAAAAAGATGGAGTCAGCACAGGTGCAATATTACGATAAAGCAATCACACACACCTATCAATGATAAGGATTGCCTAATAGTCTAAATCAGAGTTCCCCAACTCCAGTCCTCAAGGCCCACCAACACTGCATGTTTTCAGAATTTCCTTAGCATTTGACAGTTGGAATCAGCCCCTGTGCAGGAGATTAAATTACCAACTGTCACATGCTAAGGAAATCCTGAAAACATCCACTGATGGTGGGCCATGAGGACTGGATTTGTGGAATACTGGTCTAAATGAACAAAGATATAAGATGCCGTTCACATGAACGTATAGTGCACCATACCAACTTACAGCCTATTGATCAGACTAGGCAGGATACCACAATAAGGCCCCTTTAACATCTGCAATTATTGTAATTTCCGGCAGACCTGGCAGATGTCACTGCACATGCCTGACCTGCCGCGTAATGACTGACTTGCAGCACAGATCCAGCAAGCCTCATTTATTCTCTATGGGGCTTCCGGTCAAGCTCGGCAAATGCGATGTCAAAACGATGTCCTAACGACCGCTCTCCCGTGAGTTCGTTGGTGATATCATAACGATATTGAAACGTGTAACGGTACCTTAAGACAAAGCTACTGTATGATTTTGTAAATTGAAGTGGACTTATGGTTTTTGGCTGCTGGAGCTTGTGACAATTTGGCCATACAGCCACTAATTTCTCATGTATTTGCTACTTCATTTTGCCCATTAAAATGAATCCAAGCTGAATCTGCCAGTATGACGGTGTCCCTATTAGATCATATGGACTAAGGTCTTCCTGATTCAGATCCTCTCTGTACTTATCATTATTTTAAGAAAAAACAGATATTTAAGCCTTTTAGAACATCATCACCCCTAATAGTGTGAAAGTAACATTTAAATTCCTCTCCGCAGCTCTGTTCATGATTAAACACATTTTCTACTGACATGAAAATTGATTTGCACTGTTAGAAATTTAACCTTGACTAAAGGGAGCATGGAGAAATTAAAGAAAACTCCTCAAAGAATATCGAGTTTGTTAATTGTCATTAATAATGATAATAATCCTAATTGTCACTGCCATGTGTTTTGTTAGAGTCACAGTTTCATTAAATGCCTCTAATGACCCTCAAAATGGAGCAATAAAAGATATATAAAAAATCCTACTCAGAGTCGCTTTTTCACGTTATTTAAAATTAACGTCACAATTGATCAAGTTTCTTTCCAAATGCAAAAGTTTCCCTGCTAGTTAGGCTGGCTTCACACCACGGTGTATGTGCATCAGGTTCTGTCCGATTTGAACAGGACAGAACCTGATCCTGTTTTGCCCCCATGTATCCCTATGGTGCCGGATTGGTCCTATTTGTCCATCCGGTTTTGTGTTTTCTGTGCCTGATCAGGTTTTGTCCGGTTTTTCACCATGCACAAAACCACAGCCTGCAGTGGTTTTGGGCTCAAGTGAAAAACATTGCACAAAATTGGACAGAAACGAAACCGGGACGATCCAATGCCCTTAACATAGGAGTCTATGGGTACCGGATCCGGGAAAAAATCGGAGAGTTTCTCAAATGCAATTTTATGCACTGCGCATGCTCTGAAATGCTGCTGTGCTCATTCAGCACCATGGACAGCAGCATTTCAGAGACACGGCTGAGAGTTCAGCACCATGGAGAGCAGCACTGCACACACAGGCTGACAGATCAGCACCGCGGACAGCAGCAGAAACCGAATCCTGCAAAAAAACAGGATCAGAGGGTATATTTGCCCACACTATGGGCTCATCCTGTACTTTCAAGTTCTGTCTGGTGGATCCTGCAAAAAACAGGATCCAGCCTGATGCACAAAAACCGTGGTGTGAAGCCTGCCCTAAAAGTAATCTGTCAGTAGGTTTTTTCTGACATCATCATTAGTTGCAGATAGAAACCTTAATTCCAGCAGTGGATCATTTATTTTACTTTGTGGAACAGTCATGATAGTCAGTCTTCTCTGGTGCAGATCTAGCAGAGCTGAGTTGCTGACCCTCCAACACCACAACTTCCTGTGTATAGTGTGTAGTGACAGTGGTTGGACTAAGAGACACGAGACCAGTTGTCCTGTAGTGAAAATCTCTTGTTGATAAAACACTGATGATTGTATGAAAACAGCGAAACAAATACACATGACTAGATTGAGGGTATGTATTTTTACCCTAGACGGGGGCCTAATTCTATCACATTGGACTGATCAACCAAACTTATATGCTTCTTCACATTGCAGTTTAACTGTCTTTTGTAATTTACACAATGTCCTGTAGGAGGCGCTGTTTTATTTGACTGATCAACCAAACTTATGGACTTCTTCATATTCCAGTTGAACTGCCTTTTGTAATTTACATGATGTCCTATAGGTGGCGCTGTTTTCACGATAATCTTACAGACACATGGACAGACTGGAGAGGGTTTTTATGGTAACATTTTGGCGCTCCCAGATTACATAGCAAAAAAATGGTGACAGATTTCCTTTAAAGAGTCATAAAGGGCAGCAATGCAATGAATCAACATTAGAGGGGGGCTCAGTTTAAACCTGCTTTATATAGTTTTGCATACTCAACTCTGTGCCTATAAGTATATGATTAAAGGGTTTGTCCAGTTTACCTTTATTTTATCATATTACCAGTGAACTTTACAAACATAAAAAAGACTTGTGAAGTGTAGGTTGTTAGTGTTAGTTTCTGTCAGTAGATACAGTAATTTAATATAGAGAGCCTAGATAGTGGGTTAACTGGTGCTATCATCATACATAAATGTATCAAAATGATAGTATATACAATGTTTTCGATGTATGAGAAGTACAGCGGGTTATGAAGAGCATCTCTCATGAGTCCTCTTAGACGTGAAACTAATTCGGAGTATTTTCTGTCCTCATTCAGCCTTGTAACATGAGGAAAAGTAGAAATGCTTTTAACAAATCTAATATCACTGTGAAATGATGCACTTGAGTCTGATTTAGAAGAGCTTTTGTCATACAGATTACCGGTGTAAAAAAATACTACATTAAAATGACTGCATGATCCGAGGGTCACTCTACAAGAAATGTCAGGGACTAATGTTTATATTAAATAATGGGAAGGATTGTGATAAGATATAAAAACACTGGTATTATTACAGAGTATCGCTTACACCTGATACCGAGTGGAAAGCAATAATCTATACCTTTTTGTCATGAACATAAATACAGTATTCACCTTGAATCATGTAGGTGCTAACAAAGATTCATGGAGGAGCTCATTTAGAATATTGGTGGATTCATATATGCAACCTCTGGAGGATCCTGGTAAAAGGAGAGATCTCCAGACTCCCGGAAGAGTTTAATGATCCTTCCCTAGCCACCCAAAAGCCTTCTGAAATGGCCAGAACCTCTGGAGGATCCTGGTAAAAGAGATCTCCAGACTCCTGGAAGAGTTTAATGATCCTCCCCGAGCCGCACAAAAGCCTTTTCAAATGGCCAGAAGACAATTGTTCTGGAAGGCATCCTGTCCACACATCCAGAGGAACATATTGAGATACACATTTAAAGGGAACCTGTAAAGTCCCATAAGTAGTGATGAACGAGTGTATTCATCACTATTCGCTATTCGCACGGATATTATGGTATTCACATTATTCTGCAAGTTTTTGTGCACTTGCCTCGCTATATTCGGATGTCCCGTCCTGCAGTTTTGACACCTCCTTTGCAGCCGCTGATTATGCTGGGTTTCTTAACCAATCACAGTAAAGCCACAGACATCTTGTTTGTGGCATTATAGTGATTGGCTGGCTGCACAGCGTTATAGGGGCTATTTAAACCCTGCCGTCGCCATTTTACCCCCACTGCATGCAGAACCTGTGTTGGAGAAAAATAGGGAGACATTGTTAAGCTGCTAGGGAAAGTCTTAGGCTAGGGCCACACTTAAGGGGTCATCCACGTTAGCCGGATGACTTACTGCAGAGCCCAGCCTGCTGTAATGCTGACCGCTAAGGCTGGGTACTTCCTATGAACCCAGGTCCATAGAAACCTGCTGTTTATTATGGATGCAGCTTCACAGGAAGTCCCAGGCAGTGCGCTTATCCAGGATGCACAGGAAAACTGTGCAGGCAACGTTTTCCTGTGCGTTCTGGATAAGCGCACTCCCTGTATCCATAGTTGTATCCATAGTACACAGCAGGTTTCTATGGACCAGCGTTCATAGGAAGCACCTGACGTTAGCGGTCAGCATTACAGCAGGCTAGTCTCTGCAGTAACGTCATTTGGCTAACGTGGATGATCTCTTAAGTGTGGCCCTAGCCTTAGGCCTCTTCAAAACACAAAAGCCCTTTTGAGGGCTACCTCAATTGAAGAAAGGGATATTGGAGCAGAGAGAGTTGAAATGGTCTGTTCATAGCTGCATTACACTACCGAACTAATAGCTCTTTTGAGAGCTGAAGAGACTGTAGAGAGTTAGACTGGGGTCACATTTGCGTTCCAAAATTCAGATCCTGATCCGGTTTTGAGCTGTTAAAAAGCTCAAAACCGGATCAGGAACCGCAGCCCATTATTTAAATCGGATTGCACTACATGCAATCCAGTTACCGCATCCAGATTTGCAGCCTGCATGAAAAATCATGCAGGCTGCAGTTTTCGGAGCGGTTTGCAATCCATAGCAGGTTTGCTATAATGGGCTCCTATGGGAGTCCATGCAGCTGTCACAAGGCACATGTGAATGCCTGCGGCAGAAGTATGCTTTGTTCATCCCTGCTGCCACAGGGATGAACAAAGGGTTAAATGTTAATATTAGATGTGGGCAACATGTCTCTAGGGCGTGCCCACCCTCCCTAGAGACATGCTGTCCACACAGGTCGGCATGTGAGGGGTTAATAGGTGCTGGCTATTGTCGGCATTTACAATTTTATGAATGAAACCCGGCGGCTCCTCACTGTAAAGGAGATACAGTATCTCTCCCCCACTGAGCACTCTCTCCCCTTCCGCTATCTCCCATCTTGTGTAGTCTTCTTCCTTCTGGGCTCGCTATCCTTTGAGCTTTCTTCCCGCTCCCCTCCATGTGCTGTCTTCTCTCCCTTCTGCTGCCTTCTCCCGTTTGGCTCTCTCGTTTGAGCTGTCTTCCCCCTGTGTGCTCTCCCCCGTATGCGGTCTCTCTCTCCCCTGTGAGGTCATCTCCCCTCTGTGCTCCCTCCTTTGGCCTGTCTCCCCCTGTGTGCTCTTCCACCTGTTTGCTCTCTTCTCACCCCTGTGCTGTCTTCTGCCCTCATGTGCTCCTGTCTTTCAGCTGTCTCCCCCTGTTTTCTCTTCTCCCTGTATGCAGTCTCTTGTATTTAATTAAAAAAGATTTGTCATTGTCTGTCATAAGTGTTTTTTTTACCTGTTGCTCATTCCTGAATGTAGACTTGCTTTTCAAACACATGAGTGAATAATTAGCTTATTTTATACTAGATGTGGGCTCAATGCTATTGCATTGGAAGGGTGGGGATGTTGTCGCGTCCTGAGGATGGGGGTATTCAGAGCCGGGCTTGCTCGTCCTCTAGGGCTGCTGGGTGTCATGGCAATGTGGCCTGGCTCCGTGGTCCCAGGTATGCCAATAAAAGCGGATTAATAAAGAAAATGGGGGAGTAGGGTATAAAGTTTGTGTAAATTGTTTGTGACGCCACTCGTGAGTCGTGGCCAACGTGGCCACCGACTGCCGTTCTGACCTCTGGGGATGATGTTGATAGCGACGTAATGAGTCTCACACAAAGTTCAGAGTTTGACCGGGTACATTACTCAACAGTGGATGAGGGAGGTTCGCATGTGGCTTTCACCTATGAATTCACACACTTAGAGTCAGAAGACCAATTGGATAAACCTGTAACCAGGATAACCGGTCCCGGTGGAAGGTTATATAAGTGGGTGGTGAAGAGCAGGAAAAGAGAACAGGAGTTTGTGAGCGCAGTCAAGGAGGACCATGCGGGTGATGCAGAGGAGGGCACCTAAAGAGGGTGGCCCAGACGAAGAGGGGGATCCTTGGGTGTCAGCTAACACCCGGTGCAAGACCATCCTGATAACCGGTCTGGGGGGGGCCCGGTCCATTAATGGAGAACCGGCTCCGAGTGTGGTGCAGGAAATTTCAGCCCTGAGCTGCCAATCCGGAGGGCCGTGGGCAATCAGATAGCCGTGACCCGGTCTAAAGCACATTCCCACCAGGGACTCCGTTCAGGGTCGTCAGCTCCTTAGTAAAGGGTGAACTCTATAGAGACCGTGGGCCTGGTGTAGAACAAGACGCTCTGTGCAGGGCCGCACTGAGGAAGAAAGGAGCAGCGCAGACAGAGAGAAAGAGGGGACAGAAGGAGAAGCCAGAAAGAACACAGTTGAAATCCAAAGAAAGACACCCTATCCACTGGCAACTATCCAGGCCAGCTACCCGTGACTGTGTACCAGTAAATTGCTTGGAGAACATCAGTAAACCTGTACGGAGCCAAAACAATGTGTGGTGTCTTATATCATCACAGCCCCGGGGACCCCGCTCCACCTATGGGGAGCATCACCATCAGGCTGCCCATCTATCATCCCCGGAGGTCTGCAGCAGTGGTGGTGCATTCACCAGACACCGTAGGTGGCGTCACAAACATTACACTTTTAATATTCTATTTTCCACATTTTTCAGCGACCACCAGGCCACGGATCCTGGCACCGGCCACCAGTGACAGCAACCTTTAATCAACGTCCAAGATCTGAGTACCCCACGGCCCTGGGGTGGGTCACTATCATACCTGTCCCAGCTGCTGTACCTCACTGTGGCCACCAGTCCGCAGGGGCGCCAAACTTCTCCGGAGAAAAGCTTGGCACATCTACGCACCAAGACCCGGCAAGGGTGAAACACAAACTCACATTTTTTTTAATGCAATAGACAGTAACATTAACAGCATGTACATTTGTTTACTTCTCCTAATGGGAGGTACGCGCTTAAACGTTACATAACAAAATTCTACTATTGCTATAAAAAAGTAGAAAAAGTAGAAAAGTAAAACAATCACAGTTCCACGATTGTCTCTTTCCTGCGGCCTTGTACATCTTCGGGAACCCACCACAAGAAAAACCCATTACATACCCTGGGTCCGGCGACTACACTGACTGATTCTTTGGCCGCCCCAGTGGGTTTTTAAGCGGTGCGGTCACAAGTGCTCATCGTTCATGCACAGTTCACATTATCAAAGTCACTATAAAATCGGTCATAAAACCAATAGGGTGTACACTGAGGTACACAAACTATATACATAGAGTTCGGATTATTCACTGTCCAAAATCATCAAAGTGTTTAATATTCAGGTAAGGGGATAAAACACACTCACATAGGGAAGCGTTGGGGGAAAACGAAGGGAAAATGCAGAAATATTCATTCACTCACAGTTTTTAACCCTTCCGGGGTTTACGGTTTCCTTTTTCAGGAGGACCTTGTAGGAGAGTCCCACCCATTCGGTACCGCATCCAAATGTATGCGTTTTTGGCCCCATTGATTTCAATGGAAAACGCATAGAAAACGCATGTAAAAATGCATGTGCAGTTGTGTCTAGGACTGCATTTGCTTGTGCATGCGTTTTCTATGCGTTTTCCATCTAAATCAATGGGCACAAAAATGCATGCGTTTGGATGCGTTTTTAGCGGTAAAAACTCATAGAAATGCAAATGCAGCAAAACGTAACCCTGAATTAGATGTGAAAAGGGCCTTAGAAAAGGTTGAATTCTACAAATGTTTTTGAGGTGTAGGTGACATGAGCGAGTGAGTGACCGGATGTGGGGAGTGAAGGAGAGATCTGGGTCAAATATAACCCCAAGACAGTGGGTGTGCTGCTGAGGAGTAATGGTAGAACCACATACAGAAAAGGCAATATTAGGTTCCGCAAGATTAGTAGATGGAGAAAACATGAGAAGTTCAGTTTTTGACAAGTTCAGTTTAAGGTTGAGAGAGAACATGATATTAGAGACTGCAGAGAGACAATCACTGGTATTTTGTAGTAACGTGGGGGTGATGTCAGAGAGGTGTACAACTGGGTGTCATCAGCATAAAGATGGTACTGAAAACCAAATCTACTGATGGTTTGTCCAATAGAGGCAGTGTATAAAAAGAAGAGAAGGGGACCTAGGACTGAACTCTGAGGAATAAAAACTACTAGAAAAAAAGCAGCATCAAAAAACCTTACCATCTATGCCAAAAACAGAAATCAAGTGCACTTACAGGATGCAGTCAGAGCCCAAATGTGAAGCAAGCCCAGCTGCAGGCTGATAAATCACCTCTACCAGCAATATGTGGGAGGCGACCTGCCATGCATACACTGGGCTTGCATAGAGCACCATTCACACTAATACATATGATGCAGAGTGTCTGAAAGCTACCCAACTGCTCCGCTGCCTAAACATTGGGCTGCACAGTACGATGCCTCTGCACCACTAGATGAATGGCGCCCCTATGGGCCCAACTGCACCCTGGATGGATAAAAAAGTGCAAAAGTTTTTTATATGATGAATAAAAAACCTTTATAAATGGGATTTTGGTTCATGTATTGGCCCAAGACATTTAAGCTGATGATCCACGTCACGGAATCCCATGCTCATCAGTCCTAACAAAACTGTACAAAAACTACTAGAAAAAAAGCAGCATCAAAAAACCTTACCATCCATGCCAAAAACAGAAACCAAGTGCACTTACAGGATGCAGTCAGAGCCCAAATGTGAAGCAAGCCCAGCTGCAGGCTGATAAATCACCTCTACCAGCAAGATGTGGGAGGCGACCTGCCATGCATATACTGGGCCTGCATAGGACACCATTCACACTGATACAAATGATGCAGAGTGTCTGAAAGCTACCCAACCGCTCCGCTGCCTGAGCATTGGGCTGCACAGTACGATGCCTCTGCACCACTAGATGAATGGCGCCCCTATGGGCCCAACTGCACCCTGGATGGATAAAAAAGTGCAAAAGTTTTTTATATGATGAATGAAAAACCTTTATAAATGGGATTTTGGTTCATGTATTGGCCCAAGACATTTAAGCTGATGATCCACGTCACGGAATCCCATGCTCATCAGTCCTAACAAAACTGTACAAAAACTACTAGAAAAAAAGCAGCAAAAAAAAAGCATTTGGGCTCTGACTGCATCCTGTAAGTGCACTTGGTTTCTGTTTTTGGCATGGATGGTAAGGTTTTTTGATGCTGCTTTTTTTCTAGTAGTTTTTGTACAGTTTTTTTACTGTGCGGCTCAATGCTCAGGCAGCGGAGCGGTTGGGCAGCTTTCAGACAATCTGGTTTCTGTTTTTGGCATGGATGGTAAGGAACTCTGAGGAATACCAACCGTGAGGGGGAGAGGAGAAGAAGAGGAGCCAGCAAAAGATACTGTGAAGGAGCAGTCAGAGAGGTAGGAGGAGAACCAGGAGAGAGCTGTGTCCTTAAGCCCAATAGAGAGAATAAGCTGGTGATCCACAGTATCAAATGCAGCAGAGAGATCCAGGAGGATCAGTAGGGAGTAGTGACCATTAGATTTAGCTGTTAGTAGATCATTAAAGAGGTTACTGTGCTTCCACATCTCTGCAGCATGTTAATTTATTGCTATGGAGTTGGAAGTGAGCACCAGCAGGAGAATGCAGGGAAAAGTAACCCTGCACCGAATGCAGATCTTGGGCGCCGGACCGCAGCAGTCTCCCTTCGTTCATTCACGGGTTCCCGCAGGTCCGGCATTGCGTCCAACACGCAAAGCCTCCAGATCATGCGCACAAACTCTAAAAGTGTCATCACAGTCATATCGTTACATTACAAAATTGTGCTAACAGGTTCTCTAAATTGAATACACATTGTGGCAGACGGGAGATTCAAACTAATTAGAGTAGACTGAATTAATAGAAGTACCATAAATAAAAGTAGGATCGGCACCGGTATACCGTGTTCTAGAGATGCTCAATAAGAAGACACAGAATTCAGGTCTTAGAAGAGAGAATCACACCGTTTAACCCCTTCATGACCCGGGAATTTTTCATTTTTCATTTTTGTTTTTTGCTCCCCTGTTCCAAGAGCCATAACTATTTTGTTTTTCCATCAATATAGACATATGACGGCTTGTTTTTTGCGGGACGAGTTGTACTTTCATATGCAATAATTTATTTTACCATATAGTTTACAGGGAAATTGCAAAAAAATTCTAAATGCAGTGAAATTGCAAGAAAAGTGCAATGACATGTTTGTTTTTTGGGTATTTTAGTCGCCATGTTCACTATATGGTAAAACCGACATGACAGGGTGATGCCTCGGGTCGGTACGAGTTCGTAGACACCCAACATGTCTACTTTTACTGGTATCTACGTGGTGAAAAAAATTCAGAAGTTTGAAAAAAAACAAAAATGGACTTTTTGTGCCATGTTGTGCGACCCGTAGTGTCCTTATTTTTTGGGATCTGGGGCTGGGTGATGGCTTATTTTTTGCATCCTGAGCTGTCGTTTCTAATGATACAATTTTTGTGGGGATCCGCAGTTTTGAATGCCCATTACTGCATTTTATAGCAATGTTGTGGTGACAAAAAAAAAAGAATTTTGGCGTTTGGACCATTTTTTCCGTTACGGAGTTTACGGTTCTCATTAACGGATTTAATATGATGATAGATCGGGTGATTCTCAACGCGGTGATACCAAACGTGTATTTTTTTATATATACACTTTTATTGTGATTGGGGGTAGAGGGGGGTGATTTGAACTTTTATATATTTTTTTTCTACAGGTTTTTAAAAACTTTATTTTTTCATTGATTCTTATTTTTACACTGCCTCTTTAAGAGCCACCATGCTACACAGTCCGATCGCTTCTGAGAGACACAGATGAGCTTGCGGACCTGTTGTGGTTGGCAGCGCCTGCCAACCACAACAGGAAACTGCGCTCTGACAGCATCTGGGGTCTAGCCAGGACCCCGGGCTGTCACGTGAGCGCCGGAGATCTCGCGACACTATCGTTGGATCTCCGGAGCAGGCGGAGAACAGCGCGTTCCCCGCCGCGGCCGCCTTGGATCCCGCTGTTAGTGATTGACACAGCGGGATCCAAGAAGTTAACAGTGCCAATCGGATCTCGGATCCGATCGGAGCTGTTATTCCGACATCTCAGCTGATCACATCACCTGAGATGTTGGCTGTTTGATGTGAGCTCCGCGCCAGAGCTCACATCAAACACCCCTTACCAGCCCATGACGTTGTACAATGTCATAGGTCGGGAAGGGGTTAATAAAAAGCAGGGGCTTATATAGCATTTTCAGAAGCTTCTAATAATAGATTAATACCTAACAATATGTGGCAAGATGGCGGGGCCATTTCTAGAAAAATATGTGAAATATGTGTTATAAACCAGAAAGCTCACGGCTATCACAAAGATTATTGACACTAGCTTTAAAGGGTTGCACTGATTACAAATGTGCAGGAGTACACCGCTCCTCTGTCTCCCAGCTTCCTGCTTGACAGAGAGGTGGAGGAGCAGCATTGCAAGATCTATAGTATGGGCCAGCACCATGGTGGAGCTGCTGGCCCTACCCAAATGTTCACTAATGCTGCTGATAGAGGGAGCATTCCCTCTGCAACATCGGAAGAGCGCTGGGGCTCAGAAATTGGGTCGATCCAGTGATCATTAAACCATAGAGTTTGCATATTCGCACCCCTTGACTTCGAAACCAGCCATCTCTGATAGACTCGGGTTAGCCAACTTGCGGAAGGCTACCTTCTTCTAGACAAGGAAAAAATCACTACATTATAGAAGAAATCACATGCAATAACAATACATGAACAACAATCATTGAAAAACACAATGTCAGCAATAAAAGGCAAATAAACATTTTTCAACAAGGCACAAAGGCGATTTTCAGATCATGACACTACATTCGGTAATTGTGGAAATATCTCACATCATTGCAGCTCCAGAGCACTGTCCTTTACCCTTGAAGGTTTTCTGGTTTATTTACAGAAGAAAACAACCGCATTCTTGAAATTATTATAGTAAAACCACACAGCGCTGCCAATGGGTACAAAACAGCTCGGAAGGTTCAGGATTTGTAATAGAAATCATAACTTTGTCGATCATTTCTGCCGCTTGGATTTACTCCCTTAAGAAATGACATAAGACCTTGGAGAACGTGTGCACAGCGATCCTCAGATCTGCAACGGAATCACTGCTGTCACAAAGCTCTGTGGACCAGGGATTAAATTACTTTCTGAGCAAAAGGAGTGTGCCCCAGTAATTCACCCATCATTAAAGGACACCTGTCATACATTTGATATGCTTTTCCACTTGCCTTGAGCCAGGCACTGCAATCATAGAAGAATTAATAGCATCATATCTATTTCTTGGAAGGCAATAGTGTGCTATTTGTATGACTTGGGTTGCCTGATGCACGTAGAAGATAGAGCCTTAAAATTGAGAATCAAGGTCAGTGTCAAAACTTGATTTAATGAAAAACGTCTGTGCATCTAAGAATTCTGCAAGCCAAGTTAAAGTCCTATATTCTGGTAAAATGCTGTTAACATTATTGACATCACAGTAGTTTTCATGTATCACTTGTATATGCCTATATTGCTATGTTAACACTTACATATGCCTATAATGCTGTGTACAGATAGAGCAAGGTAGCGGACAACTGAGGGTATTGTTCACATGGAGTATATTATTTAGATTTTTTTTCTTCCTTTTTTTTTTGTAAACTCTATCATTTGGAATGTTCAACAATAACATATCAAATAAACATCATCATTTATAGCAACATTCGTTTTATATGGGAAAAAAAGTGAAAAACAAGAAGAAACATCAGGGTAAAAGTAATGGTGTGGCAGAGAGGGAAAGAGTGGAGGTGAGGTAGTGAAAGTGTAGGAGTGGAGGGGAGGGATGCAGTTCTGACAAGCATATGTGCATTATAAGAAAGCAAGGAATTAAAATGGATATCATAGTGATTTGCTCACTGAGCGTGTTGGGGAATACTCAAATGGTAGTGAGACTGAAGCAAACATGCACAATTTTACAGTAAAACAAAGTCCATTCACTTTATTACACATCATAAACTGTATATATGATACAGTCTGTTAACATCAATGGAACATTCATGTCCTTTAGTCTGTCCCAATGGCTGGAAGACCCGCCTGGCGGTATTCACATAGTCCCTTAGCTTCTGAAGGTAACCATGTTTCTAAAATGTATAACAATCAAAATATTTCACCAAGAAACAATGGGTACATGCAAAATTCAACAATCTTTATTGATAGGCTTAAAAATAAGCTTAACACCTTTATAAAGAAGCATGACAAATTGGAAACATATAGAAAAAAGTACATTAGCCTTATTAAGAAATTACAGCAGTACAAGAGGAGAGAACAGTGCCTCCCGGCTAACTAAGGAGACAAAAAATGTAGCCCACTGAATTCAAGGCAGGATACCTATCATTACATTCTCAATAATGGGTCTATAGCAGCCATATACACACAGTTTAATTTGTGGCTAGTCAAATAACAGTGCCGCTCGGGCAAGGTTAGCACAATGGTCAATGATAATTATACATATCCCCTATCTACACTAATTAGTGTGTGGGGAAACCAGAATGCTAGGTCGTATCCACTCTTCCCACTCTTTCGGCGCTGCGGTATCCCCCACACACTAATTAGTGATCTCAATATATAAGGCCGCATTTTATAGCCCAATACTGGCCACTGATCTCCCTGAAGACGTTCCCATGAATGAAACGCGTAGGAACTCTTGGAGTACATGACTGCAGCCGTCATACTACCATCAGAATAGGTATGAGTGCATGACCATTACAAACTAGATGTTTGGACTTTGGGACTAACACTGGCTGGGTTTATGGGAGGTCCAGGGGAGAACTTTTGTTGATCTGGGTTAAACTGTGTTTGGAGTCTTGCCTGTTACTGATGCACTTTATGCACCATACTGATCCATTATTGGACTGTGGAAGGCACAATTTATCTTAAATACTGAGGTCTCCAGACACCGTCCAGGTCAAGAAATAACCCCCTTCTTTTTTCCCTGGTTGCAGGCATTGAAACAGTGTATTGCAGCACCCATAGTCCCATACCTTGTGGGGAATAGGACATCTGTGATTTTTTGCACACCATAGTGGGAGCATATTGTATTTAGGTGCCGTAAACACGATTGGTCACGGATTGCCGCAGGGTCTATGTTTAGCAATCCCATCTAGCTGTATAGATGTGCACTGTTCATTAATGAACAGAAGTCATGCTACACATCTAATGCTTATAGATAGGGGATCTATTATATAATCACAAATGGGTTTTTTGCCCCTTTTGAGTCCGCTCGCGCTGCGAGTCAGCGTGGTCATGTGGTATACGCCCGAAGCATTGGCCATTGCGAGCAGTTCTAAGGCGACTCGCTATGCCCGCGCAGCGGGCATGGCGAGTCGCCTTAGCAGCGCGAAGCATTGGCCGCGAAGCGGCCATTGCGAGTCAGAGACTCGCTCTTCTAGAATCCCGATGCATGTGCATCGGGCACCCAGCTAGTAATGTATAATCATCATTGACCCCTTGTGCTAACTTTGCCCGAGCAGCACTGTTATTTGACTAATCACATATTAAACCGTGTGTATATGGCTGCTATAGACCCATTATTGAGAATGTAATGATAGGTATCCTGCCTTGAAGTCAGTGGGCTGCATTTTTTGTCTCCTTAGTTAGCCGGGAGGCACTGTTCTCTCCTCTTGTACTGCTGTAATTTCTTAATAAAGCTAATGTACCTTTTTTCTATATGTTTCCTAATTGTCATGCTTTTTTATAAAGGCGTTAAGCCTATTGTTAAGCTTATCAATAAAGATTGTTGAATTTTGCATATACCCATTGTTTCTTGGTGAAACATTTTGATTTTTATACCTTTTAGAAACATGGTTACCTTCAGGAGCTATTTCCAGCCCATTCACTGACTCCTGCCAGTCCATCATTTAGGAAACTGACTTTCTGGGATCAACAACACCTGTCAGTTCCAGATCATTAGCAGGACTGTGCATTGCTGAATATTCCTGTAGTCTCTTCATCGCATAGCTTCCAGGATGCCAGCTGTTTCCACACTTCCGTACCAGGTGCCTTACAGGAAAACAGTTGCTCCAGGCACCGAGAGAGAGAACCCCCACAGGTTCTGCCAGAGCTATACCAAGCTCTGCACACAAATGGATTCTCAATCATGTGCTTCTGTCAACAAGGCTGCTACAAACTCAAAGGAATCATATGGCAAAACAGGAAGTTGGACTATATCCCACCTGTTCCACATGAGACACACCTAAGGTAGGTTTCAGCTTTGCCAGACACACCCTCGTCCTTTTGCTAACTTGCAAACCCGCCAACTGTAATGCATTAAACCCTTATGGCACCACAGGTCCCATAGTTACGTTTTTGATATATACCAGTACTTGGAATGCAGCAAGCCGCTGCATCACAACATACATAATATAAATATGCAATAGATAAGTATAAGTTACAATATCTTAGAATATAAAGGGTTAACAAATCATCTTATTGAGTTTTGGTGTATGTGCCACTTGTTCCAAGATCCAAAAGGTTCAACATGTTTAGATTGAGAAATACAGAACTTTTCATTGTATATATGGAATTTTATTCAATAGTCCATTCCAGTTGAGATGAAGCGTCCTTAGTTTGCCAATGAATAGTGATAATAATTTTGGCGGTATTAAGAAGGTGGGGATTATGGAGTATTTATTTAGATTCTGGTGGTGGATATTCAAGTTAAATAGTATTAAGGGGTTAACATGCTGTTTGTTTTGAATGCTTTTCAGATATGTGCTCTTACCATATCCCAAAAAGGTATAATCTTAGGACAAGAATTATTTAGATTTTTATGGACTGTCAAAAAATACAAAATAAGTATTTGAAATAAAAAAATGTTGGCACTTTTTCAATGTTTAGATTTTACGCATTTATTGTAGAATGGGCAGGTTTCCTGCTTGGATGATTCACTTGTAAAATTAAAAGCAGAAACATCACCAGAATTGATATGTTGTTTTTTTGTATAAAATGGAAAAAAAAAGCAAAAATAAGTCCCATCACAAAAAAATGTCAACAATGTGTAAAAAATGTTTTGGATCTCATAGTTTCATAGTTTTAAAGTTTGAAGGTAGACAGAAGTCCATTGAGTTCAACCTGTTGTGGCCTACAAACTTGTTGTATATATCTTTTTGCATTATGTATTTTCCTCCAATCAGGAATTTCCCCTGTTGTTGCTAGGTAGATTTAGACTGTCTGAAGTTTAATCCTATGTCCCACCCATAGATGAGCTCTGCTTTAGTTTGCTCCTCCCTTTTTCCTCACTTAGTTTGCAGAAGCCATTACTGAAGACGCAATTGTACTATCCTGTGCAGATTATTATTATCACACCTCACCACCAGCGCCCACGACCTGCTCCCATCCCACCTCATTCTCAACCACACCTCCATTTTCATCCCAGCCCTCACCCACCTCTTTAACCTTTCACTTAGCACTGGTACCTTCCCCTCGGCCTTCAAACACGCCCTAATCACGCCCATCCTAAAAAAAACCTCACTTGACCCTACCTCTGTCTCTAACTATCACCCCATATCTCTTCTCCCATTCGCCTCTAAGCTACTTGAACAACACGTCCACTCCGAACTGTCCTCTCACCTCTCCTCGTGCTCCCACTTCGACCGCCTACAGTCCGGCTTCCGACCCCTCTATTCCACCGAAACAGCCCTGACCAAAGTCACCAACGACCTACTGACCGCCAAGAACAAACACCACTACTCCATCCTGCTACTCCTTGACCTGTCTGCCGCCTTCGACACGGTTGACCACTCCCTTTTTCTCCGGATTCTGGAATTCCTTGGCATCACCCACCTTGCCCTCTCCTGGACCTCCTCATACCTAGCGGACCGGACCTTCAGCGTCTCCCAATCCCACACCTCCTCCTCACCCTACCCCCTTTCTGTCGGAATCCCCAAGGTTCGGTCCTGGGACCCCTACTTTTCTCCATTTACACTCTTGGCCTAGGGCAACTCATCGAATCCCATGGCCTCCAGTACCACCTCTACGCTGACGACACCCAAATCTACCTGTCCGGCCCTGACATCACCTCCCTACTCTCGAAAATCCCTCAATGCCTTTCCGCCATCTCATCCTTCTTCTCTGCTCGCTTCCTTAAACTCAACATGGACAAAATTGAATTCATAGTCTTCCCCCCAAGAAATTCCACCCCACCTCCCAACCTATCCATCTGCGTCAACGACTGTGCCCTCTCCCCAGTCCCCCAAGCCAAGTGCCTCGGGGTAATCCTTGACTCCTCCCTATCCTTCAAACCCCACATCGAGGCCCTCACCACATCCCTCCGGCTCCAGCTCAAGAACATCTCACGGATCCACTCCTTCCTCACCCACGACACCAATAAAACACTCATCCATGCTCTTATCATCTCCCGCCTTGACTACTGTAACCTCCTTCTCAATGGCCTCCCGGCTAACTCCCTCACACCTCTCCAGTCTATCCTCAACTCCGCTGCCTGACTCATCTATATGTCCTCCCGCTACTCCCCTGTCTCCCCCCTCTACCAAGCCCTTCACTGGCTCCCCGTCTCCAAGAGATCCCAATTCAAAACACTAACCATGGCGTACAAAGCCACACACAACCTGGCCCCACCATACATCTCCGACCTGGTCTCCCGATACCTACCCTCACGCAACCTCCGCTCCTCCCAAGAACTCCTCCTCTGCTCCCACCTCATCACCTCTTCGCACAACCAAGTCCAGGACTTCTCCCGGGCATCTGCCTTACTCTGGAACTCCCTACCCGAACACGTCAGACACTCGCCTACCCTGAGTAGCTTCAAGTGTCACCTGAAGACTCACTTGTTCCGTCAAGCCTACAACCTGCCATGAGACCCAGTCGAACGCCTCATACCTGACATTCCCCCATCCTACTGTATCCTAACCCACCCCTCATAGACTGTGAGCCCTCGTGGACAGGGTCCCTGCCCCTCCTGTACCTGTACGTCCTGATCGCCTAGATTTAGTGTACTTGTTCTTGTCTCCCTCATCCTCATGTAAAGCGCCATGGAACCTAATGGCGCTATATAAATAGATAATAATAATAATAATAATTATTCCTTTTCACCTATCATTCCATTGTAAGTAATACAAGATTTGGAAGAAAACTACAGCATTTCTCCTGGTCTTTCTACATCTGCAGTGACGATTGAGTTGACACTGTCTGTCCATCGTTTGGTGATGTAAGTCCCAGTATACAATCATCTAAAAGACTGGTGATTGGAGCACTTGAGATTTGCAGTCATCAGAAGGCGACAGAACACAACCTATAGAATAAAATTTTGACCCAGAGGAAGGTGAAGACTCCATGAGGCAGATGCTAATCTCCTCCATATTAGATCAGGTTTACACGATTGTGGCCCAAATGTAATCTAACAAAACATAGGATCACACTCGGACCATGTTAGTTTATCGTCTAGCACACGTCTTTTTTTTTTAGTACTGAGCCTGTCTGAGGAAAATAGTCTCTTCATGCTCGAGTTTGATCCAATTTGCCTGTACATATCCCCTTGGAAATATGAAGTTCTGCAGAATATGTTTTGCACTATATAAATAAAAATCATTACTATACTCATTATTATCAGATTGCACTCAACCATGCAAGGAAATGAGAACGTGGGAAACATCTGACTGCACTCGGATGACGTGTGAGTGCAGTCTGACTTCCGCAGACTCACAGAATGAAGAATATAAACTCATATTTGCATCAATTATACAATGAATGTTTTGAAAACAAGTTTAGTTTTTCTGTTCCTAAAACTGAACAAACAAATGGTATTTCGAAACACGACTGTGAAGAATCTTTACCAACACTCCAGACAATTCTGATCTAGTATATCATGGCTAATGAAAATCTTTTCGGTGATTCTGAATTTGCCCTTTTAAAGGAGTTGTCCACTACTAGGACAGCCCCTTCTGATCCCACTTGTTTTCCCCTGTTAAAATAAAGGAGCCTGCACTGACCTTCCCTGCTTTCACCGTTCCAGGGCTGTTGGTTAGGGGCTCAATCACCACCGGTTTTTCTCTCCCCACCTTCGGACCTATTGGACAATCAACAGGAAGTCACGTTGCGTGTTCCACTCACTTCCTTTTGATAACTCATTTGGTTTGAAGACACGGAGAGAGAGAAGTTGGGTGTTATTTGACGTGGGGTTCTTGTGATGTCAGAATGCCTCATAAGCTCCAAACCGCGATTACTGACAGAGCTGGAAAGGCACCAGCACAAGAGGTGAGTACAGGGTCTATTATTTTAACTGAGGGAAACAAGTTGAATCTGAAGGGGGTTGTCCTAGTCGAATACAACCCCTTTAAGGCCTGAACTAGGCATCACAAACTATATAATTTGTCTGTAGAGTTCTTGTAACTTTACAATTCCTACCAGTTCCTTTGGTAGTGATCTTGGTTAATCGGTGCCGCTCTTTGTTGTGACAGCAATACAATGACACAAGGGAATATTAAGCCCTCTTGATCCTCAGTGTATAGGATTCCATATCAGTACCGGCATATATGTGCTGGGGAAAAGCACTCAATATATAAACATACTTACTAATTCAAAGCTATATTGTATTTCATCTTTGTAAGAATGAGGCATATGCTGCATTTCTCTGCACTCTATACATATATTAAGTCTTTTTCATTCATTGCAGTACAGCATAAACTTTTCGATCCCTTATGGGTCGAAACATATTTACCCACCATATTCCCTTCCTATCTCCTAAATAGAGTTATCAGGTGTCGTTAATGATGGATGTAGTTTGTAAGCTCCCGTACGTCTGTGACATTTCTCTCGACCTTTTCAATATTCTGTATTTAGGCTTTCATCCAATTTAACTTTTCCCGCAGTTTGGGCTGCTGGGACCTGGGGACGGGAAAGCCATGCTAAATTAAACATATTATGAAGGTCAGAGCACTATGGCACTTTCTGCTGTGTGACATCTCTCATTAAAGCGAAATTCACCAATCACCGGAAGAAATTTGATTTGATATAAATAACATCACAGGAGTATCATGTGTCCAGTTTGGCTTTATATGTCGTTTCCCTCTTCAATCATTCTATTCATTTTTTAAATAAGTAAATAAATCTTCACTGGAGTTTTCTTTTTTTTTCTTTTGATGTCCCCATGGCATCTTAAATCAAGCCAGTGACGGCAGATTAAAGTCCGTTTGCCCACACTATCTTCCCTTGTGCTTTTGGTTGTAAAATCTTATTTGCATCTAGACCTTCAAAGTCCTTGACTCTATTAAAACTTTCATAGTTTGACTGATGTTTCTAGCGGCCTTCAACATGTGCTGTACATCTGGGTCTACAGATCTCAAAACGGATGACAGAAAAGGTAGTGTCACGATAGTCTCTCTTACTTTGGAGAGTTGTGACAGGTTTGGGACCTCTGTCTCATTCCTGTATTGAGGCAGTGTAGAAGTTAATGTCAATTTCTGTTGCTGCAATGCTCTCTAGTTCTCTCTCCCAGGTGTGGCAACTTTGTGATCACTCCTATATGGTCACATGGCCCAGCATTCCTTGCTGGTGATTAAACTCATTCCTGGCCTGTCTACCTTAGGTGAAGAAGCTACTCTGGAGAACCTGATCATTGCCAAGTAATCTTCTGGCTAGGAGTGTGGCAGCAGGCGTAAACTTGTCTTGCCATTTCCCTACCTGTCTTTCCTTCCCCTCTTGTTGATTTTATTTATGTGGTTGGGACTAGTGCTCAGACATCCATCTCCCTATTGAGGGTTAACATCAGGGCCAGCAAGGGGCTAGGTATCCTGCTCGGCAATGGAGTGAAAGAACCCACATAGGGACGGGAGAAAGATCAGGGCACAGCCGCAGGTGAGTGATGGAGGTGTCCTTTCCCCCATTCCCTATGAGCAGAGCCCCACATTGTATTTCTGCCCCCTGGTGTTTTCCCTGTGTGTTGCTTTATGTAGTGCGACGGACACTGTTGGTCCATGTGCCACTGACATGCAATGTATCTGGACATTCCCTAGTACGCACGTGACAGTTAGATTGCCAATCTCGGGCACAGCACTGATTACAAGTCCTCTGATCTAATAAACTGACTGAACAGTGTATTTAGGTAGTTGTGATCCTCAACACTACTGGGGTCCTTTACCACAGTTATACCAATCATTTCTACTTTGCCTGAGAAGCTCAGCACTGCTATACAGCTAACATCTATGCTCTAATGCTGATCAGTTCTACGTTGTGTCACCTTACATGGCAAGTTCTGATTCATCGTTGGGTATTCTGCTGTATCACCATTTATTGCTTCGCTAGACTTAGTCATACTCATTTCTACTTCATCACTAGGCTTTACTACATACAGTGCATACAGTGAGTCTCCTTCCCTACTCAGGTCTCCTACATCACCACAATGAGCTATTAGATATACCCAGCACTGCTACATATAACATTTTACTACATTGTCCAACTCTACTTTGAGCCTCCTGACATACCCAGCTTTGCTATTTCATTGCGCTCTGATTAATTTCTCAACTTTACTGTTGACCTATCTATTGAGCTCCGGGCACATTGAACGCTACTATATCACTGGGCTCTGAAATATTGCTTACCACAATTCTGTATAGGACTCCATGACATATTTTTCTTTAAATCATCACTATTCTGATTATACTTTTGTATACTACTTTAACACTTATTGGTGTAATAATCAATTTTAGTTCCATAATTAATTTACCAATTTACCAATTTTGAAAAAACAACAGGAGGTGGAGTCAGTGCAAGTCTGTCCCTGAAATGTTTGTTGATCCTTATGGCAATAGCCATAGCAGCCTCTATTGACTCAAGAGTTTCATGTAGTACCAGTGCGTCTTTAAGCCTACCCAACAGACCTTGACAAAAATGACTCCTAAAGAAAAGGTCATTCCACCTGGCGTCAGAGGCTCACCTATAGAACTGTGAGCAAAACTCCTCTGTTGGCTGATCCCCCTGCTGGAGCTTATGGAGCTCAGACACAGTAAGAAAGACGCAGTTAGCGCTGTTATAAAACAAGGCTTAGGGCCACAAAAAACTCATATACTGACTGAAAGGACTGAGAGTTGGTGGGAAGGGATTAGGCCAAGTACTGAAAATCTTCTTGCAGAAGAGACTCCAATCCCCACCCGCTGTTCTTCTCGCCTTGAGGAGTGAGGGCAAAGCGTTAAATAAAGTTTACAAGCTTCCCTGATAACCACAAGTTTATCCTTACTTCCATAAAACCAGTCCAGGAGAGATATCTTAGGTTCAAGGTTGAGTCTGGCTGTGAACCGAGGCCAGCAGACCTATAATTTGCTGCAGGTGCTGCACCACTTGTGACCGCAGAGACATCATATCCTGGGATAAACTCTGTATCTGTTGTGTAGAAACTGCAACTGTATCTATATTCAGTTCAGGGAAAAAAAAATGTAAGTCTGGTGATAATGTCATGCTAGGGCGTATCGTCTCCCAGTGGGTGGTGCAACACAAGGGTGAGCAACGGCGATAGTATGGAAGGAAGGCCCTGATGATAGTGAGAGGGGAGTTAACTTCTGACACTGACCTGTGTCTGCACCCTAAGCTCCCTAACATCTCTAGATGGGTCCTTCACCCTGTTCCCTGTCTATAACCTCACTTGCCTGGAGTCAACTTGGTTATTGTGCTGGCCAGCGAGGACACCAGTCTCCCTTCTATATTAAGACAACACAAGGATAGGAACACAGACAGAGGAAAATAGACACAAAAAGATATATCATAAAACTCCTCAATTGCAGGAAACTACTGCATCTGAATTGTCGTGACACCACTGCTTCCAGAGACACACAACTTCAAAGTGGTCAGCATACACAATGAGATTGTATCAGCAGTGTCCTCTGATAAGACATGTGAGTCTTCCCAGCAGAGGGGGGTGGACACCAAAACTACACCCACGATTAAGACTAAAAAGATAATCCAGAAATGATAGAGACCTTTTCCCTTGCAGCATAAAAAAAAAGTACCGTATATACTCGTATATAAGCCGACCCGTGTATAAGCCGACCCCCCTACTTTTGCCCCCAAAACCTGGGAAAACCTATTGACTCGTGTATAAGCTGAGGGTGGACCCCAGCACAGGTATACAGCCCCCAGCAGTGTGGTATACAGGCCTCCCCAGTGGTAGTATACAGCTGCCTCCCCAGTGGTAGCGTACAGCAGCCTCCCCAGTGGTATATAAAGGCCCCAGCATTACAGCAGCCTCCCCAGTGGCATATACAGGCCCCAGCAGTATTACAGCAGCCTCCCCAGTGGCATATACAGGCCCCAGCAGTATATACCGCAGCCCCAGTGGTATACAGCAGCCTCCCCAGTGGTATATACAGGCCCCAGCAGTATTACAGCAGCCTCCCCAGTGGTATATACAGGCCCCAGCAGTATATATAGCAGCCCCAGTGGTATACAGCAGCTCCAGTGGTATACAGCAGCCCCAGTGGTGTGGTATACAGCAGCCCCAGTGGTATATAGCAGCCCCAGTGGTATATAGCAGCCCCTGTGGTATATAGCAGCCCCAGTGGTGTGGTATATAGCAGCCGCAGTGGTATATAGCAGCCCCAGTGGTATACAGCAGCTCCAGTGGTATACAGCAGCCCCAGTGATGTGGTATACAGCAGCCCCAGTGGTATATAGCAGCCCCAGTGGTATATAGCAGCCCTAGTGGCATTTAGCAGCCCCAATGGTGTAGTATATAGCAGCCCCAGTGGTATATAGCAGCCCCAGTGGTATACAGCAGCCCCAGTGGTGTGGTATATAGCAGCCCCAGTGGTATATAGCAGCCCCAGTGGTATATAGCAGCCCCAGTGGTATATAGCAGCCCCAGTGGTGTGGTATATAGCAGCCCCAGTGGTATATAGCAGCTCCAGTGGTATATAGCAGCCCCAGTGGTGTGGTATATAGCAGCCCCAGTGGTATATAGCAGCCCCAGTGGTATACAACAGCCCCATTGGTGTGGTATATAGCAGCCCCAGTGGTATATAGCAGCCCCAGTGGTATATAGAAGCCCCAGTGGTATACAGGCCCCCAAATGCTGGCACTCACCCCCCTCCGTTGTAAGGCCCCCCTGCTGCTTAACTTACCATCCCTGGTCTTCTGCACCGCGCCGGTCTTCTGTGCTCCGTCTTCCATGCTCCCGTCCTCGCTGCATCCGGGGTCCCTGGCCATCGCAGTAATGATGACGTCATCGTTACTGCGACGGCCGGGGACCCCGGATGAAGCCGAGGACGGGAGCATGGAGGACGGAGCACGGAAGACCGGCGCAGTGCAGAAGACCAGGGATGGGTCATTCCATGTCAAGTGAACCAATGATTATTACCTCTATATTTTTAATTCTTTTGAGATTTTGTTATTTGATAATAGCATGTCAGACAATGCAAAATGTGAAGAGAAAATTTTTTTTTTAAATTTATTTTTTTTTAAAATGATTTTCAAAGTTCGGAAAAAGTGCGAATTTCGCTGTTGCCTGCCTTTACGTTTCTCCTCATAACTAAGGCTAGGAATACGATAGAGAGACAAAATAAACACCATTCTACTCAGAACTATACAGGCTTTCACCAGATATGTCACAAGAGGATCTTTGTTAATATTTTACCCATGTGATCGCAAGCGCAAAACTTTAAAACGCATTTCCGAAAAATCGGCGCGCTTTAAATATTTCAAAAACAGCCCATGTGTCTGCTTTGCTCTTAGCCACATCCGTACCAAATTTCAAGTTGAGATCGCGATGGGATCATATTTTAAAATATTTTACTATTAATAGCGTCAATGGGTGATTCCATATCAAGTGATCTAAATATGAATATTTTTTTTTACCTGACGTCTTTAGATTTTTTACATTTTTTTTCCTTTATGAAGTACTACTTTAGTTAATTACAAATTAAAAGTTTAGAATTTTTTTCTTCATCAGTTAATTTTTTACAGATTTTTAAAGTTTAAAAAAAGTGGGAATTTTGGCCTGGTATGACTTTACATTTTTTTTATCTTGGGCTAGAAATAAGATAGAGAAACAAAATAAACACCATTCTACTCAGAACTGTCCAGGCTTTCACCAGATATGTCACAAGAGTATATTTGTTAATTTTAATTTTTTACCCATGCGAACGCAAACGCAACATTTTGAAACGCATTTCCAAAAAAACGTTTTAATAAAAATTTTCCAAAACTGCCCATGTGTCTTTTATGCTCTTAGCCACATCTGTACCAAATTTCAAGTTGGGATCGTGATGGGATCATATTTTAAAATATTTAACTATTATAGTGTCAATTCAAAAATCTTGAATTCAGATCTGTTCAACCTGTGGTCTAAAAGCGTGGGGTCTATATTTATCAAATCCATTATTTTTAGACATTACTGTATTATTTTGATATGTTACAGCTTAGAAGCAGGAGAGGACATATAGGAAAAAGCTTTGTTAGGGCTCAACCTGAGAAAGCACAGGGATAGACAGTGAATGCAGAGCAGATGATAGGTCAGCAGCTCTGTCAATCATGTTAAGTGTCTACCCACTGCATTCAGGAAGTAAGACAGCTCGTTCAGACGTTTCATGTCCTGACATGTCTGGACATCTTCACTCCTGAACAAACAATAGTCTGTACAAAGCCATCAAGGCTGTGTACTAAAATATGGGTGAGTAAATATATTAATAGTTTAATGCTTTTATTATTAAGGGCCAATACACACAGTGCTATTCTTAGGGATCATCATTCAGAAAAACAGCCCCATTGATTTCTATGGGGTTCACCACATGCAGTGTTTTTGGAAACACTCAAGAGTGAGTAAATCACTGCTTGAACTACTTTTTAATTGCTGCAATAAACACAGCATTTATCATTTATATAAAAAAAGCTGCCATTTTTTTCACTAGCGATTAAAAAAACTAACGCATATGTGGTAAAAACTTGGTAGAAAAACAAGCTGCCAAAACTGCAGCGTGTATCTGCAGACAGAAAAAACTGTGCGCGCTAGCCCTAAAACTCACTTTATAGTAATACAGTTCTATCTCAAGTGTACTGTAAACCTTTATTTTTATTACCTATCTTCCTTACTTAATATTAACTGTATTTTTCCCACACAGCAATGGCTGCTACTTCTCAAGAAACAGCATTTTATCATAGACACTGTTGCAATCCTTTTGAAAAAATATGAATATGATTGGCGCTGGTGGCTGGCTACTGTACTCTCCAAAGATTGTGAAAATGAAGAAGTAGAATTGACTTTATTGCATCCTTCTGGTCCAGCGCCATCCTTTGTGTATCCAAGAAAGCCAGACATTTTAAAAGTGCACAAAAATGAGATATTAACTCAGGCGGAGCCTAACACCGTGACAGGCCGGACATACTCTTTGACACACAAGGAAATGGCGATTGCTAGTAAGCGTTTATGGACAAGATTACATTTCACCCACTAGAAGGGACAAATTGATAAAATGCCACTTTAAAAACATACTATTAATTGTTTGATTAGTTCATAATTTATAGAACGATGATTTAACTACTGTACTATTCTTATTAAACACTTCATAAATCACATGTTTAGTGATAGAATAGAAAACAAATTTATATGTATAAATAGAGGTTAACATTTTTGGTTCTTTTAATCTTGTTTAATCAAACTTGAGGATATGATCACCTTTCTTCTTTTGGTTTGTTCAATACATTCAAGTTGAAAATGCTGAGCGTTGTGTTCTGATGATTAAGATGTATTTATCCTGGCACTTATGGGATTTGTTTTTTGTGTTTCTTTTTTGTTGCATATAAATGATTTATTCAATAATTTGTGATAACTCATACAACCATAAAATAAAAAATATATAAATTTGACAGGTCCCAAGTTGAATCTCTGCACAAATATAACCAAGAACACAATCAGTCATTTTTTCACAATTGCCCGTCAATAGTTTGAATTTGATATAAAGAAACATAGTCTTGTAACATATCAAATGAAAGCTGTTACCGTTCTGAGTAAAATGATGCCTCTCCCACTTCATTATCTTATTTCTAGCCTGAGATTAAAAAAAAATGTAAAGTCATACCAGGCCAAAATTCACCCTTTTTTTAAACTTTAAAAATCTGTAAAAAATTAACTGATGAAGAAAAAAATTCTAAACTTTTAATTTGTAATTAACTAAAGTTGTACTTCATAAAGAAAAAGAATAAAAAACATCTAAAGACGTCAGGTAAAAAAAAATATTCATATTTAGATCACTTGATATAGAATGACCCATTGACGCTATTAATATTAAAATATTTTAAAATATGATCCCATCGCGATCCCAACTTGAAATTTGGTACAGATGTGACTAAGAGCATAGCAGATACATGGGCAGTTTTTGAAATATTAAAGAGCGCCGATTTTTCGGAAATGCGTTTTAAAGTTTTGCGCTTGCGATCACATGGGTAAAATATTAACAAAGATCCTCTTGTGACATATCTGGTGAAAGCCTGCACAGTTCTGAGTAGATTGGTGTTTATTTTGTTTCTCTATCTTATTTCTAGCCCAAAATATGATAGAAAATGTAAAGCCATACCAGGCCAAAATTCGCACTTTTTTAAAACTTTAAAAATCTGTAAAAAATTAACAGATAAAGAAAAAAATTCAAAACTTTTTTTTTGTAATTAACTAAAGTTGTTCTTCATATAGAAAAAAAATTAAAAAAATCTGAGGACGTCAGGGAAAAAAAATATTCATTTTTGGATCACTTGACATGGAATTACCCGGATGGTAAGTTAAGCAGCAGGGGGGGGCCTTACAACGAAGGGGGCGAGTGCCAGCATTTGGGGGCCATATATTTAGATATGCACTGCTTCCCCCTGCCGCTGATTGACAGGGGGAAGCAGTGCATATATAATGAGCGGCCCCACGTGACAGGGCACTCATACAGCAACCTCCCCCCGCCTCCTCCAGCCTCCCCAGCCCCGGACACAGCCCCCACCACCGTATTGACCCATGAATAAGCCGAGGGGGGGACTTTTCAGCCCAATTTTTGGGCTATACGGTATATACATTTAAGTACAAGTTATAAACCTGCGATCCATACGGCATTGTAAACTTCAGACTAGTCAATGGTCTCCGTGTATATTTTGGAGATAAATTATCTTTGTATGAACAATAAATTGTACAGACAACAAATAGAATTCCTTGAGAACAGACCTGAACTGTCTTAATTGGTGACTTTGAGTAATAAAAAAAATACCAGCCTAATTTGATCTAGTCTACTATGACTAACACATATCTATTTGATGATTTCTGAATTTGATATCTCAGGTCTTACATTAGGCATAATAAACCTAATTAGTAGCGCTACATAAGTGAGTAAAATAAATAAATAAACTATATAATTTGCTTAAAATATGAATGGGCCAATTTAATGGAGCTTTACCTTGTGTGATCAGCTGATCACTGGTGGTTTCAGCTGCTTAAGGCTGGTATCACACTAGCGTTTGGGTCCATTGTGTTGGCATGCGTCCCAGTGTGCCAGCCCATGGATCTACCCTGCGTCCTTATGTTTAACATGAGGACGCAGGGTGCATGCATAGGCATCTGTTTACATGGGTTTGCGTCCCACCGCGCTTTTTTAAGTGACCGCGGGACGCCACATGCTCTCATTTGTGGACGTCTGATGCTGCATGAAATACACAGATGCATCCTGATGCGCCCAGACAATACATAGAGTTGAATAGTGACTCTTTGGAATCTGGATGGCAACGGGAGGAGACAGATCTCTCTCTCCTCGACCATGATTTCATAATTTTCATACATGCGGATTCTCATAAAAAAACTCAGTGCTAGCATGTGTCAGTATCCGTTCTGGCATCCATCAGTATATTTTCTAGCATCCATCAGTATCCGTTCTGGCATCTGTCAGTATCCATTCTGGCTGCCGTCAGTATTAGTGATGGGCGAGTCCTAAATTACTTGGAATCGCTTGACTCTAGCGAGTCCGAGCCCGGGACTCGCTACTCGTTGCGAGTCTAGCGAGTCCAATGTTAATGAATGGATGAGTAATACCGAGTAATGTGCGATTTACAAATTGCAGATGTGTCTCGGAAGCTTCAGGCTCTATCTGCTACTCTGCGAGTTTCCCAGCGTTTACTCCACAGTAACCAGCCCAATGCAAATCAACTTGCATTGGATTCCCTACTGTGCCAGTGATAGCAGGGAAACTCGCAGAGTAAGAGCTGTCTGCTCTGTGCAACTCCAGGGTCCTAGAGCCCGCCTGCTGCCTGATGTAGCAGAGCTGAGATTGTTCTCAGTCTGCTAATTCCCTGTGCATAGACATCTATATATATGCACAGGGGATGTAGCAGAGAGGACATCGCGTTTTGGACTACGTCGGACGGAAGAGGATTTTTTTAATTAAAGATGGAGTCGCTAATGGCTTTTTTTTTTTATTTCTAATAAAAAATTTTCTCTGTGTGGTGTTTTTTTTAACCCTTTATTAGAGATTCTTAGTGGCTGGGTCAAACCTGGCCTGACATTAAGAATCTCGGGCTTAATACCAGCTTGTATAACAAAGCTGGTATTAACCCCTTTATTACCCAGCGTGCCACCGCTACCAGGGCCGCTGGAAGAGCGGGGTTCAGTGCCAGAGGATGGCGCTTCAATGAACGCGCCATCTTCTGGGGCGGCTGCGGGCTGCAATTTGCAGCGGGGGGTGCCCAGAAAGCTTGGGCCTCGCTGCGCTGCGGATTCCAGCCCCCAGCTGCTTAGCTGTACCTGGCTAGACATAGAAATTGCGCGGAGCCCCATGCATTTTTTTTTTATAATTTCATGAAATTCATGAATAAAAAAAGAGGGCTCGCCTATATTCTTGTGTCCGGCCAGGTACAAATAGGCACCTGGGGGTTGGGGGCAGCCCGTCGCTGCCTGTTGTATCTGGCTGGTTCCAGAAATACGGCGAAGCCTACGTCATTTTTTTTCTGAAAAATCAATAAAACAATCCTAAAAAAGGGACTGCCTCTTTCTTAACCCCTCGCCCATGGTCCAGGGGTTAATAAAGATGCAGTCCCTTTTATTTACATTGTTTTATGGATTTGTCAGAAAAAAATTTGACGTGGGCTTCGCCGTATTTCTGGAACCAGCCGGATCCAGCAGGCAGCGACGGGCTGCCCCCAACCCCCAGGTGCCTATTTGTACCTGGCCGGACAAAAGAATATAGGCGAGCCCTCTTTTTTTATTATTTCATGAATTTCATGAAATAATAAAAAAAAAATGCGTGGGGCTCCGCGCAATTTCTATATCTAGCCAGGAACAGCTAAGCAGCTGGGGGCTGGAATCCGCAGCGCAGGGAGGCCCAAGCTTTCTGGGCACCCCCGCTGCAAATTGCAGCCCGCAGCCGCCCCAGAAGATGGCACGTTCATTGAAGCGCCATCCTCTGGCGCTGAACCCCGCTCTTCCAGCGGCCCTGGTGGCGATGGCACGCTGGGTAATAAAGGGGTTAATACCAGCTTTATTATACAAGCTGGTATTAAGCCCGAGATTCTTAATGTCAGGCCAGGTTTGACCCAGCCACTAAGAATCTCCAATAAAGGGTTAAAAAAAACACCACACAGAGAAAATTTTTTATTAGAAACAAAAAAAAAAGCCATTAGGGACTCCATCTTTAATTAAAAAAATCCTCTTCAGTAGTCCAAAACGCGATGTCCTCTCTGCTACATCCCCTGTGCATAGATATAGATGTCTATGCACAGGGAATGAGCAGACTGAAAACAATCTCAGCTCTGCTACATCAGGCAGCAGGCGGGCTCTAGGACCCTGGAGCTGCACAGAGCAGACAGCTCTTACTCTGCGAGTTTCCCTGCTATCACTGGCACAGTAGCGAGTCCAATGCAAGTCAATGGCAATCCTAGTTTTGTCAGAATCTCTGACAAAACTAGGATTGCCATTGATTTGCATTGGACTCGTTACTGTGCGAGTAAACGCTGGGAAACTCGCAGAGTACTGAGTCCTGCGAGTCCCTTACTACTCGCAGAGTAACGAGTCCTAGCGAGTAGATTCGCCCATCTGTCAGTATCCATTCTGGCATCCATCAGCATCCGTTCTGGCATCCTTCAGTATCTGTTCTGGCATCCATCAGTATCCGTTCTGGCATCCATCAGTATCTGTTCTGGCATCCATCAGTATCCGTTCTGGCATATGTCAGTATCCGTTCTGGCATCCATCAGTATCTGTTCTGGCATTGGTCAGTATCTGTTCTGGCATCCGTCAGTATCCATTCTGGCATCTGTCTGCGTCTCTACACACAGAAGGATGTATTTGAAACGCTAGTGTGAAACTAGCCTGAGACCAGAGCATTCTATTGGGGAGGACTTACCTTGATTTGCATGGAAAAGCTTCACATTTTATACATACAGCCAGCAAATGTAAATTCTATCATAGTGTTATATTTTCAGCCAATTTCAATTATTTTTCAGCTCATTGTATACTCCATAGTTTAGAAAATAACCTCCTGATGCTACCTGGAAACCATTAATAAGCTTTTGTTGACAAATCTGCTATTCTTATAATGTGTCATTCATTGAGTGCCTAATGGGTTCCTATTAATATGAATAGGCTTTGAATCAGAGGGCACATTAACACTTTAATACCCCCTATAGTCAGTCTTGTAAGCACATAAATACTCAGTGACTCAGGTTCTTTGGATGTATATGTGTTAATGAGCTTTAGGTATTCATTTGTTAATGAACCATGCTGTTCTGGGTATTCACACATGGCGTAATTAGCATAAAATAAAGTCATAATAAGATCCATCAGCTTCAGATGCTTTATTAAAGGTTTCTAGGAAGCAACAGATGTTGCCTCTACTGTGCATAGTAAAAATAAAGTAAACCATGAGTGAAAACAGTAAAAAAAAAGGTAATGAAGGTGTAATACCAGTAAAGATAGACTTTAAATGTCACATTAGTTCATGCACGTGTCACGGTCCCAAGGGTCTTCATACTCCGACAATCCAGGGCAAGAGTCTATAATTCACGATGTCGTCCCCAGAAGCCGTGGCCCTGATCGGACATGTAAAAGAGATAATATTTACAGGGCAGAAAGTTTATTGTGACGCCAGCTGAGAGATCTGGTCAAGAGTGACAAGCACTTCAGGTAGTGGCCCTAGGGGATAGGTGGTGATGCAGCAAGGTCGCTCACTCCCCTCTGCAGAAGTGGGACCCTGGAGTGTAGTGGTGGTGAAGTGATGATGATGGTGGTTTTAGTAGCTGAAGGTGCAGGGGTGAAGAGAAATGTAGAAGGAGACAAGGATGCAGGATCGCAGTTCTGTACCTTTACTGGAGATCTTGTAGCACAACCAGGACTTCTGTGTTGAACCAGGTGCGTGGTTCGACCAGTCCAGAGAGGGATGGGACCACCCTGCTGGAAGAAGTTGTGTTGGCCTTCCTGCTGCTTGTTCCCACTGTAACTCATCCAGTTTCTCCTCAGCTCTTTGTATCTTTCCAGCCAGAAAGATGGCGTAGATTCTGGGAGCTACTGTACCCATCAGTTCTCCAGCCATCTAGGCGACTAAGCCCACAACTGTGTGGCTACTGCACATGAAGCCCAGTAGCCTCCAGGTTCACTGCCAGTCATAAAGATCTGGCAGTTTAGGGTTCCTGGTAACCCTCTTGCAGCTTCAGCCTAAACCCCATCTCTCTCATAACTCCTCCCTCCAACCAGAGTCTGTCCTATCCCCAAACAGGCCTATTGTGTCCAGCCCTCTGATTAAAGTTCAGATGTGTTGGATGTTTATGGGAATTCCAGCAGCATAATCCTTTCCCCTCTCCAGGCATGACACTGCAGGGTGTTGAGTGCAACACTGCTTGTGGCAGCCAGACCACAGGGGTCCCACATACATTTAATAAAACGCTTTTGTAGCTTCACTGAAGTTTAAACACAAGTGTACAAGATATACAACGAATTAGGATGTCATCAAAAAGTTTATTTATTTCAGTAATTCAATATATAAAATGAAACGCATATGATTCACTCAAGGGCCTATCTGGATTCGGACCCAGGCGTGAAGTCGCAGGGATGTGACCGGTGGCCCGCCCGGACCCGTGGCCCTAGTGAACAGCCTAAAAATTGGGGGTTGATTGAAGGGGAATAAAAGTTTAGAGTTTTTCGTGACGCCACTTGCAGATTCTGATGATGATCACCAGCGCCGCTTCAGACCTCCGGAGGTGATGGTATTGCAACTTGAATGGTGCAGCTCCCTGCAGGTGGAGCTGAGTCCCCGGGGCAGGTCAGTACTTGTGGCGGTGGTGCTGAATATGGTGTATGGAGTAGTGCAGCGACTCGGATAAAGAAGACGTGGAGGCTGTATGACTCTGTATTGGTACTTTTACTGGAACTGGGTTCAGATGGCAGGTTAGGTTACAGCTTTTCAGTCTTTAGATGGGTAGCTAGCCAGGTGGTTGCTTAAGAGGGTAAAGTCTTTTTGAGGCTCCTGTAGTATACCTTCTTTAGTTAATCCTACGTCCTGCTGCCTTTAGTTGCGCTCGCCCTGCACAACCCGCTTGTATACCAGGCCCGTTGGGTGCTATGAGGTACTCTTCTCCTTTCTAAGGGGCTCAACGGGGTTGTCGGGGCTGCTGGACTAACCCGCAACGGCCGGTGTCGACGGCTCAGGGGATGAACTCACCTGTACCGTTCCTCGGAGCCGGCACTTCGTTGGTGGACTAGGATTCCCCTGGATTATGGTCGATCCGATAAGGGTTTTCTTCGTTCTTCTCCTGGGCTGCCTTTTCTATCATTCCCCCTCCCTGGGAGACCCTTCTCTCTCTCGGGGCTCCCCTTTGCTTCTTTCCTCAGGCCAAACTAGAACTGTATGTGAGTCTTCCCACCTCTCCTAACTTAGCCCTCTGCGAATGGGTTTACCCGTCTACCCTGTCCTAGTATGGGAGTGCTGGGATGGGAGCCTCATGCAGACTTTACACGCCCCAGCAACAGGAATACTGCACATTCTATTGTTGGTGCAGTACCCCTACTGTGGCACACTGACCAGTGGGGCGCCATACATATATTATATAAAGTCATTACAAACAGAGTGATCTATTTCGAGTGTTTATGTCTGTTAATGTTGATGATTATGTCTTACAGCCTATCAAAACCCAAAGGTCGTTATCTCAGAAAATTAAGGTAGGGAGGATGAAGGCTCTGAGAGATAAAATATTACCAAAACAGGTATCAGAGGCTTTACCTTGTGTGGTTGTGAGAGTCACAACCACTATAAAAGCAGTTCGCTGCAGTCCCCAGCATGGTGCATATAGAGTAGGTAGGATGAAGGGTTAAAAACTATGCTGCTATATTCCAAGAGACATCAAAGGGTGAATACAATATTGATTTATTGGTCAATGCATTTCAGGGCTCCCTGGCCCCTTCCTCAGGACATATCAATATCATATTGTTGTATTTCAGGGCGTTTCAGGGAGCCCTGTAACACGATGACTAATAAATCAATATTATATTAACCCTTTGATGTCTTGTGGAATACGACAGTGGTATTTAACCCTTTATCATTCCTACTTTAATTTTCTGAGATAACTACCTTTGGGTTTTCATTGGTTGTAAGTCATCATCATCAACATTAACATAAATAAACACTTTAAATAGATCCCTCTGTGTGTAATGACTCTATCTATTATATAAAACCCGAAGGCCACTTCCGCCCAAAATCCGCTTCCGCTTCCGTGATGGCCTCCCTCCTGTGTCCAACTCCGGAACCGGAAGCACCAGACCCACGAGCGGCGCCACCGGCCCTGCACAGAGCCCCGTCTGCGGCCGCCCACATCCCGCCCACAGCCCTGCAGCTCACCGCCCACCAACATCCGCCAACCGGCCCGGAACGAGTGTGGGGCCTCCGCCGGCACAGCTCCCAGTCCTGCCGCTCTCTCCACAGACCGGCTGACGCTCCTCCATCACCCAGCTAGCCCCGCCCACACTCCGCCCCCGGCCTCCGGAACCGCCAACAGCACTGCCGCTGCCCGCCGCCCGCCAACAGCCCAGTAAGTCTTCCGCCACCCTGCCTCCGCTCTCCTCTGCCACCTCCAGCCCTCCTCTGCCCCCTCCAGCCCTGCTCTGCCCCCTCCAGCCCTGCTCTGCACCCTCCAGCCCTGCTCTGCACCCTCCAGCCCTGCTCTGCACCCTCCAGCCCTGCTCTGCACCCTCCAGCCCTGCTCTGCACCCTCCAGCCCTGCTCTGCACCCTCCAGCCCTGCTCTGCACCCTCCAGCCCTCACTGCTGACCCCTGAGCCCTCACTGCTGACCCCTCAGCCCTCACTGCTGACCCCTGAGCCCTCACTGCTGACCCCTGAGCCCTCACTGCTGACCCCTGCGCCCTCACTGCTGACCCCTGCGCCCTCACTGCTGACCCCTGAGCCCTCACTGCTGACCCCTGAGCCCTCACTGCTGACCCCTGAGCCCTCACTGCTGACCCCTGAGCCCTCACTGCTGACCCCTGAGCCCTCACTGCTGACCCCTGAGCCCTCACTGCTGACCCCTGCGCCCTCACTGCTGACCCCTGCGCCCTCACTGCTGACCCCTGCGCCCTCACTGCTGACCCCTGCGCCCTCACTGCTGACCCCTGAGCCCTCACTGCTGAGCCCTCACTGCTGACCCCTGAGCCCTCACTGCTGACCCCTGAGCCCTCACTGCTGACCCCCCTGAGCCCTCACTGCTGACCCCTGAGCCCTCACTGCTGACCCCTGAGCCCTCACTGCTGAGCCCTCACTGCTGACCCCTGAGCCCTCACTGCTGACCCCTGAGCCCTCACTGCTGACCCCTGAGCCCTCACTGCTGACCCCTGAGCCCTCACTGCTGACCCCTGCGCCCTCACTGCTGACCCCTGCGCCCTCACTGCTGACCCCTGAGCCCTCACTGCTGAGCCCCTCACTGCTGACCCCTGAGCCCCTCACTGCTGACCCCTGAGCCCTCACTGCTGACCCCTGAGCCCTCACTGCTGACCCCTGAGCCCTCACTGCTGACCCCTGAGCCCTCACTGCTGACCCCTGAGCCCTCACTGCTGACCCCTGAGCCCTCACTGCTGACCCCTGAGCCCTCACTGCTGACCCCTGAGGCTGCGCCCTCACTGCTGACCACTGAGCCTGCGCCCTCACCTGCTGACCACTGAGCCCTCACTGCTGACCCCTGAGCCCTCACTGCTGACCCCTGCGCCCTCACTGCTGACCCCCTCGCCTCACTGCTGACCCCTGAGCCCTCACTGCTGACCCCTGAGCCCTCTCCTGCGACCCCCTGCCCCTCACTGCTGACCCCTGAGCCCTCACTGCTGACCCCTGAGCCCTCACTGCTGACCCCTGAGCCCTCACTGCTGACCCCTGAGCCCTCACTGCTGACCCCTGAGGCCTGCGCCCTCACTGCTGACCACTGAGCCTGCGCCCTCACTGCTGACCACTGAGCCCTCACTGCTGACCCCTGAGCCCTCACTGCTGACCCCTGAGCCCTCACTGCTGACCCCCTCACTGCTGACCCCTGAGCCCTCACTGCTGACCCCTGAGCCCTCACTGCTGACCCCTGAGCCCTCACTGCTGACCCCTGAGCCCTCACTGCTGACCCCTGAGCCCTCACTGCTGACCCCTCAGCCCTCACTGCTGACCCCTGAGCCCTCACTGCTGACCCCAGCTGCGCCCTCACTGCTGACCACTGCCTCGCCCTCACTGCTGACCACTGAGCCCTCACTGCTGACCCCTGCGCCCTCACTGCTGACCCCTGCGCCCTCACTGCTGACCCCTGCGCCCTCACTGCTGACCCCTGCGCCCTCACTGCTGACCCCTGCGCCCTCACTGCTGACCCCTGCGCCCTCACTGCTGACCCCTGCGCCCTCACTGCTGACCCCTGCGCCCTCACTGCTGACCCCTGCGCCCTCACTGCTGACCCCTGCGCCCTCACTGCTGACCCCTGCGCCCTCACTGCTGACCCCTGCGCCCTCACTGCTGACCCCTGCGCCCTCACTGCTGACCCCTGCGCCCTCACTGCTGACCCCTGCGCCCTCACTGCTGACCCCTGCGCCCTCACTGCTGACCCCTGGCCTCACTGCTGACCCCTGCGCCCTCACTGCTGACCCCTGCGCCCTCACTGCTGACCCCTGCGCCCTCACTGCTGACCCCTGCGCCCTCACTGCTGACCCCTGCGCCCTCACTGCTGACCCCTGCGCCCTCACTGCTGACCCCTGACTGCGCCCTCACTGCTGACCCCTGAGCCTGCGCCCTCACTGCTGACCCCTGAGCCGCCCCTCACTGCTGACCTGGCCTGCGCCCTCACTGCTGACCCCTGCGCCCTCACTGCTGACCCCTGCGCCCTCACTGCTGACCCCTGCGCCCTCACTGCTGACCCCTGACCCTCGCCCTCACTGCTGACCCCTGAGCCCTCACTGCTGACCCCTGAGCCCTCACTGCTGACCCCTGCGCCCTCACTGCTGACCCCTGCGCCCTCACTGCTGACCCCTGCGCCCTCACTGCTGACCCCTGCGCCCTCACTGCTGACCCCTGCGCCCTCACTGCTGACCCCTGAGCCTGCGCCCTCACTGCTGACCCCTGAGCCTGCGCCCTCACTGCTGACCCCTGAGCCTGCGCCCTCACTGCTGACCCCTGAGCCTGCGCCCTCACTGCTGACCCCTGAGCCTGCCCCCTCACTGCTGACCCCTGAGCCTGCCCCCCTCACTGCTGACCCCTGAGCCTGCCCCTCACTGCTGACCCCTGAGCCTGCCCCCTCACTGCTGACCCCTGAGCTGCCCCCTCACTGCTGACCCCTGAGCTGCGCCCTCACTGCTGACCCCTGAGGCTGCGCCCTCACTGCTGACCCCTGAGCTGCGCCCTCACTGCTGACCCCTGAGGCTGCGCCCTCACTGCTGACCCCTGAGCCTCGCCCTCACTGCTGACCCCTGAGGCTGCGCCCTCACTGCTGACCCCTGAGCCTGCCGCCCTCACTGCTGACCCCTGAGGCTGCGCCCTCACTGCTGACCCCTGAGCCACCGCCCTCACTGCTGACCCCTGAGCCCCGCCCTCACTGCTGACCCTGAGCCACCGCCCTCACTGCTGACCCCTGAGCCCGCCCTCACTGCTGACCCCTGAGCCACCGCCCTCACTGCTGACCCCTGAGCCACCGCCCTCACTGCTGACCCCTGAGCCACCGCCCTCACTGCTGACCCCTGAGCCACCGCCCTCACTGCTGACCCCTGAGCCACCGCCCTCACTGCTGACCCCTGAGCCACCGCCCTCACTGCTGACCCCTGAGCCACCGCCCTCACTGCTGACCCCTGAGCCACCGCCCTCACTGCTGAGACCCCCTGATGCCCACCCCCCTCACTGCTGACCCTGAGCACCGCCCTCACTGCTGACCCTGAGCCACCGCCCTCACTGCTGACCCCTGAGCCACCGCCCTCACTGCTGACCCCTGAGCCACCGCCCTCACTGCTGACCCCTGAGCCACCGCCCTCACTGCTGCTGAACTATCCCTGAGCCACCGCCCTCACTGCTGACCCCTGAGCCACCGCCCTCACTGCTGACCCCTGAGCCACCGCCCTCACTGCTGACCCCTGAGCCACCGCCCTCACTGACTGACCCCTGAGCCTGCGCCCTCACTGCTGACCCCTGAGCCACCGCACTCACTGCTGACCCCTGAGCCACCGCCCTCACTGCTGACCCTGAGCCACCGCCCTCACTGCTGACCCCTGAGCCACCGCACTCACTGCTGACCCCTGAGCCACCGCACTCACTGCTGACCCCTGAGCCACCGCACTCACTGCTGACCCCTGAGCCACCGCACTCACTGCTGACCCCTGAGCCACCGCCCTCACTGCTGACCCCTGAGCCACCGCACTCACTGCTGACCCCTGAGCCACCGCACTCACTGCTGACCCCTGAGCCACCGCACTCACTGCTGACCCCTGAGCCACCGCCTCACTGCTGACCCCTGAGCCACCGCACTCACTGCTGACCCCTGAGCCACCGCACTCACTGCTGACCCCTGAGCCACCTGTACACACACAATTAATTTCACCGCACTCCCCTAACTATTACTAAATAAACTATATATATATATTCTAGACTACCCGATTCTTCAGAATCGGGCTGCCATCTAGTATAATATATTGTGTTTCACTTTTTGTATTGAATTACTGAAAAAAAAATAATTATTTTATATTCTAATTCATTGAGATGCACCTGTACAAAGAAATAGTTGTTCAAACTAAAGATGGACAGAGCACTTCATGTAACTGTGACGCCCCTGCAGTTTGGCTGCCATAATGAAAGGAAGTTTGCCAAGAAACTGACTGCAGGGCAAGCAATAGTTAAAGTATGGGATTAGCCCATAATGTGAGGAGTTATTTTATAGAACTGTTTCCTGTTAGAAGTCAGATAGGGTTTGACTTGTGTGTAGTTTGGATGTGTAGGTCGTTAAATACCAAAAAGGCTGCAGTTAGTGGGTTATTCGTTAACTCCAAAACAGCACACCAACTGTGAGACAGTGTGACGTGAGGAAATGGACCGACTCACAACTGGTGAACTTCAGAAGCTAGTTCTGACCACAAATGGGCAACTTCACCAGAGAAGGGTCCGAGGCCAATGCTTAGCAGAGGCTTGAGTGAATAAGCCGATACGGGAATGGACATGAAAAGAGGAAGGTAGTCCCGGCCAGTGGCGCCGTTACTTCCCATATGATAACTCCTTGTGGGTGGGAGGACGGGGAGCCGATGGGGGTTATAATGACTTTTATGCATGGTACTGTGGCGCTAGGCTGGGTGACAGTAAACAGGTTCAAGTGAAAACAGCTGTTATTAAGAAGGGGAATATGTGTGTATAATGGAGTTCTATACTAAAGAAATTATCTACATGATTTACTCTCGCTGTTTCACATTTAAGGTTGAATGTCTTGAACCAAAAGACTTGTTGGATACAAACTGTTTGCTTCCATGATTGTTTCCACTGTGGATGAGACCTGATTCACCCGAGACATTGGTGATATGCAGCCACTCAAAAGGAATGATCTACATCGCAGAATTCTCACAACCAACAAGGTCCATCACCACTGCACAAACAATAGTCCCCACCCTGTAGGAGGATGGAGAGGCCATCCTAGGACCATGCCTTGACAGACTTAAGCCTCCCCTCACACATAGCGAGATCGCTAGTGAGATTGCTGTTGCGTCACATGTTTTTTAACGCAACAGCGGCCTGGCCAGCGATCTCACTATATTTGACACATAAAAGCGACTGGGCCCCCGCTGTGACATCGCCAATCGTGACGGAATGGCCTGGACCATTTTTTGATCGTCAGGTTCCTGCTGGGCAGCATGCATGGGTGTGTTTGACACCTTAACAACAACCTCATTGGCGACTCAGAACTCAGCCATGTAGGTCTGAGTCATCAGACTAGCTGCTGTGTGACAGGGTCCCAACGACCGCCGAGGTCGTTATACGGGTCACCGTATCGTTGCTGCATCGTTGAGTAGATCTGACTGTTTGACATCTCACCAGCGACCACATAGCGACGTTCCAGCGATCCTTACCAGGTCGTATCGTTGTCGGGATCGCTAGAACGTTGCCAAGTGTGACGGGACCCTTACACTCCAGGACACCCTCACAGTAATATTCAAGCTCTTAATGTAGCAGAGAACTTAACCTATATTAGATCACTGCTAAGTAATTTTAGTAAATATTATACATTTCAGACAATTACAGTTTCAGAACATTAAAGACATTGAAACAGCAAGATAATTGGGGAGTAGAGGTGAGCAGATTGATCTGGGGACTATCAAATTCGAGTTAAATTATGTAAAACTTGCAGTTTAATGGGAATTTGAATCTTGGTTCCCAACATTGGCAAAAAATAAACAAGGCAGGGTAATATCATTGTGCTTGGCAGCACTCATTTCTCCATATTGCCTGCAGTTACAACATTTAGCCGATTATTAAACCTTATACAAAGGTGGTCACTACTTGGGCCATCACAGGTCAGTGGTTTTCAGGGTAGCACATTTTATACTGCAGAGTATTTTTTTCATCTGCAGAGTCTCTCTCTATTGTGTGTAAGTTCTTATGGTCAGTGGGTTCCTTTTTCGCCATCTCATTGCTCTCATGGTCAGGGTGGTCCTCTCTCTCCTGTCTAGTATAAGCTTGTATGATCAGTATAGTCCTCTCCCCTTTAGAGTGGTAGCTCTTATGGTCAGCAGAGTTATTTCTCTTCTCACCTGTATATTGTAAGCTCTTATGGTTAGTGGGGTCCTATTTTTCACCAGTAGAGTGAAAGTTCTTATGGTCATTGTGGTCCTCTCCTCTCTATTGTAGAGTGTAAGCTCTTGTGTTCAGTGGGGTCATTGCTCTTCTGTACAGTGTAAGCTCTTATTATCAGTGGGATCCTCTCTCTTTCCTGTAGAGTGTAAGCTCTTATGGTCATTGTGGTCCTCTCCTCTCTATTGTAGAGTGAAAGCTCTTGTGTTCAGTGGGGTCATTGCTCTTCTGCACAGTGTAAGCTCTTATTATCAGTGGGATCCTCTCTCTCTCCTGTAGAGTGTAAGCTCTTATGGTCAGTGGGGTCCTCTCTCTCTTGTAGAGTGTAAGCTCTTATGGTCAGCGGGTTTCTCTCTTCCCCTGTAGAGTGTAAGCTCTTATGGTCAGCATGGTCCTTCTCTTCTTCTCTCTTTTAGAGTTTAAGCTCTTATGGTCAGTGGGGTTCTCTCTCTCCCCTTTAGATTGTAAGCTCTTATTGTCAGCATGGTCCTCTCTCTTTTAGAGTTTAAGCTCTTATGGTCAGCGGGGTTCTCTCTCTCCCTCGTAGAGTGTAAGCTTTTATAGTTAGCAGGATCCTCTAGGCTCTCTCCTGTATAGTGTAATCTCTTATAGTCAGCAAGTTTCTTTCTCTCTCTCATCTCCCCCACAAGAATTATTTGAGCAATTACAATATTCCAGCATTGACATTTGCTCAAATGTATTTGCCGTGAATAGAATGTTTCAGGAAAATTCGGCTACTCCATAAAATTCGTAGTTTAAAAGATCTGCTCAACTCTATCGGGGAGATTTCAGTTTTGTTACATGCAAGTTTGTAAATGTTGAGAGTGGGCCATCTACAGGTCGAGCCATCTATATGGATACACCTAAATAAAATGGGAATGGTTGGTGATATCAACTTCCTGTTTGTGGCACTTTAGTATATGGAGGGGGGAAACTTTTCCAGATGGGTGGTGACCATGGCGGCCATTTTGAAGTCATCCATTTTGGATCCAACTTTATTATTTTCAATGGGAAGAGGGTCATGTGACACATCAAACGTATTGAGAATTTCATAAGAAACACAATGGTGTGCTTGGTTTTAACGTAACTTTATTCTTTCATGAGTTATTTCAAGTTGATATCACCATTTATTCCATTTTTATTTTGGTGTATCCATATAGATGGCCCACCCTGTAGTTCTAAACTATAATACAAATTGTATTTCAATTTATACAAAAAACGAAAAAGGAGATTTTTTTTGGCTAAAAGCCAATAACTTTTATTAGAAACATATGCATAAAAACTGAAGACATATAAGACTACATATCAAGTTACAGATACTGTACCAGTACACTGGGAACCAGATTAGACATAACTAAAAATATGGCAGATACATGGAACCACCAACATACATGTTTTCAGGTTTTCTTAGCATTGCACAGGTTGCACAGGGGTTGGAATCATCACCTGTGCAATATTAAGGTAAGCCTGAAAACGTGCCCTGTTGGTGGGTCTTAAGGTCTAGAATTGGGGAACACTAGCCAATAGTATAATATGTAATGCAATTCAGCCCATACATAAGTGAATGCTGCATCTATACACAGATGAGCAAGTCATGCTGGAAATATACAACATTATCATGTACTTATGGGTAAGATCAATTTTTTGCCACACTATATGCATATAGACATATATTGGGAATGTCATACTGCTTCACCACTGTGTTCATGACTTACAATGGTGTATATTTCCCTTATACTTTGCTCATCTGCCTGTATAGGCATCATTCACTTATGTGTTGAACTGAATTGCGTATTACACTATAGACGTGCTATTTCTCGCTATTTGTATGTTAATATAGGTAGATGTTAAGATTTGTATTTCTTTTTTGACCATTTTATTTACCACCTGTTAATGGTCCATTTAATTGGCCTATTTTTATTTATGTGTGATCTGGCTACCAGTGCATCTGATATTTCATAGTCATCTTATATTTTTATACATGTATGTTTAAAATACAAATTATTGTTTTTTTGCCAAAAATTACTCCTTTTTGTTATGAATTGTCTACTTTGAAGTGGCTAAATGGGTTTTCATTGGTATAGCAATATGCTCTTCTGATCTAATGCCCTTACAAATTAAAAATGTACCTATTAGATTTATTGTCTCAGATTGCAGATTGTAATTCAAGTTCAGTAAAAATAAGTTAATGTTTTACAAAATGATTCAACATATTGTATATGAATTTGGAAAAACAAAAACTCTCTGGGTACAGACGGTGCGGTTGGATTTGTGAGGACACCCTATAATGCCTTGGCATAAAATGAATCCACACAATGATTATAGAATCATAGAATGGCGGAGTTGGAAGGGACCTCCTGGGTCATCTGGTCTAACCTCCTGCTCAAAGCAGGATTAACTAAACCATCCCAGACAGATGTCTGTCCAGTCTGTGTGAAGACTTCCATTGAAGGAGAACTCACCACCTCTCATGGCCGCCTGTTCCACTCACTAAACACCCTCACTGTCATAAATTTTTTTCTAATATCTAATCTGTGTCTCCTCCCATTCAGTTTTATCCCATTGCTTCTAGGCCCTCCTTGTGCAAATGAGAATAAAACGGATCCCTATACAGTGTGACAGCCCTTGAGATATTTGTTGACAGCTATTAAGTCTCCTGTCAGTATTTCTTTTTGCAACCTAAACAATCCCACTTCCTATTACTGCTCCTCATAGGACATGGTTTGCAGACTGGTCACTCTTCTCATGGGTATGAGATCTTAAAGGGGAACTCCAGTGAGAGAAATCATTTTAGTATAGTCCCTGCCCTGCTACATGATGAAGCAAAGCCGTACACTGCAGTTCTAGGATCTATCAATAAAATCATGTCTGCATCTCAGCTCTGACCCTCACCCAATGGGACAAAGAATTTTAAGCCTGGCAGTTTCATGAAGGAACAAAAAGCAGGAGGTGTGTTGGGGGGGTGGATTCTGGGAGCTGCAGGATCATCCTACATTCCAGCCCCTCACACTTCTGTATGGGGAGGGGATGTGGCAGGGGCAATGCCGCCAGCCCCATGCTCACACTACAATCCTGTCCCTGATATACCATTCTATGTGACAGTGGGGTCCAGGCTTGAAATAGCAATCATGTCACCAAAGCTTATACATATACACGCTGTGATCCTCTTCTGTATGGTGATGCATAATGTGTACTGTTATTGTGAGGCTGAGTGTAGAGGCAAATCGTTACTTGATTAAAGTAAAACTGTCAGGTCAAAAATCCACATGTAACTGCTGTTGTTTTCTAATTCCTCTCTCTGAGCTTTCTGTATTGATGTATTTATTTTATGTATTCCCCTCCTATCTTCTGTAAACTTCAAATAAAGAGATTCATTCTATCTGTCACTCACAGTGAATGATCCACTCAGTTCTCTGCTGTCCCCTCCCCATAGGATGAATATGCATGTCACATCACAGCACATGAGATCAGTGTGGGGGGGGGGGGGGACGACTCTGTATTCTCCTCTCTGCTCTCTGTGTGCAGCATCACAAAAGGTGAACTACAACACAGAAACTGTCACAGCACAGCAGGATATCTGCTTTAAAGAAACAAATGGAGTCTAGATCAGGCAGACCTGCAGTAGCTCTCTTCCTCCATGGTGATATCAACTGAACAGACCTGTAAGTTAAACCTGACACTGCACTGTTAGCAAAGGGAGGAGGAAGGAGGGAGGAGAGAGGAGGTATGAGAGAGCTGCTAAGAGGGAGGAGAGAGCTGATGAGAAGGCGTGCATAATTACATGACAGTTTATACAGCACAGGACTAATCGTCTCGGCTTATAATGGGACAGGAGTAATGCAGCAGCTCTCTGCAGGGTCTGACAATGCTGATAACATGGAAACTACAAACGGTACAATAACGATTTTACATGTTCGAATGTATATACCAATTCTTACATTTCATCTGCCCTAATTTAGCCTGAATTTCTCCATTTATCATTTTGATTGTACTTAGTTTGCTAAGAGCTATTTAGTTGTTGTTTTTTTTAGATACTCATAATCGTCGTGTCAGTTGTAAATATTTGGTTATTTTATTTGTTCGACTTATGTCTTTTGTCTATATTGTTTTTCTCTTATATTATTTATTTCTTCTCTGAATTTGTATACTATGCATTCATTATAATTATAATTTATGTATATGTTGAAATTCTTTCATCTCAACTTACTTTTGTTGTTTCCTTGTTGACTAATAAATATATCTTTAAAACAAAAAAAAATAACGATTTTACATGTTTTTAAACAGTCTGCCCAGGCACTATTCAAGGGTAATATTAGTGTAACTAGATGGCGGCCCGATTCTAAAGAATCGGGTAGTCTAGAATCCATATATAGTCTATTTACTAATAGTTAGGGGAGTGCGGTGAAATGAATTGTGTGTATACAGGTGGCTCAGTGGTTAGCAGTGAGTGCGGTGGCTCAGTGGTTAGCAGTGAGTGCGGTGGCTCAGTGGTTAGCAGTGAGTGCAGTGGCTCAGTGGTTAGCAGTGAGTGCGGTGAGATTGGTCAGCGCAGCGGCGTGGGTAGAGTGGTCAGCGCAGCGGCGTGGGCAGAGTGGTCAGCGTAGCGCCGTGGGCAGAGTGGTCAGCACACACATACATACATACACACACACACACTCCACTATAGTTAGCACCGACCCTGCGTCTTCCTCGCCGCTTGGATCCTGAGTCGACATGTCGCCACCCGCGGACGACTGGATCCAATATGGCGTCCGGGTAGTTTGGCGACACTTCTTGGACGCTATAATGGATCCAGTAGTTGGGGGGTGGCGACATGTCGACTGAGGATCCAGGCGGCTGATGCAGGGCCGGTGCTAACTATAGCGGAGTGTGTGTGTGTGTTTGTGTGTGTGTGTGTGTGTATGTGTGCGGACAAAGTGAGGGAAGTGGGGAAAAAGTGACGGAAGTGAGTACATACACACATATATACACATACTGTACATTGCATATGGAGGGGTGAGGAGAGCGGAGGCTGGAGGGGTGAGGAGAGGTGAGGAGAGCGGAAGCTGGAGGGGTGAAGAGGGCAGAGGACAGGGGAGGCTGGAGGGCAGAGGACAGGGGAGGCTGGAGGGCAGAGGACACCGGAGGCTGGAGGGCAGAGGAGAGGGGAGGGGAGACTGGAGGGCAGAGGAGAGGGGAGGCTGGAGGGCAGAGGAGAGGGGAGGCTGGAGGACAGGGGAGGCTGGAGGGCAGAGGACAGGGGAGGCTGGAGGACAGGGGAGGCTGGAGGGCAGAGGACAGGGGAGGCTGGAGGGCAGAGGACAGGGGAGGCTGGAGGGCAGAGGATGGGGGAGGCTGGAGGGCAGAGGTCGGGGGAGGCTGGAGGGCAGAGGACGGGGGAGGCTGGAGGGCAGAGGACGGGGGAGGCTGGAGGGCAGAGGATGGGGGAGGCTGGAGGGCAGAGGACGGGGAAGGCTGGGGGCAGAGGATGGGGGAGGCTGGGGGGCAGAGGACGGGGGAGGCTGGGGGGCAGAGGACGGGGGAGGCTGTAGGGCAGAGGACGGGGGAGGCTGAAGGGCAGAGGACAGGGGAGGCTGGAGGGCAGAGGACGGGGGAGGCTGGAGGGCAGAGGACGGGGGAGGCTGGGTGGCAGAGGACGGGGGAGGCTGGGAGGCAGAGGACGGGGGAGGCTGGGGGGCAGAGGACGGGGGAGGCTGGGGGGCAGAGGACGGGGGAGGCTGGGGGGCAGAGGAGAGGGGAGGCTGGAGGGCAGAGGCTGGAGGGCAGAGGAGAGGGGAGGCTGGAGGGCAGAGGAGAGGGGAGGCTGGAGGGCAGAGGCTGGAGGGCAGAGGAGAGGGGAGGCTGGAAGGCAGAGGCTGGAGGGGAGGCTGGAGGGCAGAGGCTGGAGGGGAGAGCAGAGACTGGAGGGGAGAGCAGAGGCTGGAGGGGAGAGCGGAGGCTGGAGGGGAGAGCGGAGGCTGGGGGCAGAGGACAGGGGAGGCTGGAGGGCAGAGGACAGGGGAGGCAGGAGGGGCAGAGCGGAGGCTGGAGGGGCAGAGCGGAGGCTGGAGGGGCAGAGCGGAGGCTGGAGGGGCAGAGGCTGGAGGGGCAGAGGGGAAGCAGGAGAAATGTGCTGTGAAGATAAAAATATCAAATTTCGCGCCTGAAACTGTATTTGCCCCAACCAAAATGGCGGGCGCGACCTGAGGGGGCGTAATTGTGGGCGGGAACTGGGCGGGGACTGTGGGCGGGAACTAAAGAATGATTGCGGCCGCCATCTTGGTTGAGGCATTTTGGGGGGAAGATGCCGGCTAAGAGGAAGCAGGACATGGAGCTCCCAGCCGGAGTAAGAAGAGGTCGGGATCGGAGGGAAGACGTCTGGATGACCCGGAGATCGGGACGATCGAGGAAGACGGGGTGGTATGTATGAACTACGGGTGGACGCTGACAGTGTGTGTGTGTGTGTGTTTGTGTGGGTGTGTGAGTGTGTATGTGTGATGTGGTTGGGATGGTATGTGTGTGTTTGGGAGGACTGTAGTGAGAGGCTGTGTGTGTGTGTTTGATGAGACAGTAGTGAGGGGCCGATGGGTTACGGCAAAGGGCGGAACTTGGGCGAGCGGAACGTTGAAACGCCGGTGCCTGTAGCTGCACGGAAAGTTCCGCGCGGCTACCCCGCACTGTGACGTCAGCAGCATGGTCGAAAGCCATCACGGAAGTAAACCTTCGGGTTCTCCGGAAGTGGCCTTTGGCTTTTATATAATAGATACTGAAAAATGACCTGACAGTGTCCCTTTAAGCTCTGCATGGTCTCCCTTCCCATAGGAACATGGTAGCTTCCTATACCTCGAACTTTCAATGGATCATCATCATTATCATCACTCCTCACTGGAATGTAGGATGATCCTGCAGCCTCCAGGGTCCACTCCCCTGACACACCCCCTGTTCTCAGGCTGAAATTTTATGTCCCACGAGGGAGGTTGGAGATCAAAGGAGCAGATGTGATTTTATTGATTTATAAGCAATCTATAGATCCTAGAACCGCAGTGTACAGCTCTGCTTCATCATGTACCAGTGCAGACACTTTACTAAAAGGTTTTCTCTCTTCAGAATTCCCCTTTAATGTCCCTTTATAATAATAATCTTTTTTTATAAAGCGCCAGCATATTCCGCAGCTCTTCACAATTAAGAGGTTTATATTCCAACAATCATAAGAAACAGTTATCAGAGAATACAATATAATACAATACAAAAAACAAATACAATATAAAATACAATACAAAGCATAACACAATAATTAAAGCAAAATAATGACAGCCCTGCTCATAAGCGTAGTATTAAAGCAACGCTCTAAGTTTTCATGTATTGTATGCGCCCCTTCAACAAATATTTTTTCACCTCTATAAATTGCACTTTTTGTCTCAGCTATGTGTAACATACAGTACAGAAATGAAGGAATTTCTCCAAACTTACGTCAATTCTGTCAGTTGCTAATATATAATGAAGTTGAAGCTATGAATGACAATATATATATCATGTCTTTACAGAGACATGACTTCTATTTCCCCTGTTCACATATAACTCCATGCTTCTGATGAACGGACCAGAGATTGTCCATCTATTCATTCATTCCATTGAACTTCAAAGGCTCAACAGAAAGACACCACTTCAAAGCTAAAGAGAAGAGGTCTGCATTATTATCAGCTGCCAGCGAGCCTCACCTGGTAGGTGGGAGAAGAAGAACGATATGTGAACTTGGTGGAAAACAACTTTCAGGAAATTAGAGAATTTTACAAAGTCACGTGTTCTCTGTCACCCCATCCCACATTAAAGTGTTAAAATGAATTCTACTAAAAAAGTAATGAAATGTCGGAAATGGTCAAATAGCAATATAATCAAAAATAATGAAAGCAAGGAATTATAGGCATTATGTTTCCTCTAATCCATATTATTTAGAAAACGGGGACATTACGTACTAAGGTTTTTCTCCCTTTAAGGCTAAATATCCAGGATCACATCCAATAGATACAAACAACATATGTAACAATCCTGTTCGTGACCTGCATGGCTTTCTCAACAGTTTGCATAGTGTGGTCACACCAAACAAGTGATTGCCGTGTGTCGATTGATCATTAAAGAACTACTATATCTGTACAGTGTCCTAATCCATAGCTATAAAGTAACCAGATATACAGTACAGTTTTTTTGTCTGAATCTCTGGTGGTGTAGGGCCTTTATGAAGCCACTCCTAGTATGGTAGAAAAGGTGTTAGTGTTAGCATCTCTAGTGATCTAGGGCATTAAAGGGATCCTGTCACCCCCAAAACACCTGTAAACCTATTAAAAGCTGTCCCTAGAGCATATTAACACTTTCCCTACACTCCTTTTAGCTCCTAAATGCACATAGGCAAAGTGAATAAAAAAGTTATTATAGTACCTCATTACTGATGATAATGAGTGACTATGGTATTCATAGTCACTCATCCAGGCTGCCCCTCTTCTTCATATCACGCCTGAATAGGCGTGATCTACAGCACAGATTCAAATTGCCGCCTCCCTGCGCGCCTCCCCTCTCTCCCATTGCGTCCTCGCTTCAGTGTGGGGCTGTATGACGCGATCCGCGTCATTCCCGGCGCCGGGTGACGTATTTACACCGGCGCCGCGCTGTCAGCTTCAAAATGCGCACTGCGCAGTGCGCATTTTGAAGCTGACAGCGCGGCGCCGGTGTAAATACGTCACCCGGCGCCGGGAATGACGCGGATCGTGTCATACAGCCCCACACTGAAGCGAGGACGCAATGGGAGAGAGGGGAGGCGCGCAGGGAGGCGGCAATTTGAATCTGTGCTGTAGATCACGCCTATTCAGGCGTGATATGAAGAAGAGGGGCAGCCTGGATGAGTGACTATGAATAGCATAGTCACTCATTATCATCAGTAATGAGGTACTATAAAAACGTTTTTATTCACTTTGCCTATGTGCATTTAGGAGCTAAAAGGAGTGTAGGGAAAGTGTTAATATGCTCTAGGGACAGCTTTTAATAGGTTTACAGGTGTTTTGGGGGTGACAGGATCCCTTTAAAGGAATTAATGTTAATATTACTAATTTTCTAGGATAATGTGGGAGTTAAAGGGAACCAACCACCCCCAATGACCCCCCGGACTCTTAATATCAGTCCCTACACACAGCACATAGATGTGCTGCAATGATTTTTGCTAAAAAAACTGTTTTTTCAAACTAAAGATAATGATTTAGAAAGTTTAAACTGAATGGACGGCTGGGCGGTACTTATCTCTGGCAAAAGCCGATATCTGATGTCAATCATCCTCCCGTCTCCCCTTGTAGCAGTAACGTCCAGCCCTTTATTCAGCGTCACAGCCCTGTGCACGGGCTCGCATGCCCGTGCACACGTCATCATCTGCAGCCGGGAAGCGAGCGCGCGCTCTGACTTCCTGCGCTCGGCTATGGAAGACAGAGCGCGCGCTCGCTTCCCGGCTGCAGATGATGACGTGTGCACGGGCATGCGAGCCCGTGCAAGGGCTGTGACGCTGAATAAAGGGCTGGACGTTACTGCTACAAGGGGAGACGGGAGGATGATTGACATCAGATATCGGCTTTTGCCAGAGATAAGTACCGCCCAGCCGTCCATTCAGTTTAAACTTTCTAAATCATTATCTTTAGTTTGAAAAAACAGTTTTTTTAGCAAAAATCATTGCAGCACATCTATGTGCTGTGTGTAGGGACTGATATTAAGAGTCCGGGGGGGTCATTGGGGGTGGTTGGTTCCCTTTAATTTAAAGTGTAAATGTCATTTCATTGAAAAAAAAAAAGCAATACTGCACTTGTTGTTAATGATGAGTCACATAGCAGTAGGATAATGCTTTTTTGTGCCATATGACTTATTTTCTCACATTTTTCTGTGCTCTTTTAAACACTGCATTTTATTGCTGTGTTGACGTGGCCAGTGTCTGCCTGCACTGTGTGTGTATTTCCACAGCTTCTGAGAGCAGATTGATAGGGAGCAGTGTGATTTGCAGGGAGACAAGGGGTTAACAGGGACTGTGACTGAGCTGTGTAGATCCACATGACAGATCTTTAATTGGGACAAGCATTTGGGGACTTTGGACTGATCCAGACATTCTGATGTTGCTTAGCAACTGTGCTGTTAGGCTGATCTAATCTGATACATTGTTCCTCATGAGCTGCAGTCATCAGTGTAGACCATGCCCCTTTACCTTATATGGTTATATGGCCGTATTTACTGAAGATGGATCTGACTGATAATAAACATTAGTCTGCTTCACACACAGTATGGTGGGGAAACCTTGTGGAAGGTGTATGAATAGTTTTCAAACAGAACTTTCTTATAAAGAACATTTGAAAGATTATTAAAATCACTTGTTCTACATTACTATTAAATAAACATGTAAATGGTGATTACACTTTTACCATTTCTAGTAGTCTAGGAAAGTGAGGCAGTTAATTAAGGATCCCTGGTAGTCTAGAGACATGAGGGAGTTAATTATGGATCTCTGGTAGTCTACCAAAATGAATGAGTAAAAATCACCGAATTGGTACTAAGAAATATATAGAAAAACTCACCGAAGTTTTGACACTTTTTTCTACCCCTTGCATCTAGCAGATGGCTGCAGATTCCCCCAGGAGGAGACACATGTGTCCAGACACCGGTGCACAGCTCCCTGCAACCCATAACATGGGGGCGGTTTGTGGCAACCAGGCAACCAGCCATGCTAACAAGGAGGGGGCTAGTGGTGAATGCAGACACATAGACTCCACTAGGCCTCTGCCACTCACATCCAGGTGATACATATAGTGTCTGAGCAACCTATTGGTAATGCCCCCAGACCGGGCGGGCCACTCAGCACTGAGGACATGCATCACTGTGACAGAGTCCATGTGTCTGCATTCACCACTAGCCCCCTCCTTGTTAGCATGGCTGGTCGCCTGGTTGCCACAAACCGCCCCCATGTTATGGGT